>CM075860.1:10999329-11571829 GCA_037975125.1 Latrodectus hesperus | reverse complement strand
ATATTTTCCACTATCATAAATCTTATTTTCAAAAATATTTATACTCTTTTAATAAACTTTTAATTAAATAAAATCTATATCCGCAACACGAATTCTTAGCTTATATGAAGCTAATTTTTAATCATCGCATAATAAGGTCACATCAAAATTGGAATAAATTTGCAATTGCCAAAAACCTGGAAGTCATCTAATCAACATAAAAATATAAGATCGTTAAATTTAAGCCCTATGTTAACTATCATTTTATTTTTTGTTTTATTCAAGAAAATATTTTAATCAATGTCGCATGTGTATTAATTACTAGTTTTAAAAATTAAACAATAAATAATGCAATCTTAATAATAGAAACAGTGAATAATATCAACCTTACTTGATAAAATGATTTTCCGTTGATCTTTTCGGAAAACTAATGTCGCCAAATGTTGTGATTCAGTGCCAAATATTGTATTTCAATACCCAAGCTAACTTTATTTTTCATTTTAAAATTTTATTTCAACTTACTTCATATATTTTTTATGTTTAGAAAATGTAAGTTTTGAATTTAAGATTGAAAAAAACTGAATTATGATTTAAAAAATAAAGTTTCTATCAATTTTATTTCAATGAAAATATACATGTTTTTCTTTTTTTCCCTTGATATTGCGAAAAAATAATTAAAATTTGCAATACTTAGCGAGAGATATATTTTCAGGTCGAAAATAATCGACAGAATAAGACTTAATAGACAATGTACATAATTGTAAATAATTTAATGCACCTTTAATCTTAAAAACCTGCTCTTTTTTTATTGGTCTTAGAATAGAAACAAATATATATCACTTTATATACATATAAACCCAATGCAATCAATCAGATTAAATAACTAAACAAGAAAAAAATCGTAAATTTGTTCCACGATTTTTCTATTAATCATAAATGGAAGCGTTTAAAATACCGAAGATGATACGAGAAAATGAAACTTTAATAGCTGGAATAGATTTAATCTGTTAGATGCATTTTTTAACATCATTAAAAGCTGCATAGCTATTTTGACCGAAAGGATCAGCTTCTATTTGCATAGTATTTGCCAAACAATCGCTATTCGCTTAGTTTAACGTGAAGCACTTTTTCAAATGATCATCTATAATTTCGAAACCCTGTTATTAAGCATTTTGGCGTTAGTTTTGGCGGTTGATAGGCGATCATGTATACGCTAATTCACCAATAAGACCGCCTTTCAATGGATAAATAAAGTGCGATATTTAAACCAAATTTTTTTCTTCCTTTTTGTGGCTCCATGCACGTGTCATTTAAAAAAATCATTTAATATATGCGCGTGAAACCCTACCGACTTCATTATCTTGATGGCTATAGTTAAATAACATAATTTTGCTCTGCGCTGAAAACAATATACCTTTGAAATATGCATAAAACTTTGCACACACAAAATATCTGGTCCTCTCAGTGAATTTTGACTATTTTTTAAAAGTTTTTATCACAAATGCAAAAGTCAATTGCAATAATGTTTATTTGTAGTCTTTAATTATTAAGATTTTATTTCAATTTCTCAATTTTTCAGTTATATATATATATAAAATACTAAGATATCATTAATAATGTAATTTTTATTACAGTCAATAAATGCATTACAGTGAAATATATATATATATATATATATATATATATATATATATATATATATATATATATATATATATATATATATATATATATATATATATATTAAAAATGTAAGCCTTTTTCTTCTTTTTGTTAACAGATGGGGTTATCTCTAAATATGAAACAGTTAATGCAATAGCAGGCATTGAAGCATTGAACTAAAAGTAATTAAAAAGTTTCTATAAAAAACAAACTTAACTACGGATCTTTAAAGTAATTTTAAAATATGTTAAATTGATGTACTTTTGATTTTAGGGCATTCTCTTACACGGCGCTAATAATGTATTTCCCAAAACAAAAATGTCAAAAATAGTAAGTTTTAAGCTTGGTCATATGAATAAGATGATCTTTTTCAATGTAGTGAATGAAGAACCTCCAAAGCGTAGCTTATAGAACCCGAGGACCGTATAAAATTTTAATTAAAATTGATTCGACGTAAACAACCTCTTTCAAAATGGAACATTCTTAGTGGATACTGATACCGAATCTTCCTAACACAAAACGATGCCACTTTACTCCTTGCCACTAAAATAATAAATTAATAATTAATGTAATAAAAAAGTGATATGTTAATTTAAAGTTGTCAGAAAATTTCGATTATGTAAGCAATGTGTAAAACTTTACAGTCGGATACTCCAGGATTTTTTTACTATTCTTTTGGCGCCAAGATGAGACTAACAAGCTACATAAAAGCTAAACCAAGTACCAGGTTTACTAGAAATTAAACTTTACTGCCAAACTTTTAGCCAAATAAAAGGGTACGCTGTTCTACATCAAACCCTGGTAAGCAAATGTAACTTAAATTTGTTCTCAAACTATCATAAACATTCATTTTAAACTGTTGGTATAAAATTACCCCGGTTCGGGCATGGATGTACTTTCTCTCTCTATCTATCCTGTCTTTGTCCTTTCCTTGTATGAATGAGGTGTGAATGGTTGCCTACCCTATAAACGGGTACCTATGGCATGTGTGTACTGAGAAAGTCGGACTCCACACCAAAATATGGAAAAGTGGAGCAGCGCACACCTTAATGCCAGCCTAGCCGGCACACGACAACAACAACAACAGTATAAAATTAGTTAAAATAGTATATACACAAAAAGCTAATAAAGGAAATTAATTTGTATTTTTTTTCCTGCAGCCAACAACGTTGTCTTCACATTGTAAAAAAATCTGCATTGGCGCTCAATAATCAGTTTGGCGTTAAAGAAATGATGAAATACTGCCAAATTGATATAATTGTTACGTCATGCCATATTTTTAAATCAATAAATCAAAATCATTTAATGATAAAATCATAAATAAAATTTTAAAATATTAACGGGCTTAATGAAGCCCGGTGGCTTAGTGGCAGCGTTTCACGCTCCCATGACACAGGTCCTAGGTTCGATCCTCGGGCTGGGAAAGGTTGACTCAGCCTTTCATCCCTTCAGTGGGTCGATTAACTGAGTACCAAGCATGCTTGGGAACTAAACACTGGGAGTCTTACGTTAGGCTGACCACCTAACTGGGACATAAGTTTCGCACCCCAGGACCCTCAGTCATGAAAACAGTTATGGGCATTGTAGGCCTTAGCCCACATGGGCTGTCGTGCCATGGAGTTAAGTTTTTAATATGTTTAATAAAGGACAGAAAATTTATTTGAGTTATCCTCCAATACTTCGAATGGAAATGCACAGTTTTAACATTGTTTTAACGACCTCTTGCTTTAACAAAACCAACATTGTTTTAACATAAACAATGTCCACTTGAATGTTGTAAATTACCCTTATTCTTTTTATGGTGCAATTAAAAAATCCAGGTAGTCTGAAAAGTGAAAATCTTTCAATAATTCACCCAATATCCAAATGTGCCTTAAAAGATATTATGGCATTAAAGACTTTCACATTACGAAGAAGACAGCTGAGAACTGAAAATGGCTTCGATTGTTCGAATGATTTCTATAATTTACAGCAGATCATTTGAAATCTGAACAATTAATACTAATTCATCAAGGGTTACTCTGTACATTTCACGTAACTCATGTTTATTTTCAATTTACCTTTAGTAAATCAGACAATTTTGTCCGCGAGGATCTGATGACGTCATATGCATTTACATATTTGTATCTGATAGATTCCTATGTGAACTTTTTTGTTTTACTGTGCTTTATTTCTTGCCAGATTAATTATAGTAATAAATTTGCTAAATTACAAAGTGAGTACCCGAGCTGGCACACTCTTAATAAATTACACCAGTAGTGTAAGCATTGTAATCACACTGAATGTAACAAGATATTTCAGAATTACTTTTCTTTATGTAATATATAGCCAACCAACTTGTCTAGTGGTCAGAGTGCCTGATTGCGGTCCTGGGTTCGAATCCCGGTTCGGGCATGGATGTTACTTTCTTTCTCTGTTCTTTCTGTGTTTCTCTATCCTTTCTTCCGTGATGTTGTATGAATGAGACCCACCCTATAAACGGGTTTGTGGTGGTATGGCGTGGGTAACGCTACTCGCCTCCGTGAATTGGTTCACAGGTGCCCGCTGGTTAACAAGAAATGAATAGCAGTTTCTGGCCTTGTTGTGGCATAGGGTTCAACCCTCAGTTGGAAAAAAAAAACATAATATAGAGAATGTTAAGTTATTGATTTTGTCTTCCTTTGACGTTGAAAATTCCACACCTCTTACGCAATTCAAACAAATAATTTGCATCAAAAATTTATATTACAACTTATATTTCTGTCCTCAATATTTAGTATTAAATAAATATTAAAATAATTATTTTTTAATTTGCATTAACAAATTTGTACACAATCCCTTAGTATCACAATGTCCTAAAAAATTCATCCCTAATAAAAATTAATTCAACATGTCAAACTGCTTCATCTGTTTCGCCAAAAAATTCTATCAAAGCGCATCACTTATGCTATTAATTAAGCGAAAAGCTACTGACCTCCTTAAATGCTTAAGTAAGTAACGTCTTAAAAGTTCTTGGCGATTATTTTCATCCTAGTTTGGCAACATCTTGCATTCAAAAAGACAGAAATCATTAATTTTCAGAGAAAAACAATTAATGGGGTGGATTTTTCGTGACTACTGAATTATTGCCGATTTTTAAACGAATCATTTCACACTATTTTTGCCCCGCCCTCTTTTGTGAACTTTAATGACTGAGAGTTGAGTGAGTTTCTGAATTTTTGGAGATATGAATATGTTTACGGTAATTCAAATCTTGGTAAATCAAACGGTAATTGTTTCTTTAATAGTTTCGTTTTCTTTATTGTTATAATAATGTGAGAAAAAGAAACATTTTTAATCATTAACAGAATGTGTTTTGTAGGGAAGGTATTTAAAAATTATATTTTACAAAAAAAAAAAAAAAAAAAAAAAAATTGCGCAAAGAGTAACTCTTACTTTTAAGAGTAACTCTTACTTTTAATGAAGTATTACATTTTTCATGAATAAGAATATTTTTTTATTCCAATGGCGGGCACACTTGGGTGACGAACCCTATGCCACAACAAGGCCAGAAACTGCTACTCATTTATCGTTACCCAGCGAGCACCTGTGAACCAAGTCACGGAGGCGAGTAGCGTGCCAGCGCCATACCACCACAAACCTGTTTATAGGTTGGGCTACATTCATACAACATCACAGAAGGAAGAACAGGGAAACATAGAGAAGGAAAGAAACATCCATGCCCGAACCAGGATTCAAACCCGGGACCCACAACTTAGGAGTCAGGAACGCTAACCACTCAGCCATTGGTCTGCTGAATACGAATATAAATATTGTACCGAGCTCCACGGGTTCGTGTTGATTGAGAGTTGAATAAAGCAACCACTTAATGAACACAAGACTTTTATTCGTAAAAACTTCACTAGATAAACGAAATTCCCGCTGTAACAATCACAATTATACAGCTACAATTCGTCAGATACAATAAAAAAAAAAGCTTCCAATCACAGGTCTCAAATACCTCAGACAGAGAACAACTAGCAGTCACAACTAATCGTCTTCACTCACTGACTGTCTTCACAAAACTCTCTCTACTCTATGTCGGGCTGCGGTATTTATACCTGACTTGGCGGAGAAATCTACCAATTTCGCCAAGGCTCTGGAAGCTTCTAGGCTATCTCGGAAAATATTGGTCCTAGAGCTTAGGTGATGGATGTTTCCAGAAGTATCGATTTCTCGCCAAGTCGCCAAAAATCTCGCCAACCGTCGCCAAGTCGCCAAGAATCTCGCCAACTGTCGCCAAATCATTAGGAAATCCGCTTTTAAACTACAACACGTCTAAATACCGCAATTTTTGCCCAAAATGTGAGAATTTCTGATCTGTCTGAGATATTTTAAGACAAATATAATCATTATTTACAAATTTGTAACATTGCCCCCTCTCAAGGACTGCACGTCCCGGGCAGTACAATCCCCTGATAGGAGGCCAAATTTAATATAAAAGAATTTACATTTCAAGAGGATACAGAGTACATTACATACACAAGCAACTATAAATACAAGAAAATAGAAAAGATTAAAATTATCTATACTATTTACAAACAGACCATGGTCTACTGATTTTTACTCTACATTACGATAAGGAGCTAATCTATCATAATGTACTACCTTTGGTTTTGAAGCAGATGATTTTCTTATACGAACCACGACGTCGTTCAGTCTTTTTAGGACTGTGTAGGGACCTTCCCAGTTGGCTTGCAACTTTGGAGAAAGTCCTTTACGTCGAATCGGGTTCCACAACCAAACTTTGTCACCTTCTTGGAATTCATGTCCCGTCGCTCTTGTGTCATACCTTGTCTTCATTCTTTCGGTCGTCAGGTTGATTCGGTCTCGAGCGAAGTTATGGACATCTTCAAGACGTGCCTGAAGGTCTCGAAGGTATTCCTCTGGCGATGAAGATGTATCCGGTGGACGACCAAATTGAAGATCACAAGGGAGACGAAGTTCGCGACCAAAGAGCATCTGTGAAGGAGTATATCCGGTAGTCTCATGGACAGCACTGCGATATGCAAGCAGAAACAGCGGTAGCTTCAAATCCCAATCTTGCTGATTTCTGGAAACCATAAGGGAGAGGTTATTCAAGATGGTTCTGTTAAACCTCTCTACCATGCCATCCGATTGTGGGTGTAGTGGCGTGGTCTGCGTCTTGTCTATTCCGAGAATTTGACACATTCCTTTAAACACAACAGAGGTGAAATTTGTCCCTTGATCAGAATGAATTTGTAAGGGTGTGCCGAATCTGGAAACCCATTGTTGCACTAGAACCTCGGCTACTGTAGTCGCCTCTTGATCGGGGATTGCAAACGCTTCAGGCCACTTAGTAAAGTAGTCCATGACAACTAGTATGTATTTGTTGCCATTTGAGGATCGTGGTAAAGGACCCAAAATGTCCAATGCTATCCTCTCAAAAGGTGCTCCTACGTTGTACCGCTGCAACCTTCCTCGGCTACGTTTCTTCGGTCCTTTACGTGCCGCACAGTCATCACAAGATTGGCACCATTTCTCTACATCTTGTCTCGTTTTGCTCCAATAGAAACGTTCTCGAACTTTCTGTAGAGTTTTCATTACTCCGAAGTGGCCTCCAGTTGAGCTACTGTGCAATTCTTTCAAAACATCTGAAATTCTTGATTTTGGAAGAACAAGCTGCCATTTGAAATTACGTCCATCATCGGACTCCCATTTCCTGTATAAGACACCATTTCTTATATGGAGTGAGTCCCAAAGAGCCCAATATTGCTTAGTAGCAGGACTGTAGGTGGAGATATCCTGCCAACTTGGTCTCATACTAGAAGATTCTTTCAATTCAAGAATTGGATTTATATCTGGGTCTTCTTTTTGGGCTTCTCTAAGCTCTTTATCACTCCATGGGTCTGGTTTCGATGGAGGTAAAACAGTAACTTGGCGTACCGAAGGATTTACCAGCTGATAGTTTTTCTCTACTCTAGAACAATATCGGCAGCTTTCATTACACGGTTTCCCTGATAATGCATCAGTATTTCCATGCAGAGTTTCTTTGCGTTGACGTATTTCCATTTTAGGAATTCCACCATCTTTTGTTTTCGGACAGTATCTACGTACGTGTCCGACTCCACCGCAAGTCCAACACTGAATTTTCGTGTTTCTGCCACCTTTACTCAATTCTAAGCTACGTAATTTTCGCCGCAAATCTTCAATTTGCTTTCTTAGATCATAGTTCGTATCAATAGCAGAAACGGCTCTGATTGAGTGCTGGTCTTTACGCGTGGCCTGCTGGGCAGCCTCTATCTTATGTGCGTAGACTAGGGCAGATCCAATATCTTTGACATCGGCGAGTCTAAGTGTTTTCTGTATCTCCGGATCCCGCACACTATCGATGAAGTAATGGAGGGCCAAATCTTGACGTATCTCAGCTGGGCAGTCCGAAAATGCTAGATGGGAAAGTCGTTGAATATCGGCAGCCAATTCTTGCAGACCTTCACCCGCCTTTTGATAGCGGGACTTTAACTGTAGTCTGCTATATTCTTTAGTGCACTTATCTCCAAACCGCAGCTCAAGCGCACTCGATAGGGCTTGGAAATCGTGCCTCTGCTCCTCCGGAAGCGTCTCGAGGATGTCAGCCGCGTCTCCTCTTAAAGAAGCCGCCAGGTGAAAAGCTTGGGCTCGGGGATTCCATCCATTAGCTTCCGCTACCATCATAAACTGGGTCTTGTATACTTGCCAGGATGATTTCCCATCAAATGTTGAGAGTTTAATATTGGCTAGGGAAGGCACAAATGTCACGTTGGGTTCCTCATGTTTGTTTGATATTTGCTTCTCCAAGCTTTCAATCTTCTTATTCATATTGTCTAATGCTTCTTCAACGTTTTCTTCTATCTCCAGAACTTTAGTTTCAACTGAAGTTACCTTATCTTCCATTGCATTCATCTTCTCCTGAATGATGTTGGAGAATTCTTCTTTAACACTTACAATGTCCTTCTTAAGTTCCTTTTTAAGCTCCTCCTGTCCAGCTTTCATCTCCTCCTGTCCAGATTTTATCTCTTTCATCATCTCGGTTTTAATCTCTTCTTGTCCAGCTTTCATCTCTTCTTGTCTAGCTTTCATCTCTTCTTGTCTAGCTTTCATCTCTTCTTGTCCAGCTTTCATCTCTTCTTGTCCAGCTTTCATCTCAGTTTTCATATCTTCTTGTCCAGCTTTCATCTCAGCCATCTGCTCCGCTAATTTTTCGAGAAGACTTTTCATTAAATCCATATCCATTTTTCTTGTGACACGCTGCATCAACTCTTCAACCCCGATTCTGACACCAGTTGTACCGAGCTCCACGGGTTCGTGTTGATTGAGAGTTGAATAAAGCAACCACTTAATGAACACAAGACTTTTATTCGTAAAAACTTCACTAGATAAACGAAATTCCCGCTGTAACAATCACAATTATACAGCTACAATTCGTCAGATACAATAAAAAAAAAAAGCTTCCAATCACAGGTCTCAAATACCTCAGACAGAGAACAACTAGCAGTCACAACTAATCGTCTTCACTCACTGACTGTCTTCACAAAACTCTCTCTACTCTATGTCGGGCTGCGGTATTTATACCTGACTTGGCGGAGAAATCTACCAATTTCGCCAAGGCTCTGGAAGCTTCTAAGCTATCTCGGAAAATATTGGTCCTAGAGCTTAGGTGATGGATGTTTCCAGAAGTATCGATTTCTCGCCAAGTCGCCAAAAATCTCGCCAACCGTCGCCAAGTCGCCAAATCATTAGGAAATCCGCTTTTAAACTACAACACGTCTAAATACCGCAATTTTTGCCCAAAATGTGAGAATTTCTGATCTGTCTGAGATATTTTAAGACAAATATAATCATTATTTACAAATTTGTAACAATATGAATTAAGAATAGAATCCCAAAGCTGTTAAACCAAAAATTATTCTAGTAATTAACAAGTAATATACGTATTTAATTCGTGAGAGAAAAAAATGGGGAAAATGTTTTCCAGAACGAAGTTAAAGTCCTGACCGCATAATGGCGTACCCAGTAGCAATAGATCGATTCGGCTTCATCAAGTTCATTTTGAATAATATTCACTCACCCACACTCAAATGAAGACACACTGGAAGAAATTTCTTTTTTTAAAATTTTTTTTATCTTTTTACTATAATATTTTATAGGATACTCAATTTTTGAAGTTTTTTAGTGAACTTACATTAACATTTAGTCTTATTTTAGAAACATGGTTCAGCAGAAAACAGTTTAAAGATATCTGTAACGAAAAAGGAATAAAAAGAAGAACAATAAAAGAAAAAAATTATCATGGCAAAGACATCCCCAAAATCGGTTTTTAAAGGGAAAACCTGGGACCAGCATAATTCCAACATCACAATCTTGATTCCAACAATCGAACTCTATAAGTTTTATCAAAACTGTTGTAAAAATTTCACGTAGCACAAAATAAAATTATTTTTAAAATTAGCATAATTAAATACATAAAAAGATTTAGTTACTAAATATGTATAAATACATGACAACTCCAGAAATTTTCCTAGCAATTTTGATTATGAGAAATATTTAAAAATTTAGTGTCGGCGTAAGCAAGTCTTAAGATTTAAAAGCGATTATTTACAAATATTGCAATTATTAATTTAGAATTCTACTAATTAATGAAATTATTAAAAATATTAATTATCCTTCTTGATCTATTAATCATAAATTGGATGCTTTGCCTTGTCTTTTGGCACAAATGCCGTATAATCCATGATTCCAAATTCTGAATTTTTTTGGCGATGAAGAAATGTTGCTAAGATGAAGTATTGTGACGTGAGCGATGACGTAAATACTAGAGTTTCCAAAATAGAATTTTCTGCATAATTCTTATAACTCTCCATATGTATGACGTAACAAAAACAAAGTTGCCAGATACATAAGAAAATCCGCCAAAAAACGCCAATTGCCGCATGGATTATACGGCACCTGTGCCTGTTTTGTTCTTAGTGTGATTTAATCTTTAAGCTTTTTTATTGATATATAATAGTTTTATAGATATAATACATATTTTTCTTGAGATTCTGATTCGATTACTTTAGGTTGATTGAAAAATTCTTGCTGTTATTCGTAAATGAACTCCAAATATTTTAGTTAAGTCATATTTGGAAAATTTTAATGTATTATAATCGTTTCTTAATTGTTCCATTGATGCCAAAGGAGCTGTTACTATATTATTAGCAGTTAATATTATTTTCTTCCACTGCTATTTCAAGCTCTTTAATCTAATTTGAAATGTTTTAGTGTGCTTCACATTGCTTTAGCTGTGACAATATCATCAAGAAGAGTATTTTATTGTATCCTCTTTGGCGACAACATAGTTGTGAAATTATTAGATTTTGCTTGAATTATTAAACTCAGTTATTTCATGTAGAATAAATATTTGCACAGCGAATGCAAGATGATTTCTAATCTCATTTGGAATGTTTTGTTCCAAATGGGAGTTTGTTCCAAAAGAGCAATCCTCTGTTTTAGCTAATACAGCGTTCTTATTGAACTTTAATGCCTCTCATTAACACACCAGATTATTGTTTCACTTAAAACAAGACTAGGTCAACCTTAAAAGAACATTTTCCCTCGCGCCATAACGATGTTCCAACAACGCTTACAGCATTCTTAATGTACCATTATGCAAGACCATTAAGTCAGAGAAAGGTAAAAAAAAAGGAAATCATTGACACCTCCGAGGTGTGAAAAAAGGGAGGAGAGCTCTGTTTAACGCACCGGGCCACCCTAATAGGTGACGAAAACTAAATGGACTTCTGAATGCCAATCTATGGCGGTAGTCGTCAATCAATGTCCGATTGGAATCTGTCATCGAACAGCCCGACTCCTCAAACAAAAACCTTGAGGTCAGGATTCCGATTGGTCATTATATGGACTGCTTGAAGGATGAGATTGTTACAGGACCATCAAGTGACACCTGATCGGTGCAATTTTTTATCCATCGTTTGCAATCAGTCAATTGTGCTGAGGATGTTGATCCAAAGGTACCACTGAAAAAATGTGCGACTTTTTCAAACAAATCGATTTAAAGAAGTTTAAAGGAATGCTTTTTTTCCTCTACCTTTCTTTTACATTTATCAAAACCATCTCAATTGCAGAATTTTTATCAACATTTTAATAATGGTTGTGGGACATTGTCATACAGAATTTTTTTTTCGATCTTAGGACCTGGAAAAGAGAAAGAAATGTGGATTTCCAATTTTTAAACACTCCTTCTTTAGATATGTGATGTTCTTCATTATTCAAACTAATATTCTAATTCATGTAAATGATTAATTATATTCAGTCAAATTTCAATTCGCACTTACTCTTCTTAAAACATCATCCATGAAAGCTCTCCAATAAAGAAAAAATATGAATAAAGTTTTTAGAAAGTGTCATCTGACCAATAACAAATATACGATTTAATCACCATCTATTAGGTTGGTGCGTATGAAATGTCGGATTCTTAAGTGATTGTATAAAACTGCATATCTTTCTTCAAAAGCTGTTTATTCAATCAAAGTATGCTCCATTCGCTTCAATACACTTCTCCCAACGAGATTTTAAAGCGTAGATGCCTGTCTTAAAAAAATTTTGGTCTTTAGAATTAATAAACTCTGATATCGAGTTTTTTAGACTGTCTTCATTTTCATAGTGTTTGCCCCTTAAAAACAGCTCTAAATGCTTGAAAAAATGAAAATCGGTCGGCGAGAGATCCGGTGAATATGGTGGATGCTGCAATGATGAGCATACGTTTAACCGATCCAGCTTATTTCGCTCTGTCAGTGCGTGCGGTACCCACTTGTCCATCTTCTTAATCTTGTCAATCTGAGAAAGGTGTCTCAATATCGTTGTATGGTCAACTTTCATCCTGATAGCAAGTTCCCTCATGGATACGGCTGGATCCGCTTCCACTAGAGCCTTCAGGTCATCATTCTTCACAGACGTTTTGGGTCTTCCGCGCGGCTCATTTTGCAGTGAAAAATCGCCAGTCCGAAATTTTTCGAACCAACGCTGCACTTTCCGATCGTTAACCGTATTCTCCTCAAACGCTTGGTTTATGTTGCGTGCAGCTTTTGCAGCACTATTACCAAGTTTGTACTCATATAAGAAAATGACGCGAATGTCGGCAGAATTCATATCGGCAATAAACTCAAAAGAAATAAAAAAGGGAAGACCTTCGAGAAAACCTATTTTGCTGAAATGAGTCTCTGGCAATGGACAATACGAGTATGAATGAGGTTATGCCAAATACAAAAGTATAACGAAAACAGGGAGGAAAACGTCCGCATGTAAAGAGAATCCGACATTTCATACGCACCAACCTAATAGAATTAATTAAGTTTTTAAAATTCTTTTCTTAAAACTATAAATTTATTACTTTATACTTTTCGTTTTGTATTTTCTTTTGAAGAATACTTAGTAATCAATTTTTGCAGACGTACACTTCTAACGAATAGTTGTGAATACAAGCATGCTTAACATTTTCTATCGAATGTGTCTTCACAAAAATTGGTTTACTTCATTACGTTCCATACAATTTCCAAATAAATTAAGACTTAAAATTCCCCAGAGCTTAACTGGTGAAATTTTTTGCGGCCGAAAAATTTTCTCTGGGCGGAACATTCCAGCTTAAAAAAGCAACATAATAATCAGGCCAAATGTAATATTTTTTTCTCAAATTTCTTAGGATGAAAGAGTTCATTCTTTTGAACTATGAATCCTATTTAATTATTTTGTTATTTTATCCTCGAGGATGGCCTAAAAGTTACATTTCATATAAATTGCATGTATACTAACGCGCGCGCGCGTGTGTATGTGAAGCATAATTAGAAATATAAGAAAAAATTTAAAAATACAAGAATAATTACAAAAATCATGCATAGCAATACATTCGGCACGAAAGCAGCTTAAATAAAATTACAAAAATATATTTAATAGTAAAATTTTATAAAATTAATTAAATACTAAATGAAGAATAATAAAGTTGTTGTTTTTCTATGACACTTGGACAAGCCAAGCTCGCTTTCGCCTTTGGCAGTGCGAATTTAAGTCAAGTGAGAGCGTCGTCTTTCGTTTGGATCAGAGCACCACGAAGGTGAAAGTACGACTTTGCTCTTTTTAAGGTGCCTCGTAATTTTGAACTAGAGTCGGGTGATGAGGTCACATCTGAGCTGGCACCCTCCTTTCCACATCCACACCACACCAGCGGAAGTAAAAATATGAAATATAGTAAGTAAACTGAGGTGGAACGTATGTTAACCAATATGGTTAACACCCCCTGAAAAAGCTGGATATACACACATACATACATACATACATATATATATGCTGATCTTCAACTAAACGTAGATTTCATTGTTTATTTATTTTTGTTTATACATTATTTCCATAAATATGAAAAAACTGCACCGCACAACATATAATCGAAATTTTATGCATGTCCACATCAAAAAAAAATTGTCCTGTTAACCTAGATCCACGATAATTTTCTTCGATTTCATATCCATAAAAGTCACTTTCTCGAACATGTGCCTCCCCCACCCCTGCGAAACCCCTCTGACTAGGTGTTCGAAATTATACGATATATCTTTGAAGATCAGCGCAAACACTCAATGCCCTTTTGTCGTTTGAAGACTGAGCTTTCGCGTTATTCAGCGAAATGCATCCTGTCACGCGATTTTAATCGATGTTGCATCGATTCATCTTTTGGGGCACTGGTGATTATCTCTTTCATTATCGATATACATGAACAAGAGACGCGTTTTCTTTTCGATTGTGTATATAATCATTTATTTATAAATGGTGGGAAATTGTTTTAGATGGGCTGGAACGAAGTGTCCATTACGATTTTTTTTTTCTTCTGTTTATTGCACGTAAACAGCCGGAGTAGGAGATGTCCTTGAAAAATCATCCATCTCACTGTCGGCAGTGGGCAAGATCTGAGGCATTGTTTCGGTCATGTTCGTTTGCTTTGCTGGGTCCAAAGATACTTTGTGCGGTCCAGAGTGTAGAAAATGTCTGCCACTTTATTATCTGTATTTTAAATTGTTGCTTAGGTTGACTATTATACAACTCAGTTGGCACAAGTTGGGAGCTGAAAATATTTTCATTAACCAATAAGAGTTCGCTCTCTTAGCAGCTTCCTTCTCTCAATTAATGCCTCTTTATTCCCAACAAACCATCTCGTAATAATGGACAATAGTCAGCGAGGTGGTCTATGCCTGGTATTAATAACTGCTGTTTTTTCAATTCCTCGTAATACTTCTCTCTCTCTCTCCCCATATATATATATATATATATATATATATATATATGGGCAGTGGTTGAGAGGCTGACCACGGTGTACTCTTCTTTACTGGGTTGCTGGAACTCCGTGGGTTGGGGACGTGTCCACTTAAATATGTGACGTCCAAAATCCTTCCGCTGGTGTCGCGTGGATGTGGAGAGGAGGATGCCAGCTCAGGTGTGGCCTCGTCACCTAACCGTTTTTCAAAATTACAAGGCACCTTGAAAAAGAGCAAAGTCGTACTGTCACCTTTGTGGTGCTCTGATCCAAAACGAAAGACCCTCTCTATTGACTTAATTCACACAGCCAAAGGCATAGCGAGCTTGGCTTGTCCAAGTGTCATAAGCAACCACAACAACAACATATATATATATATATATATATATATATATATATATATATATATATATATATATATATATATATATATATATGGTTCAACTTTTCAATAGTTAGTGAAATAATTTTTATTCATCCACTCAAGTTCAAATGCATTTTTTTAACTTTTAGTCGGAGACATTGGTTGTTAAGTCAATTTTTTCAAATATTAATTCATTTATAAAATTTAACTAATTAATTATAGTTTTATAAGAGAGTAAAAATGCCTTTCTTTGTTGACCTATAGTGGGAATTGACTTATATAAAAAAATTATAATCTTTTTATTTATTTTTTAAATTTCTTATAATACTTGTTAAATCATTTCATTATATTAGGTATTATTTCACTTGGAAGGCATTGCGACCATGACATATTTATCATGCCCCAGCCACCTGTAGCCAACATCGCGGATCTTTGGTTAACTGGGATTCCTTCACAAGATGGGAAATTTCTCTTGCGTGGGCCCTCTTTCCAAAATTGCCAAAGTTGGGTAAATCAAAAGTTTTATGCATATTTTCGACAAAACCTTTATTCCATATATACATTATACTTTAAATGAAACAAATTTTGAAGTATTGAGAAAAGTATTCCCTCTTCGCATCTACTTCTCCAAGTGAAGTAAATTAGGCTTTTTATATGTAATTTGCATACATAGTTATAGTAAAATTAAAATGAATTTTAAAAAGGTTTTTAATTTAACCTTTTAAAATTAAAAAAATTTAACCTTTCTACCTTTTTTTCGTACAGTAATATTTTATTCTGTTGTAAAAATAGTGGTATTTGATGTTTTATTCTGTCGTAAAAATAGTGGTATTAGATGCTTTATTCTGTTGTAAAAATTGTGGTATTTGATGTTTTATTCTGTTGTAAAAATAGCGGTATTTGATGTTTTATTCTGTCGTAAAAATAAATATAAATGTAGCAATTTGATATCCAACACAACCGAAGATTATTTTGCTAAGAGAAGGAACTATCTAAGTTTAAAGTTCTAACGTGCTTTCTCTGTGGACGGTGACAAGGAAAAAAAGTTCCAGTTCGGATGCAGACTTCGTCATCCTGGCTTAAGATGACGAAATGATTACTTGTCTTTAGCGACTTTGGTCAGCTTATGTAGGCAGTTGTCAGCAAATTGCAATAACCAAACATAACCTCCTGTTTCAAAGAATAAACCAAATCTTATACACTTTCCAATGTATCAACCCCATTCTCAACTTGCTTATAATAAGCAGACAGTAGTCTGTGTACTATATTTTTGCTTTTATTTTAAAGACAGAATTTTCGATAATCTAACATATTTCTTATTAATAAACGATTACGCCACAATTATCGCATCACCGATTATCTTTCTCGTATAATTTCGGCTGTTTAACCTCTCTTAAGAAGGTTACTAAATCTCACATAAACCAAAGCAAACCAATACATATCAGTTCTAGAAAGGCAATAAAAAAATGTGCAAACAGTTTGCATTGTCTTGTGGAGGGAGACACGCATTTCCAATTACAGCAGCATTGTTGATTAATTACTTGGATCAACACAATCACGGATGCAAAAAGTAAAAGTACAGCCAGTGTTCCCGTTTAATCGCTTGTCCTGAGGGGGTGTTGCATCCCGCAAACACGTAAACCACAACAAATCGGTAAGGTCGATAGGTGGGGGTCCCGTCTATTAGGCAGCAAATTAATAGAAGATTATCGAGTGGAGGGTGGGATACTCTCACAAATTGACCTCGTTGTCCCCACGCATTATCGCGGGTCGTGAGAGACCTGCGCAGTCTGGTGGCTTATGTCTGAAGCTCACCATCTGCCTTTTGTTGCTGACTGAGAAAGGGAATTTGCGGACAAAACTTGGGGATTTTTTTCCCTGATAGGGAATTTTTACTGCGTTTTTTGTTTAACTGCATGATATTTACTCCATCACCTATATAATATAGAATTAAAAGAAATTATAGAGTGACTATATCTAAAGAATCGTCTTTTATTGAATAAAAAAAGAGGTAATTCTAGTCGAGGAATTGTACCCGGAAAATTAGAAGTAAATCAATTTGGTCAACTTAAAGCATAGTGAAAAGAATTGAGTTCATTCTGGTGACTGAATCGAAAGAATTGAGAAAGGGAATTGTCCTTCACTAAATCGGAAGAGAATTCCTGTAGGAATTGTACTTAGAGTGTTACAAAAATGTCCGTTTAAGTTAAAGCTAAGAGAAAACAATTCTACTGAAACGGAATCGAAAGTGGCTATTCTAATGAAAAATATATATAGAAACAGAAGAAATGATTACACCTACAGAATATTGGAATAAGCATTCTGGTATCGTGATGAGAATTGACAGAATACCAAGTAGACTGTTTATGATTCAAGAGCTTGCACGGGTAAGAATGAGAATTAGTTATATATACATACATAAATAGATGGATAGAAATTAATTAATTATTACACCTATATATATATATATATATATATATATATATATATATATATATATATATATATATATATATATACAGAATATTGGAATAGACATTCTGGTATCGTGATTAGAATTGACAAAATACCAAGTAGACTGCTTATGATTCATGAGATTGGACTGGTAAGAATGAGAATTAGTTGTATATGTAAATAGATAGATAGAAATTAATTAATTATTACACCTTAATTAATACACCTTTATATCTATATCTATCTATCTATATATATATATATTTATATATATATATATATATATATGATTGACAGAATACCAAGTAGACTGTTTATGATTCAGGAGATTGTACGGTTAAAAATGGGAATGAGGCCTATTTGAGTCTGTTGTAAGGCATGTGAACATCTGATGCGTTTTGCATTTCGAGTGGACTTTTAATTTCGTTATTAATTATTAAATATATTAAGAAATAAACACTAATTTATAGGGATGACTATAGCGTTCGGCTGTCACTGTACATCCAGAGATCTGGGATACTGTACTTTTTTTCAGACTTACGTTTCAGACAGTCCGTCTAGCATGATCTCATCCTGAAAAAAAAGGATGCGTCTCACCAAAGCAATCAATTTTACTGGAGGCTGCAGGATGATAACATTTCCAAGATTCTCTGCTGATAAAGACTCTTCGAAAATCCTTTTGTGGGCTGAATCTGGATTCATCATTCAAAAAACTGTTATCTGTTTGGCTGTTATCTTCATCTGTCCTAGAGTGATTTCGAGTTACAGTATAGACGAGCTCCCTTATGAGATTTCAGGAGGGGAACACACTTCCTGGCCTCTGAAAGTAAAAGCTCTCTCTCATTAATACATCATTTGTAACGAGATTATAGTTCTAAACGCCATAGGAATATCTTTGGACACCTGTTGCGTCAAACAATATCAATACAGTGTTATGTCTCTACACTTAAAATCTAACTGCGGTCCTTTGAAAATAATATTCTTGAGTGATCTTGTTATGACTCTTTGTCTAAAACCGTTGCCATATTCTGAAGACCACCATCCACAACACTTGTAGCCAACGAGTGTCTTGCACTTGGGACTATCCAGCATCTAGACTAACCACGATTCTGTATCACAGTTCATTGTTTAAACAGGTTTCTATAATCATTTTAATTGCAACTTATCTGGTTGGGAATATATTTTCCTTAGAAAACGGAATTCCACACAGACAAATTTGTTAATTACAGAAAACTTCTGGTTCTCAACCTCAAGTTCCACGTACGATTTTTTAAACTTTTTTTTTCATTCTTAGATGCTAGATGCTTTTCTTAAAAAAAAATTTAAAAATTCCTTTCTTAAATTTCATTAATGCTTTTCCTAAATTTCACTACATCACGAGTTTTTAAACAATACTGATAGATACTTGCATTTTTTTGCATAAAAATGCTTTTATAACTTTAATTTTGGGTACCTTTGTAGAATTGATTTGTATATTTGCCCTCATATATTCTCCTTTGTCACACAAATTTAAAGAAGTGACATTGTTTATCACGATATCAATAGTTCTTGACAAAGAATCATTGCAAAACTGATGCACTTATTAGAAACCGATATTTTAATAAAAAAAACGATAAAACAATTTTTGCACGAATTTTCTAATTCAATTAACGTTTATCAAGACATTACTGAAATATTATACGATATCATAAACCAATACTTTGAAAATGAAATGAAAATTGATATTTCAATTTTTAAAAAAATCCAAGTTTGTCAAAATATTAATATATTTATTTAATACTTTATACAAAAACTAATACTTTAAATTCAAACGATAATAATTTAACATAATTTATAAAATATTTTGCACTAATATTCTAGTTTGTTATACAGTTTAAAAAAAAGGAAATTTATCAATACATGTAAATTTTGATGCAATATGATGTCGAAAATCAATGCTTTAAATCAAACGATAATATAAAATTTAAATCAAACGATAGTTAATATTTCGCACAAAAATTTTCAATTGTTATACAAATTTAAAGGAGTAAAGTTATTTTGAGATATTATTTTTACTTTATGCGAAGTCAGAAACCGATATTTTAAATTTAATGATAATAAAATTAATATTGGTACTCTCCACTGATTTTATACTTCCTAGTATTTCATAGTGTGAATTCAAGTCAGGCTTAATGAATATTTATTTTATAGAATGAACGATACTGCAGAAATCAGGCACGCATATCACGAATAAACAGAGGGGAAATTCCTTTATGTTTTTCCCTTTTCCCCATAATAAGATGACCTTTCTTATGCTGGAAGGTCAAGTCATCGATATTTACCGGAGCACAACAGACACGCATAATCCGCCCGATTCTTTAATGGCCCTTAATTTCGCTCTCGTGCTTCTGAAAGGTGAGAAATGGTCACTTTCAGGTCAGTGCACACTTCTTGGGAAGGAATCAAAAATAATTACGCGGATTTGTACATCAGATAAAACTATGATTTTAGATTTCATCAAGATCGTCTGAGCTTTCATCGTGGGTGAATTATGGATGTTTCATTGATTGTTAAATGGCATCGCGGTATTTCATCGCCTGAAAACGGAATCCGTAATCGTTTGCTCTTGCCATCTTGCCTTTTTTTTGCGTCGTGATTATCGTCTGATTCTTTATTTGGAATGTGTGTCAGTAGTGGATGCTTTTACTTAACTAGATATATATATATATATAAAAAAAAAAAAAAAACCTAGATGCATGTGCGGGAGTTAGGAAAAGTGAAAATTATACAAGTATGGCATCTGCCAATTTCGGAACTCTTCTGAAATGACGCAACTTATTCGAAAATAAATGAAATATACCGTTTGAGAATGAATGTAACTTTAACGCATTTGATTTTTTTTAAATTTTATGACCCCAATTTAAATTATTTCTTATGAAGAAAAATGTATTAAGTGTTAAAAATTTAATTTATAAGTGTCGAATTTCAAATGTCATTTATATGATATATTAATATAAAACGAAAATAAATCACATAAATTCAGTTTTCGTTTGTTTTACATGGTATTATGTAGCATAAAATGATGCCAATATGCTGTGAAAGTCGAATTATGCTAAATTTATATTGTGAATATTGATCAATATTTAGATTGCATTGTAAATTTCTCCATTTATTGTCACAGTAGTTATACTGAATACTCGAAACTATATTAGGCTTAGTAAGTTTTGCAATATTTACAAATAATCAGTCTTAGTATGTGATCTTAAGATTGCAGAAATAACATAGAACATTGTGAAAGCCATGTTAGTTTTAATATAGATTATAAAATTATTCTGATGTAGAATCGTTTTGCTATCAGATTTTTTCTTTTGTTTATTTGAAAGAGTCTCATTTCTTTTTAAATTAGTCTTATTTTATTAACAACATTCGCGGGCCAACTTTAAAGACGACGCGGGCCAATTTTTCACCCGCGGGCCATATGGTTGTGCATCCCTGATCAATTTGAATGGTGTGGAAGTCGTGTTAGGTTTTATAATGTAAATTTTGTAAGTCATGTAAAAATTCAGGTTA
Source organism: Latrodectus hesperus (assembly GCA_037975125.1). Classification (NCBI taxonomy): domain Eukaryota; kingdom Metazoa; phylum Arthropoda; class Arachnida; order Araneae; family Theridiidae; genus Latrodectus; species Latrodectus hesperus. The sequence continues at coordinate 11,550,512 of CM075860.1, read as the reverse complement.
AATGTTGAAAACCTGTCCCCATATTTAATTTTATCTTGACAGAAATTCTATCAAATGTTATGAAAAACATAATAGGCTCTTGGGAAATGTTTATTATGACTCGGTTTGATGTTGTAAATCACACTTCTCCTGTATGATCTTATTATCACAAAAATCATACTGAATTTTGTTGAAACTATGCTATGCTCAATGTTAAATGTATAGCTCCGGAATTTGTATTTAAATACTCGGAATTTTGTGCATGTTGCAAACAATATTACTAAACAAAGTACAAACATACGTTTTTTATCATTGTACAATGGAAAAGCATAAAATCAAGGTGCACGGTCTTTCATTGACAAAAAATTTACCGAATATATGTTAGGCTTAGTGTGAATTGTATGTTAACTGAAGCAATTGGGTCGATTTAATCGTATGAAAATTAACACTAAAGCACTAACTGTGTGCTTTTTTGAATAATTTTGCTCTTTAAACTTCCAAAAGAACATCACCAAAATAGAGAGAAGAAAAACTAATAGATACCTAATGAGACAAAAAGTGGGGAACAAAATTGTTTCTGAAAACAAATACTAATATTATTCATTTCATAGCAAGAATTGATAGCTATTAATTATAAAGAGTGATATGCCATGTATAATCTTTAATTACATTGTTGCTTATTTTTTATATACTTTAGTCAAAAGAAATATTATTTAATTTCATTGCCGAATTCTGTGATTTATTTACTCTTTTTCATATATAAAATGTTAAGTCATTTTGACTTAAACTTTTACATTAAACGAGGATATATTGGAACACAGATATAAAGATTTAATTAAAGTGTAAGTCTGATCAGAGCATATATTTTGAATGATGTGTGATTCACTTTCGTAAAAAATAGATCAATTTATAAACATTTTTTTAGAAAGTTATCATTCCAAACGTAATTTTCAGGTAGGTATTTTCTTTAAATAAGGAAATATTTTTAATTTCATATTATTTGTATTATGGTTTTATGCCTTGCTGTTTGAACTGCAGAGCTCAGGTTCGATTCCAGCTACTAATGAGCAACCGGGAGATGGGAGTAGCATTTATGTATTCTACGTGCAATTCTTTTGGGTGGGTGCTCGGGAATTTTCTGAGTTCTTTCCCTTGATATGTTGTCGTAGATGATCACTATTAAAAAAATCTATCTATAGCCATTGGTCTTAGGGATGTTTTTTTTAAATAGCTTTATTAATTATTTAGGCTATTAAGTTATCTATAATTCAGTGTCACATACCAAATTTCTACAAATGATTATAGTAACTATATTTTAGATTAAAGTACCAGAACATAATTTTAGAAAATTATTTTAGAACTTATATCTGAATTATTATAAACTTTCAAAAGCTCATTGTAAATTTATGTCTTCATAGGCAGAGAGATCAAATTGCTAAATTAGAATACAATAAATGTCAAGGCGACAGTGATTTGATAAGCAAAAAGACATTCTTCTACGCAAAAGATAGCTAGTTCGATACCTGTGCCTCCAGAAGACAGATGTGTTGGAAGGGCAAAACACATTATTATTTCAATAAGTATAGTTTTCTTCCATTGTTATATAAGGAACACGGAGCTAATTCAGGTGTAATTTATCGGTTGTATGTGTTTTCCTTGACAGAAATAGGCATCAGCGTCTCTTCGACACTTTACTGAAAAGTTGATGGTTCAAGCCTAACATACATTCAATGACCTATTTGGTCATTAAATGTATGTTGACATACATTTGTTGTTGTTGCTGCTTATGACACTTAGACAAGCCAAGCTCGCTATGCCTTGGGCAGTGCGAATTAAGTCAATAGAGAGCGTTTTAGGTTTGGATCAGAGCACCACGAAGGTGAAAGTATGACTATGCTCTTTTTCAAGGTGCCTCGTAATTTTGAAAAACAGTCAGGTGACGAGGCCACACCTGAGCTGGCACCCTCCTCTCCACATCCACGCCACACCAGCGGAAGGACTTTGGACGTCATATATTAACATGGACACGTCCCCAACCCACGGAGCTGCAGCAACCCAGTGAAGGAGAGTACACGTGGTAACCCTCCCAATCACTGCCAGCGGCAGATGATGCTTCACTTTGCTGAGCTTACGGGAAGCGGCGTGATGACATACATTTGGTGACATATTTGGGTGTGGCGTCGTTATCTATATCGGACGTTAGTGAATTCAAACCCTGACTTAATTGAGAATCCTTAGTCTTCGCGAAAGATAGGTGGGGTATGTTGAATATTAAATTTTGTCCTCCAAGTGAAATTATACTGTTTGGGATGGCAGGTCAATTATTGGAGGGGGCTCTTCTATTTGACTCCTGCTTTTAAATTACGAACATCCCTACCTTTGATCAGCAATATCAAAATAACTGGTAAAGCCCAACAGTGGGTTAGGTTCGGGGAAGTAGCATGCTGGTGCTCACAGATATACACAGCTGGCAACGTACCGCACTAATTTAATCTGCAAATTTTGCAAACGTTTCTTAATCTGTGATTTTACTTTCGGAAGCTGTCCATAGAAAAGTGACTCAGTTCAAGGCTGAAAGAAAGATAAAAAAAAAATTTCCTAGGTGTGGACCTTCTAGCTTCATCACTCAGACCTATATTCTAATGCATTTTCACTCGATTTCAATGCGAATCGTCTGCTTTTTTTATGGCAACTGACTGTTCTTCGTCGCGTGCCTTCATTCTCGATAATAGAATGCGCATCCAGCATCCTGTACGGAATCGAACAAACAGAAAAAATGGCGAATCTAAAAAAGTCAATCCCGACCCTGCTGTTCGATTTTTTAGTCGCACTTCCGCCGCAAACGATATTTTTTCGGGCGCGTGTCCCGACACGAGCCCACTTTCTCTTTCTGGTTCTTCCTTTGTGAATGCTCACCATTTTTTAACCATTGAAATCGTTTGACGAAATAAAAGATGGAACTATTTCTTTCCGTTTCGTTCCTTTCTTATTATTTAAATATATACATTCTTTGATTTGGCAAAAAAACGATTTTTTTCTTTCTTTTCTTCGAAGTGCTCCCAATTTTTTTTGGAATAAACCGATTCTGGTCGCACCTTATTTTTAGAACCTTGCTTCATTTGTGTTCTGTACTTTTTATTCCTTCTCTAGCGGCGCGTGACAAAAGTAATAATAAAAGCAATAAAATAAAAAAGAGCGCCTCCTTGGCGACCCCCTTGCACCGCCTTTAGTTTGATAGTGAAAGAAACGAACGTTCAAAAAGTCACATTGATTGGAAAAGCGCCAAATGCTTTTGCACCCAAACACGTGTCGTGGTGATCTTATAAAGTAAAAAGCTGTTAAAATATTTTTACGCTTTCAATTTTTTTAATAAATTTTAGAATTGAAACAGTTTGCTAAACTATTAATACATAACAATTTATTTTTTTTCCTAAACTCAAATTTCAGTTTTTTTTTTTTTTTTTTTTTTTTGGCAACTAAATTGATAAATTCGAAAAAAAAATTATGATTTACAAATTATTAAAAAAATGTCCCATAGGAAATAAAGTTTAGTTTATATTTTTGTTACACAGGCATGCTTCCCTGTATCTAGTTCCCTGTACCCGTACCCTGAGTTGGGATTTACCAGTTAGATAGAAGCAATATGGTGGAGTCTTCGTGATTTTGAAGCAGGGACCAAGCAGAAGACCTGCAATATTTGTTCAGTCTGATACCTCAGGGTATCATTTCACTTGGAGGACATTGCAACCACCACATATTTAACGTACTCCAATTGCATTTAGTTAATATGATGGATCTTCGGTTATGCCGGGATTTGAACTCGCTACCTTCTGATAAGGAGAACGACGCCCTAACCACCTACGCTACCACTGTGCTGTTAAATTTATGTACTGTTTTAATGAATTATATATAAAATTGTCCGATCTGAGATCGCGTGTACTGTATTTATCAAATCGAGATAGTTTATTTTCTTGCTTTGCACTTCACAATTATTATTATTAATCATAAAGTGGTAGGTTCTTTCGTTACAGTTGAGATCATGACTACATCACTTTATTACAATTCTCATTGGTTAATCACATCCATGACGTCAGATAACGTTTCATCTACGTCACGTCATATTGAGATGGTGTCGTAAATCCGACTTGTCGATGAATTTTCTGCCTGCTTTCAAATCGCATTTTTCAAGCGGCAGCAAACAAGGCGAAGTTCATCATTGAATGTCTAAGAATAGTGTCGAAGCTCATTAATAGAATGAGTTCGTATAGAAAAACCAAAGCATCGGTTTGAGAAGCAGTTTTTTATTGATTCAATAATACGTTGACGATAGAACAAAACAAAAAAAAGCTAACTGAGAAAGACAAGACAAAACATTTACTTAATGGTAATTTAAATCGGCCAGGAGGATTTAATTTTTTAAAAATTTCATTAATAGAATCATTCCTCCTACCAAAATGTTCAAACAATCTGTGTAACATATAAAATCTGTATTACTTCCTAATATGGTGCAGACTTTTGGAAATACCCCGTTCGATACTTTTTTCGAGCATAGTTGAAGTTGACTAAATTCTTGCTTGTTAGCTGTTCTGAGATTAATTTTTATCTGATAATTTATGGTAAAATTTTGGGACTGCTCATTAACTGTCTACGTTATTGTTTCCCAATTTTCAGACGATGGATTACGTATATCTTGAGTAACATTCATAAATATAATTTTAACTGTGTTCATTCACTGATTAAGATCAAAAATACACTTGGACATGTAGTTATAAAAAAACTGACTATGCGTTACCATTTAACAATGATGGGATCGAACATCTAACCTTCCATTCTTTAGATAATTGTTTTTAACCATCCATTATATAAATTGAAGCGAGGAGTAATAAATAAATAAAATAGGAAATAATCACTGAAAAGTAGATTTTTACATGTTAATAAATATTTTTGACAGTGCAGTGGCTTGTCCATTATTAAGGTAACCAGGTTTTACCTATCTAGGAAAAAATTTTAATCCTATGAACTTCCTCTTCAACGTCTCTTTTCCTTCTGTAGCTTCAATTTATGAGAATGAAAACGATAAAAAAAAAGCATCGATCCGCACTTGCATCGGTAAGTACCCTGTTATTGATGATGTCGTTTGGATACTCTGGCCCGAACTTCATTGTCGGGACTATAAGAGAAACTCCCCCATCCCCTTGACAATTGGAATAAAAATAACGATTTCTTCTGAATCATATTGTGAGACTTTCTTTGTGAGAGTGACGTCACACTCAGAGAATTGAATCTGCAGACGAACATCTGTAAAATAAACACGATCGTTTTCTTTTTGGGGAGAAAACGCGCTTTCTTTTATTTGCTGTTTTTTTATAGGGAGTTTCTCTATGTGCGAATGTAGGAAAGCACCATTCGATTGTACTTTTCCTCTTTTTCAAAGAAAACAAATATTTTTTTTTCATATCACGTGTAAAAAAAATGTTTCTTTAACATAAATCTGTGCATTTTCGGCGGATGAAAGAAAACTAATTTATTAAGAAAAAAATGTTTTTAATATATACTTGTTTATTCGTACTTATTTTTGGAATTTTTATAGAATTATTTCATGTATTATTTTGGAATGAACTTATTGAAATATATCAATTAGTTATAAATGTTATGAAATTAATTTTGAAATTGTGTTTAAATTCTTGCTTCTTTGAACTATGAACTTTATATTAAATTCTTTGCAGAAACAATTTCAAATAGCTGATGTGTGAAATGGCCATAAATTATATGACGACAAACATTTAAAATTAAATACAAAAAATATGAAAAGGATAAAAAAAATAACGAATCTACAAACAATAATGGGATTAATTCTTGCAGAAAAAAATTAATCTTACGAAATTAATTTTTTTACGTATGTATTTTGATAATGTGGTTTGTGTAAGTGAATAGGAAATTGTGGCTGATTTTTAATGTTGCACTAACTGAAAATTCTTTGAAATGCAATCCATAAATAATTTTGAGTCGTAAATATAATTTTCTTTATTTCCATTTTCTCTAATAAAAAAAATATAATGTTTATTGTTTTGTATGCAAATGATGGAGTGGAAACTAATGTATAAGAGGTTTTCGATACTTAAACCGACCGAAGATATTCATGGTGAGACATCCTATCAGTGTTAATATCTTAGGGTCTCCCATGCCGGACAGGTCTTCGTTGGGTAGGAGCCAGACTAAAAGAGATACCTAGGAGAAGGAAAACTCCGATCCAAACCCACGTAAGGAGCTAAGTCAGCCTTCTACCTTTGGTGCTCCGGTCCACTTGGATAACAGAAGCTGCCCCTTTTCCCTATCTATGAACGACCATTTTTGGTCATTGATTTCCTGAGAGTGTATAATATCATGGACTTGGTCTAGCGCTGCTAGACAACAGGGATCAGCAACAACAACAACATCAGTGTTAAAATTTAATATTTCATTGCTCGTGTGTTGCTGAGTATTGCTGAAGTGATAAAATCAGGTATGGACATCATTTCTTGAACTTAGTTTAAAATTGCTACTGGTAAGCAACACTTGGCAGTAATGGTAAACAGAAATAGAATATTAAAAACGTACCCAATAATTGCATAATAAATACACAAATAAGAAACACATAATCGATTATCCACAATATTTGTAAAATCGTGAAAAAGTGGCCTTTGGGCCTAGCTTATCAGATTGCAAAGTCACGGGTTCGATTCCAGTCACTGTTGAAAAACGTAAGAGGATATTGCGTTTCTGATAAATAAGTCATACGAATAAATAATTTTGACTGTTACGGATCTAGTTAAAAAGAAAGAAATTTGAAAAAAAGTGTCATGAGGGGGGAGAGTCCTTTAATTTTTTAAGACTAGTGAGATATTTTCTTTTGTGAAGATAATTCGGCGAAAATATTGTGTTCCCAATTTTAATCAGGAACATTGACAAAGATCTATCTTAAAGCCATTATATTTAAAATAAATTAATTATACGATAATATTAAAACAACATGAATGCAATTCTAAAAAGAAAAGAAAATCATTTAAAGTTCTTGTTCTTCAATATTAGATTGTACAAGATGTATATTTGCATTGTTTATATTTCTAACTTTTTGGAAACAAATTCTAATTTTGCAGTTTAAAATGGCTTCCAAACCACTAAACATACTCGCCTGATGTGCAATGAACTAAAGGCAAGGTGCTGAAATTGAACTAAAGGTAGGGTGATGAAATCGAACTTGTGATCTTCCACTCCGGAGACCACTGTCTAAAACCACTTGGCCACAATAAAGACAAAAGATTAAATAGAAATTTAAGTACACATTAAAATAATTTTTTAAATTTTTACTGAAAAAAGCAATTGTATTTCGATAAAAAAAAATGAAAAAAAGAGGATTTTATTGTTTTATTTTGCCATTTTTAGTCCTTTAGATTTCTAGAATCGATCAAATAAATTCGAAATACTCTTCTACCCCACCCACGTAGAACATGTTTCACTACACATCGCCCCCTACCAATATTTCTAATATAATAATGCGTTAGTAATTGCGCTTAAAAAGGCAACGAAAATAAAAATCATATCTCTGCTACGGTTACAGGTAGTAAACCTGATTTGATGCTAATAGAAAAACAAAACATACCACTGACAGTATATTTTGAAGATAAAAATCAGGGCACATATATATAAAACGTGATCCAAGCTCGATGGTTTTAAGTTTAGTGCTTAGCAATTATTTCGACGCTCTATATAATCGTTTTCTCATGCGTATATTTAAAAGCGCTGTGATCGTCTGCTTATTTATAGCATTCCTTTTATACAAAGTCTGATTTATTTATTTTTTATATTAAGAATAAATTTTCTTTACGTACAAGGAGAAAATTTGATAATGAGATAAAAATAAAAATAAAATCGTATAATCAAATTTAATATTTTGAAGGAATAATAAAATTTATAAATTACTTAAATATAAAATTAAGTTTACAATTTAATATTGGCTATTATATTTTTTACTTAATATCAATTTTGGTATTAAAAGAAATAAATTGTTCTCATAATTTAAATATCATTAAGTGGATAAAAATTTTATGGTACTAAAAATGGCTAAGATGAAATAAAAATTATATTTGATAATGTAGTCAATATGATATGAAATTATAAGATAAATGTTAGGACTTTAAAAATATGTCATAATTTAAAAATATTTTTCATATAAAATAAAATTTTAAATCTAGAAATGGCTTACACTTTTATTTAATTTCGATTTTCGGTATTAAAATTTATTTGTATTTATAATTAAATTTTGTTTGGTGCAGAAAAACCTTGCGATATCAGAAAAATAACTACGTATGAAATATAAAATTCAATTTTATAAAATTAACCAAATATAATATTAAGATTTTGAGATTAGAGATGGTGTAATTTAACAAGATATATGGTAATTTATGAATTATTTTAATATAAAAGGAGGTTTACTAATTTAAAAATAACTCTTGAATTTTATTTATAATTTAATTTCAATTTTGATATTAAAATTTAATTGTGATCATAACTTAAATAATTTTGCAGAAAAATCATTGTTATAGGAAAAATCACTTGACCGAAACAGAAATTTTTTATTGATGAACCAAATATAATAATTATTTTTGATAATCATTAATATTCTGAAAATACATTGCTTTATAAAATATTTTAATACAAATTTAGTTTTTTTTTTTTAATTTATAAGTGACTTTTTATTTTTTGTTAAATTTAAATTTTGGAATTAAAAACAATTAACTGAGGACAAAATTTTACCATCCAAAAATCGGGAATTTTTTTTATCTATAACATGAAAACAAGCTGTGTTTGTTTGTCAAATAGCATTAAATTTTTGCACTCAAAAGTTTAATTAGACTAAAACCTACGTTTTAAAATGGTTTCGAACCCACGAACAGTTAAACTGAAGGCAAGAGCAAGATGAATAGAAGAAAATCCAAATAACCAAAAATTGATTAGTGTATTCCGTAAGACGCTGGAGGTATTAGTGTCATAAAACGCTTTGTTAAACATTACTTATATTTTATACCAGGGGTTGACTTTAAAGGGATCGCGATCGACAAGTTGTCCACCGAGAAATTTTTAGATAATCATCGATGCTAATTTTAGGACCCAGATACCTAAAAATATTCTAGTTTAACCTCCGATAGCGAGACTAATAAAAAATCGAAAAAAAGTTCGTGGCCTAGAATTTTCTGCCCACCCCCCGAAATTTTCAACTGGTAGCGAGGTAAATGCATGGGAATTTTCCGATTGAGAAAATTTTCGTTTTATTATGAAATATTACCGTATGGATTTTGTGCAAACACTAAAAATGTATCATTTTTACTATCTACTGTATACTGTTAAAATTAAATTAAAAAAATTTCTTCAAATCCAATCAAATATTGGTTGATATATTTTTTGGTCATGATTCTTAAATATGTCATCATTCATCACATATAATTAAATCTTATTAAAAACATTTCTACTATTTAATGTTTTGTCTAGTTTGTTAATCTATAATCTCTTTTTTCAAACGAAATTAGTTTGAAATTGCCAGTAAAAAGAATCGAAACCAAAAACTATTGAGTTAAACACCAAATTGCTTCCAACTCAGTGTACCATTTTACATCACCTTTCTGAAATAAACTATCATAGTTCTAATGAAGTAAATAGAATATGGAGCCAAAAAAAATATTTCACATACCAACATAAAATTTTTTTTTTCAATTTTGAAAAAAAAAGATTAATTAAATATTACTCAAGACTAAAGTTGTGAGATAAATAAAGTTTTATACATTCAAAATCGAAATGAAAATTAATTTTGTTGTAGTTGTTGTTTACTAATGACACGTGGACAAGCCATGCTCGCTAAAAAATCAATTTTAAAAGAGTTAAACCCAACGTAAATAAATCATTGAAAAATCGAAACTGTTAATTACTAGCTCAGAATTCATAATCGTTTTCACTGAGTATCACGAAGTCTTTCAGACGATAATATAAATTAACAAATACCTTTGTCTCTATGTGTTGTCCCATTAAAAAATAGCTCAAAACGATATTCCAACAAAATGCTCTGTGTTAACTGAATTAAGCGCCAAGGACGCTAATATACTGAAAACGATAGTGAGTAAATAAACAAAAATTTTAATTTACCCACCCCTTGAACTTTGACCTCATTGAAACCGATCTTTTGTTAACAGCATTTGTCACGCTATTCACGTAGAAATAAATTAACTGGCTTCTGTTACAGAGATTTTAATGATCTCATAAAAGGGAAATTTAATTACGAATTTTAGAAATTTAATTGCGTTCAAGACGCGGTGGATGATATATTGTGTGCTCTCTTCAGATAAATCTGTTGCAGCCACTTTTTTCTACAATGAATATAGCATTTGTTGATGTTATTTAGTAAGCATACCAGACAATGAAATTGATTATGGTCCTTACATGCCATAAATAATCTTTTCACCAAAAATATTACTGGTCTGGTCACGTGATAGGTAATTCCATTTATTTATCAAATAAAGTGAATTATTTGACTTGTGATTATCCATTTTCTTTAATGAATTTGGGCATATTATTGTAAAGCAGGAATTATGTGAATTTCCACAGTGAATTATAATATTGGACGATGACAATGATGTAGAACATTAATCCGTAATCTTGCAAATTTAGTGTATCAAAATTACTTAACAACACTTGATAGAAAATATTTGAAACATCTTATTTAATGCGGTAATGTGTGAGAATAGGAATATAAAATGCAAGCTTAAAGTTTTATCACATTAATTATTCATGTATTAAAAATATTTAACTTTGTAAAAGGTGCCATGAAAATTTTACCACGTGCCACATTTGGCACACTTAGCCATTAACTGCTTACGCCTGATTTAAAGACATGAACAAGTGAAGTTTCAAATAATTATTTAAAAAATAACTTCTCATCCAAACAAAATAGAAATATTTACGGACAAAAATTTAATTCATGTGTTTTTTTTTCAGTTATAATTGTGATCATCCTTTTAACTTTAGATTAAAAATTTTGTAATTGTAATCAACTACAAAATTTTTAATTCTACAGCTCAGTACGTATGCACACGATGTATGCATACTTGAAAAATGTATACACATGATGTATGCATACTTGATAGTGTATATACTTGATGTATGCATACTTGAAAAGTGTGTATACATAATGTATGCATGTTTAAAAAATGTATACACTTGATGTTTGCGTACTTGGAATGTGTACACAATTGACGCATACATGCATATAATATTGTGAATCAGGATTATTTTGATTTTCAAGGTGCCTATGAAGTACATTCAACACAACCGTCATCAAATATGCAAAAAAATTTTTTTTAATATTTCTGTTTATCATGACTACATATATATTATACGTTCACAAAAAAAGTATATTTTAGTACTTTATTCATCTAATAGATGGCGTCCTTTGAGTCTTTGCTCAGACTCCTTTAAAATGTAATAAAGCAATGTGAGAAGAAAAACTCTTTTTTCCTCGCGTCTCGCACTATTTTTTTAAAATAGAAATCGAAAGGAACGTGATACTTATTTCCTAGGATGTTTTCATCCCAATTTAAAAAAAATAGGGCAATTAATTTGATATGTGAATTAATATCAAACAAATTTGCCATGATTAAACATATACATTTATCTATATATGCAGATATATATACACATAATATAACAGTTTACGAGGCAAAATTTAAAGCGGATATTGTCATTGAAGTAAATTCTACTTATTTAAAGTTGAAAAAAAAACTAAATACAAAGAAAAAAACTTGTAAATAATTAACTTATAGCTCAACTGATTCGAATAACCAATTGTAAGACTATGATTGAAGAAATAATTAGCACAAACGCATATATGCGGTTTGATAGCAAACAGATAAAAAATCTTAAACAGATGACATGTCTAGGCACGTCGTATATTCTCACACACACTGACCGCTGTGCAGGGGTTGATTGATGTTGGCTTGATGTGATTATCGGAATCTAGTGAGTTGTTCCACCATCATGCTTCCCTGTACCTAGCCGAAGGTTGTGAGTTCGAATCTTGACCCTATCGAAGATATGGTAACTGTAGCACGTTAAATAGGTTCTGTTGGCAATGTCATCCATGTGAAATGATACCTCTGAGGGTAGCAAGCCAATGGTTAGGTGTCCTCTGCTTGTTCCCTGTTTCTAAATGACGAAGACTACCCCTCCCCTGCTGATGTTAACTGATAGAACCCAAGGTCAGTGTACCGGGATGCATGCTAGTAACAACAAAACATACACATAAGCATTTCTCTTCGTTAGCTAAATATTCGTAACGCTAAAGTGAAAATTTTCGATTTATTCAAAGAAAATATTATTTTCTTGAGTTATATCTATACCATAATAAAATTTACTGTACGATATGAGTATAAGGATTTTTCAGTCAATATGATCTTTAAAAATAATCAGTTTGCTGTTTCTTTAAGTGATATAAACTTTAAAAAAAATATATCTTTCGTTTTCATTTGTTGTCAAATAAATTTTTAAGGTATAATCATTTCCTGTATCGATGCTATATTTTTAAACTTAAAATTCTAACGTCGTAATAATTTTCCCTTAAATATCATTTGAGAATAAATAAAATGTTTTTCTTAAATTAAAATTATTACTCGGTTTGTAATAACTTTTTAATTCGTTTTTGTTCGGTTTGTAATAACTTTTTAATTAAAAATTTTTTAAATATTTATTATGATATTTTTTTTAAATTATCATCGTACAAAATCTCAATTAAATTTTTTGACGCGATTTTATCTTTACAAATTTGGACTCCTTTTAATTCTTCTTTTGGGTTTTTTTTTTTTTTTTTTTTGTTCTTTTGGTTTTTTTGAACAAAACTTTTAAACGCTGATTGCGATAAGCAAAAAACTTACTGCATGTTATTTGGTACAAGTTGTAAAAAAAAGGAATATAAATCTTTCAGAAACAGCAACAAGTAATAAACACTGCTGATTAAAACGCGAGCCATATTCCAAATAGTTCTACCGCCCTCAATAAATCCCCAAATTGATATTCAAACCTTTCTTAATATAATGACATTACATTTTCGGTTGCCTTGGCTGTTACACAGTGGGATGCCGTGAAAAATGGTCGTTCGCATATCAACACATGCTAATGCTCCCCACCCATATTCCAATCGACACCTCCAACTTCAGACGATAATTGAGTCCATTATTTATACATCTCAATATCCCTTTGAACTTAACCTTGTGTCGCGTTATTTCAAACTCGGGAGATAGGCTTGTTAAGTCTTTTGTGACACGTCCATTTTGTGTAATGCATTGCTATACATCCATCTTTACCTCTTTTGTCAATTATAACCAATGAAAGTGCCTGAAAGAAGGTCACGTGGTATCAAATCGAATCTAATTTCGCATATCACCATGCAATTAATTGTATTATTAGAAAGCCACCCTATTAACGGCCTATGCGCAATATATTTGAAAGGATGGATATTTAAAGCAGACGACAATATTTTCATTTAAAACGCGCATCAATCACTTTTGTTTTTTGTCAGAAGCAGCATAGCATTAAAAAAGCATGTTTCTCGAAATAATCAGTATAATTGTTTTTTAAACTGTAAAAAATGAAAAATAGTCTGCATAACTTTTTTCCCATAATTTTTGCTGTCTAAATAGGGAGAATCTGAATTTAAATAAAATCATTATAGATATATTCGTATTGAAATATATCCAGTTTAAAAAAAAAACACAGATTTGTGAAAACGAAAACAAAAATTGTTTTCGTTTTCACAAATCTGAAGGAAAGTAAAAATATTTTTTATACTGTATTTTTTGTCGAAAGCAGCATAGCATTAAAAAAGTATGTTTCTCGAAATATCAGTATAATTGTTTTTAAACTGTAAAAAATGAAAAGTAGTCTGTATAACTTTTTTCTCATAATTTTTGCCGTCTAAATAGGGAGAATCTGAATTTAAATAAAATAATTATAGATATATTCGTATTGAAATATATCCAGTTTAAAAAAAACACAGATTTGTGAAAACGAAAACAATTTTTGTTTTCGTTTTCACAAATCTGAAGGAAAGTAAAAATATTTTTTATACTGTAGCTAATTTGAAAAAAAATATAATTCCTACATATTCAAATAAAATTTATATCATACATTTAAAATAAAATAATTTCTAAAAATTTTTAACTTAATCATAAAGTGGAGGCTTTATCTTATCTTTTTCATTTTGCTCTTTCTGTTGTTCTATTGCCCCATGTTTTAATGGTTTGAATGAACGAAAAACGGCTTCTCAAACGGATACTTTGCACCTTATATAAGAAATCGTTTTATTAACAAAATGAACTTCGACAAAATTTTCAAACATATGGCAATATCATAAATGAAAAATCATAAATTTTAAAACTTTATTTAATTTTATAGAACTGCTGATAATTGCTTTTTAATAAATCTAAGTTGAATTACCAGTAATTGTTTTTCTTTTCCACTGAGAAAATTGAGAAAGCTTTCATGTTTAAAAAAAAAGGAGTTTAAATAATAAAGTATTTAAAAATTACAGAAATCTAAACTTTCTTATTTTTAATTAAAATGAACATATAAAGTTTATTATTAGGGAGGAACAAAGTTAAATATTATTAATTTCATAATATAGACGCTTAACCGTTTAGCTAAGCTTGAAAAATCTATGTTTTATTTTTTATATGCAGAGTCAATTTAGAATATAGCGTATAACAAATAAATTAATTTCAATATTAAGTAAATATTTACATTCTCATTAATTTTTAAGTAAATATTTACATAAAAATTAATTTAAAATAAAGCAAATTAATGAGTTTAATAATACTTCTATATACATAAATTATTAATTAGCAAACATTAATCTAAAAATTATCAATATTATGAACTGATAAACCTTTTAGATTTAAATATTTTTAATTATATGATGTAGAACACACAAAATAAAGGTTAGTTGATATCTTGTGAACGATATTAAGTTTCTGCCAAGAATGCATTATTATAAACAATATACTGCTATATGTAACCTGTTTATATAGATATACATTCATAACAATATTTCATAAAGGTCATTGAATCTTTCATTTCTGGTCCAGTGATCATTAAATACATAAACGGTGAGGCTGAACACGGCGTACTGCAAAGAAATGTTCATTATAAACTTCAAAAATATTAACAAAAATTTTATTTAATTATTTAAAATATAAATAAGTTCAATTTCATAATATAGCCTAATTTTGGGAAATATTTAGGTCGACTTGTAATTAAGCGCTGAAGTTTTCTCATTGCCAATTCAAGATGACTGACAATTTGGCGAGGAAAAAAATTCTTCGGCGACATTGATCGCCATTCAAGTTATGTATTTCAGCTTACCACGCACTGATACACTAAAAAAAATATGGCAAAGAAGCAACACCTTTTGACACAAACTATTAAAAAAATCTAGGTTGGGGAGGCCTGTGACTCGCCTTGGTGGATTAAGATCCTTTGACGAGATAATTGTAAATGTCGTAGCGTGAAGTTGGGAGTATCAGGATTTTTTCCTTACTCAAATAGTGTTACTGGCGACACATTCTGACAAAACTTTTTGGCATGCAATCCCTCGATTTTGCCCCCATAATGACACCTTGGCTAATTGCAGGGCGCCCATTTCTTTTTTCCACTTCTAATCTTATCAGTTATGGTATATAGCAATTCTGATTTTCAGAATTATTGGAATGTAGAAACTGCTTTCTCCTTAAATCAAGGTAAAATGTACATGCTAGGCAGCTAAATGTTTAGCGTTTTGTGTGTATTTGAATTTGAACTTTTTGTATTTGAACAACATGAATCGACAACATTTTGTTAAAAATGAAATTTGCCAAATTCTTTTATTTGATTCCGTGTTATATGTTTTTATTTATGATATTTTTCCAGTTCAGCACAATTTACTTTAATATCCGAAACAAGTAAAGAGATAAACATTTGTTTAATTAATGTAATCACGTTATTTACATTAATTAAATGCATATTTATCATGGTACAGATGCCATATAATCCAGGATGCTAAATTTCGTATTTTTTTGGCGATGAAAAAATGTTGCCGCGATGACGTTTTGTGACGTGCGCGATGACGTAAATACTAGAATTGCCAAAATGGAATTTTCTGCGTAATTCTTATAGGTTTCCATATCTATGAAACTATAAAAACAAAGTTGGCACGTGCATATGAAAATCTGCCTAAAAAATCACCAAACTCAAAATTTGACATCCTGGATTATCCGGCATATATGCCACTTATCCCTTAACTTGATTCACACAGTTTTTGTAACTATTTCTGTAACATTTGATTAATTTAACGGAAATGCGATTGAACTATTTCTTTGACTAAAATCGGGCAAATAGTCCTTTGCTATTTGTTGTTGTTGTTTCTTAACTGTTTAGTCATTGAGCTTAACTAGGTTCATGAAACCATGAACTAACAAAGAATCCAAAGTCCTCTTTTTCAAGTCCTAAGCAGGGATAGTAGATGGCCAGGGGTCAAATGCAGGAGTGATGTTCCATTACCTACACATGGGGAAGATCTTGTTTCCCAGGTCAATTCTAAGACATTTCAAGTGTTTACTTAAGAGTCTTAATTATGCTGTCTGATGTAGACAAGTACCCTTAAAAGTGTCATCATCTTCTGGTCCTTTGACATTTAACTTATGTTGACCAACAAGACACTAAATAGTTTTCCTTACATTTAACTGGAATTGGGCAAATATTCATCTGAAATTTCAGTAATGTTTGGGGATTCTTTTATTAACATCTCATTAAGTTTAAGCAAATATTGGCCATAGAAATTTCACAACTATTATGGACTGTTTTTGACAATTAACTTAAATATAAATAAACTATTTATTTAAACTATAATGTTAAGAGACTATTTCTTTCTCACATTTGACTATAAAGTTAAATATAACTCAATAAGGGTTTGTCTTTTACATGGAAGGAAATGACTGATAAAATTGAAGATTAAACTAAAGGAATTAAAAACTAAATTAGCAAGAGTAGAAAATAAAATAATTTTCTTTCTCTCAGTATTTATGTTATATATTACTGCGCACAAGAATAAAAATTAATCCTCTAATTCATTTCATAGAAATATTGCATTTTTTATAGAAATATTACATTCTTTGATCGAAATTTATGAATGTCAAAAAAAAATAATAATAAGGATAATAAATAAGAATTGAGAAAGGTCTACAATGTTTCTAATGGAAACTTTTTTGTTAATATATAGATGAAATATATTTCGTTCTTTTATATTTATTGTTTTCTTTTTCTTTATAATTTTTAACTGTTATCTGTCATAAGTAATTAAAATAATTTCAATTTTTATACTGAGATATTATTTATCGTACATATTTCAAAACAGTGACTTTATTTCTTGGTCACGTGATTTATTATGTGGATGTAAGCTAAAGGAGTGTATTTAAACAATAGATTCTCTTGGTATTACTTCTACCACGTGTAACTTAAAAATTCTTGTACTTACTGCTGCAACACAGCTGTGGGTGACGACAATAAAAATTCATTCAACCTTCCCAGGTTTATATAGCTCTATTAAATGTGGGGAAACAGTTTTATTATATCCTTTAGAAACTCCCTACTGTGAAAGTTTCAAAAACTGTAAACAGAACTCTCAGGGGTAGGGTACAGTAACGAAATAAAAAAAACTGGAACTCTAGTACTTTAGCAGCTAAGCAAGATATCCTACCTGATATCTTAATTTCTTTCAGGTTGATGATACCATGCAGACGATAAAAATCTAAAGTTTAAAAAAAAAAATTCCAAAAGGGTGGTTGGGGTAAGCATTATTCCAAATCACCCCATATACTTGCGGTTCTTTTTTTCAGAGCACCCTTCCAAATATGGAATGCCTATTTGTTGAACAGCGGGCGGCCAATTAGTGGCCTGCCCTTTCTGGTACCGCCTCGTGAAAAGGAAGACTAATTGTGCCAGTTCCAAAAGGGATATTTCTCTAGAATTTATTGGAAGCATATCTGCCTCTGCTTTTGGCGACACTGATTCCACAATTATTTATTTATTTTTTTTTCGTGGTTTTTCTTCTAAATGAATATGGTCGTAAAAATTATGCTTAGAGAAAGGCTAGGACATATTAAGAGGGGAAAGTACGTTAAAAGTCGTTGTAAATGGGTAATAAGTGCATTCCAATGCATATTCAGTAAAAAAAAAAATCGTAATATTTTTTTGTGTTGCATATTAGTGCAAAGGAATTTTAGATACCTTCTATTCTGAAGTTAATGTTGTTAAGTATTTATAGAATATAATAGAAATATATCTTATCTTCCAGAATGTGTGACTTTCGATTAAAGTGAAAATTGAGGGATGTATTTATCTTTTCATTTATAATGTTGTTAAAGCCCCTCTAAAATAAATAATATTATTGATATTTTTATCCATTTATTGTATGTGTGTATATATATATATATATATATATATATATATATATATATATATATATATATATATATATATATATAGAAACGGTAAAATGTCAGACGGGTACATGTCAGAATACATTTAGAGGATAAGTAACAGCAGCTATTTTCCTAATCTATTCATCGTCTTCTCTTAACTCGGCAGTTCCTGGTAGACCAAGGTCTTCTCAAGAACCCTCTTTGTCTCCTCTATCTGCTTAGGTATTGATTGCCAACCTGTATCAATCCATTTTCAATTGGGCCGACTCCTAGGTCTGTTTTCAATAGGAAATTAATGTTAAAGATCTTAAAAACCAAAAAGGAGGTTCCATTTAGCAGATGTGGTCTAATAATCTCAAATCATACCAGCCTCTTTAATTGTCGTTGTCTTGCGCCAGCTAGGCTGCCAATATGGGTTGCGCTGCTCCACTTTTCCAACTGAACCGTAATTTGGTAATGAGTCCAACTTTCTCAGTACACACATGCCATAGGGACCCAATTATAGGGTAGGCAACCATTCACACCTCATTCATACAAGGAAAGGACAAAGATAAGAGTGAGAGAGTAAGTACATCTATGTCCGAACGAGGATTCGAATCCAAGACCATCCTATCCACAGTCAGACATGCTGACCACTAGACAGGCTAAGTAACTGCCTCCTTAAATAACTTATGTAATACAAAATTGTATCTGTTATGTGGGGAATCTGTCTAAAAATTCGAATATGATTTAAAATGACGTAAGGCTTTAAAATAACAATAATAATAAACAATAAATCGTTCTAGCATCATCAGAACCCTGTGGAAAGGAAAAACATTAACTCACCCATACTCAATGAAGACGCAAAAGAAATTTTTTTTAAATTTTTTTCAGTTGTTTTCAAGAACAATTACGGGATCATAAATTTGAAGTTTTTAATGAGTATACATTAACAAAGTTTTCATTTTTTGACACATATTGCTGAAGAAAACAGTTCAGAGATCATTAATTTTTGATATTATCTGTATAATCCTATACTTCTTAAAATTTTATCTCATTCACCGTTTAATCAAATGAATAAATAATTTTAACGACATTAAATTTTAATATTCGTGTAATTAAATTTAAACGACATTAAATTTTGATATGTCTACGATTAAATTTTAACAACATGAAATTTTAATAAGCATGCGATCAAGTTTTAACACACGACTTTAAATTTTAACAATAAAATAAAAATCTTTTAAATAACCTAAAAAGGAATCGAAACAAGAAAAAGAATATTTACCGAGACGAAGACATCGCCACAAAATTCGATTTTTAATGAAAAAGCCTTTGCCATCAAAATTCCAACATCGCAATGTCGAATTGAACGCCAGACTCTTGAAAATTCGAACAAAACTTGTGAAAACGAGCTATGCGTTGCCACAACAGTACTTTTCTTAACAGAAATTTTAAATAAAAAAAATTCCATCCGAAGACGATATAAAGAAAGCAAACTATATAATAAACTGTGACTGTCACTTGACAGTATCGTTGTCTCTACATAAGTTATCTCAGCGTTCATACCTCATAAAATTTTTGGAAGGTTTTCCATTCAAAAATATCCATTTAGTCTGCCTACAGTTTAATCATTCGAATCTCTGATCACTTGTAAAAACAAATATAATAGGGCTTGGCATGAACTGATTATAAAATAGTGTTCTTCAGAGCGAAAGGTTTCAAGTTTGATCCCTGTTTCAACGTTATGGATATTCTAATAATATACAATAAACATAAAAAATTTTCTTGTAAAAATACTATTATTAAATATCATTTATAATTAAATTAAAATTATATTAACTATTATATATCACGACATGGTTTATAATTAGTTAAAATTTTCTGCTAATATTAAGTGAAAAATTGAAAATTAGACGTTGATAAGCCTTTTCTTTTAGTGATTCATTTAATATGCTCTTTTAATGAATTAATCGCCGCCCAACTTGTCTAGTGGTCAGCATGCCTGACTACAGATAAATAGGTCCTGGGTTCGAATCCCGGTTCGGGCATGGATTTACTTTCTATCTATCCTGTCTTAGTCCTTTCCTTTTATGAATGAGTTGTGAATAGTTGCTTACCCTATAAACGGGTCCCTATGGCATGTGTGTACTGAGGAAGTCGGACTCCACACCTAAATAGGGTTCAGTTGGAAAAGGGGAGCAGCGCACCCCATATTGCCAGCCTAGCTGACACACGACAAAAACAATAAATTACTGATCTTTTGAATATTCTTTATTTTTTATACCATATACAACATTGCAATTTCTATAAGAATTAGTAAACACCTCACAAAATAATAAAAATATGTAATTATTTCTACTATTTTGAAAATTACATAATAATTATTAGAATTTATTTTTGCTTTACTTGTTTTATTATGTTAAGTATTAATGAATATAGTCACATTCTCTTTTCGAATATTTCATTCATATAATTTGCGCATTACAAATATTTCATATCTCATGAAGCATTTGTAAAACTTTTTAATTCTTATGAATTAAAATGGTTACAAATATTAAATAGATAGAAAGTAAAGACATTTCAAAATGATACGATTATTTACATCTCTTTACAGTTACGATTATTTATAACTGTTCAGAGAAGTAAATTGTATCATTAATTTTTGATATTATATACTATAATCTTATACTTCTTAAAATTTTTATCCCATTCACCGTTTAATCATGTGAATAAATAATTTTAACGACACTAAATTTTAATATTCGTGTAATTAAATTTAAACGACATTAAATTCTGATATGTCCATGATTAAATTTTAACAACATGAAATTTTAATAAGCGAGCGATCAAGTTTTAACACACGACTTTAAATTTTAACAATAAAATAAAAATCTTTTAAGTAACCGTAATAACAAGAAAGTGTAAGAACTGTGATATATAAGAAAGAAATTTGGAAGCTTTTTTCGATTTTCTGGATTTATATCTCCAGGATTCGAATTGAAACATCTGTCCTTTAGCGCCCTCTGGTGGTCTAAATTTCAATCCATTTTGAAATATATAATGTTGGCTATTAGTAGATTGAGTTCTTGGGTGGGGAGAGCCACACAGGTAGATAAAAGAACAATAACTATTGGGATATTAAGACAATTCTGAGTAATTGTTACGTTCGCATTCAAAACAACCACCCAAAAGCTTATCTCCAATGCGGTTTCCGAAGTTGGCAGTTTTCGGAAGCAAATGTCTTAGCTGCTGTATCACTTCCCTATCAATCGTTACTTCCTTCGTTTCCAGTTAATTAAAGGCTTTTAGCAGGGAAGTTTACAGGGGCGATCCGCTCTGGAAGTGCTGAAACAGTCATGCAGAAAAGAACCACGATTTTGCCTGATTTCTTGTCTCCTTAGAATATTCAGAATTTGTTGGTTGTATTATATAATTTGATAACTTTTTAATATTTTAACTATTCAATAAATTTTTTGACCCACAATATATGTGTGTGTGTGTGTGTGTGTGTGTGTGTGTGTGTGTGTGTGTGTGTGTGTGTGTGTGTGTGTGTGTGTGTGTGTGTGTGTGTGTGTGTGTGTGTGTGTGTGTGTGTGTGTGTGTGTGTGTGTGTTTGAGAGAGAGAGAGATTTGTAGTTCTTTTAAACTCCATCGGAGAAATTCAATTTTTCTGTTGTATAATTTAACTATGACATCTTTAATTTTTAAACTACATTCAATATATTATATTAATTTCATTTTTGAAATTTGATTTTTTCTGATATTGAAATAAAATTGCTGAAATTAATTTCTTTTTTAAACCATTAAAAATATCTATCAAGAAATTCAAACGATAAATCTAATTATATGTGTAAATATGTGTATGTATGTGTCAATTCTTTGTGTGTGATTCAAACTACGTTTTGTGCAATAAATTGATGTCGATTCATTGACTTCAAATTATTGTTAGAACAACTGTATTAGACTAATGTTTTTTTTTTCCGAAAATGAATATGGGTCAAATTCTGGAGTAGATGTCAATTTGGTATGGTTTAAATGCAAGCGATTTTTCGTGTATAAGTTAATTGCAAGGGATTTTGTTGTTTTATAATTTATTTCAAAACGATCTTTCTTGTGTTATATGATCTTATCTATGTAATCAATTTTATAATAAAAATTTGAAATGTTGAACTTAAAATTCAGAAATTTACAAATTCAACAAATTTTTTAATGGTATAAAGAAAATACATCCAATAATTTTCTTTAAAAATGTGAAGAATTGTTAAAAATAAAACTACATTTTTTGAAGAATCGTTTGGGAAATTCGATACTATTGATACTTCAACACAAGAAATGCAATTCCGTTCTGCATAACTGTAACCACCATCAAGCTTTCAACAATTCGTGATCTCAGTGGTGCATTCAGTTGAAAAATGTGCTCCCTAAACAGACCACTTCTTTGTTTAACTGTCTTCAGCGATAACAGAAACACAAGAAAGTCTTCGGCGTTAACAGCTTAATGGAGCAACCGATTTTTCTGCCAGATAACCAAAAAGCATTGCCCTGTAATTGCTGCGCTTTTCTCTGTGGGTGGTGTTAAAACCACGCTACTGTTCATCTTCCCCTTATTTTTTAGGGGAGTCAAAACACAGAAAAATATTTTTAAAAGACAGGGGAATTAAGTAATCTTTGCAGAAACCACTTTCCAACTTTTACTTTCTTTGATCGGTGAAAGTGACTTTGGGGGGAGGGGGAGCATTGGTTCTTTATTACTTTTCGGCGGCTTTCAGATTTAGACATAAAATCTGATAGATTCAGATAAAGTAATGGAACAGCAGAAATAAAAAAACTTAAAATTATCTTATGGATTTTTATGTTACTTTTTTTGCTAATTTCCAGTTTATCTCCTTTAAATATTTTTTGCAAATTATTTGCGAAGAATCTTTGTTTGAACTACTCACTTATTTTATGTTAATTTGCTTAAGATTGCATTTTTTTGCAAGTTTTGATTTGCGAATTCAATTCTCCGTCTAGGATGTAATTTTCAGTGCCTCAAAGTTCACTTTCAACTGCAAGCCTCTGATAAATTAGTTCTCGTCTTAGGGGGTGGGGGAACCGTAGAGCAACAAACAAATAAAACGAAACTAAAATTACTGAAATGTTGCAATGGAATGATTAATATTATTACTATCGTCAGTTCTAAGGTTCGATACCTTCGTCTAACATAAGTGCTTATTGTATTTGCAATTTGAAATCCCATGTCTGATTCATAATCCATTCTCCAGTATCTTCATCACTAACTTCTGATCATCCAAATTATCAAAAGAGAGTTCCGCATGTGACACGTTTCTCTCTCTTTCTTATCTTCTCCCTTCTCTTACATTTTCTTTTCTTGAGCTTTTTCTCGTTTTACTTTTTTTTTCAGTTTAATTGTTTGTTCTGAAATTCTAAAAGCGATTCGGATAAATATAATTAGGATAATTGGAGTTCAGCTGGGTTATAAATTCATTTATAAATTAATTTTATATAGCACATGAATTATATACAACAGACGCTCGTTTTGACGAGCCTCTAATTCACGAACACTCATGATTTTACAAACTAGCTCACGTAATTTTACGAACTAGCACTCATGATTTTACAAACTAGCTCACGTAATTTTACGAACTAGCACTCATGATTTTACAAACTAGCTCACGTAATTTTACGAACTATAGCACTCATGATTTTACAAACTAGCTCACGTAATTTTACGAACTAGCACTCGTGATTTTACAAACTAGCTCACGTAATTTTACGAACTAGCACTCATGATTTTAGAAACTAGCTCACGTAATTTTACTAACTATAGCACTCATGATTTTACAAACTTGCTCACGTAATTTTACGAACTAGCACTCGTGATTTTACAAATTAGCTCACGTAAATTTACAAACTAGCACTCGTGATTTTACAAACTAGCTCACGTAAATTTACGAACTAGCACTCGTGATTTTACGAACTCGTAATGTACTGGTCCCCAATTAGTTCCATAAACTCAAAATTTTAATTTCAATTTATGCACTAAAATTATGAGAAGTCTCTTATTCGTACGCTCTCATTTTACAGCATCGATCGTTTTCGTTTACTTTTTTTATCGTCTGATTTTTTTTAAAATTTATTTATTTATTCTATCGTAAAGGAACTTTGATGGACGTTTTTATTGGAGAATCATTAATATTCTAATTTGGGAACAACTAAACTGTTTTGCAACTGTTTAAACCCTGGATTTTTGTAAACAACTGATGTTAAATATCTTACCATTACATTATTTTATTTATTAGTCTAGTTTTTCATCATTAAAATAATTTTTTTCCAATGTATTTCTTATACAGTGCAACTAAATAGTTTTTCTGATAGTAATTTACAAAAAGCGAGCAGTATTTTGCTATTTAATGAACTTTCGATTTCGAGAACATTTTTAAGGATTATTTAATTCGAAAACTGAGTGTCTAATGCAGTGATTCTGGACTTTTTTAATTATTTATTTATTTTTGTCACGGCACACACAAATGGCATACTCACCGAAAATACGCTATGTAAAGTAGTTTATGATAATAATTTTGAATGTAAAATGAAACATTATAATATGTACTATAAATACAACAATACGTTTATTATTTTACTAGTAACAAAATAAACATAATATTTTTACTGTATATATTTTTAAAATTTGGCGGAACACAAAAATGCTGAGGCACAGTGGTTGGGAATGATAGGTCTAGAGTAAAAAGTAAATTAAATTATAAATTTACAGACGCATTTTTTTAATTTACCTAAGTAATTTACGGAATTCTTAAAACAAATTTTTCTTTCAAGTTTAATTCAAAATCATATGACATACATCTAAAAATTGTTATCTTAAAATAAAATATATACTTTAAAAACATAACAGTATTCTTCTCTTAATAAATTTTTTTGAATTGTTACATTAAATTGTAAAAACAATTTTCTTAAATTTTTAGCTAGAAAGCTTAGACTTTATTCTTTGTTTTAAAATCATCCTTAAATTACTGAAAGTTTTTTTTTATTATCTGCTTTTATTAGAAATTTTTAAATATATATTAGAAATAGGTTTTTTTTTTTTTCCAATTTATATATTTAAAGTCTTACTGAAAATTTATAACACATCATGCATACTACCTATTAAAGGATAATTAGTTAAAGTTTCACTAAAAAAATATATAGCCAATTTTTTTATTTTGATTAAAAAGTAGATGTTTTAATAAACTTAATTTGTCATTAACTTCTTAATTGTTTAACTTCTTTAAATAGAGAAATGAGAATTTAGCAAAACAGAATGTTTGTATAAAATTAAATAAATAAATCAACAACGAAAATGTTAATTTGTTTTATAGTCATAATGTAATCATTTCGAAAACATGAAATTCAATTACAATTATATGATATAATATCAATAACTGTGCTGCCATCTCTTGGCATTTTATAACATTAGGTGTTATATATTTGTTAGTGAGAAATGTATAATTGAAATATTAAAAAGATATTACACCTCAAATAATTGTAGAAATATATTAAAAAAAATATATGTAGAACTGGTTTTATGAATTATATAAAACAACAATGAAAATATTTAAAAATTGTGTTCTTAGAAAATTATTATATTACTATTCTGTGAAAACATAATAATTAAATGAAATATTTAAATCTTTGTAAATAATATATAATATTTTCTATGGTGTACTAAAATTGTATTTGTTTTGTATTTCATATATCTCTTTTTTCTATAAATTTATAGAAAAAAGAGAAGAAGAAAAACTGGAGATTGATAAACGATATTAGAAAATGGAGCAAATATTACTTTAAAATTTATATATCTTTGTACAAATATAAATAAAAGAAAATATGATAAGCAAAAATATTTTTGTTTTACAAATGTGATTAAATAAAAGTAAAAGAAAAAACATTTTGTTAAGTTTTGAAAATAAATTATAAATATTTTCTTACATGATTTTTGCAGAAATCTTTCCCTTAGAATTTACTGTTAAGATTTCTTCATTTATTTCTGCATTTCTAGAAAACATAATTGCAAAACATCAAATGGTGTGATTAATATGGAAATGAAATAAAAAGTTGCTCCGTTTAATTTTGAAAAAAGAAATAAATAAATAATTTCAATTGTTGCTGCAGAAAATATTTCATTTTCCTTTTATATTGTAATGGCTTGCTTGCTATACGTTTCCACCTTACGTTTCCACTATACGTTTCCACCGCTTTCTTCGTCGATAATAGGACAAATAGCACAAAGACAGATGTACAACCACAGAAGAATAACGAAGAAAACACCCAGGGCCACTGTGGGAATCGAACTCACACTCCTACGCTCTCAAGCGATTAGCGGAGTGATACTTTGACCACTCAGCCACGGAGCGCCCTAGAACATAGATTTAGGTAATGGTAGGTATGCAGATTTAATTGAAAGTGCCGATCATATAGTACCTTAAGTGTACACAGCGTGGAAAGCAAATTTGAACTTATTTGAACAAATTTGAACTGATCGCTATTAATTTTAAAAGCTATGCACAAAATAAATTTTTAAGTAATCACGGTCATACTATTTTATTAACTGTTGGGTTACTGTAACCGATTTCAAACATTCTATCGCATTATCTTTAGAATTATTGTCGAGAACTAAAATATTACTCCACTGGCATAAATATATGTACGGTCGATTTTTTTATTTCTTTAATAACATTATCTTTGAAATGCCATCAAACCACAGCTGAAAATTTTCTCATCCATCTCTCTCCTTCTTCTGCTCATCTTCCTTCTTCATCTCCTTCTTCTCTTCTTCTCCTCCTTCTCATGGGTGCCCTGATGGTCAGCGCATTTCAAACAATCTGAGAAAACCTTTGTTTCCATAAGAATAAGACCACTGATAAGCGACTGGCCCTGCCTACACTTGAGTGATAACACACCCTTCAGGCACTTTGGTACCATTGGTGAACAGGTGGGATGATCCAAGAAACACTGTTTTAGCTCTTAAAAACAGCCCCAAATGAGTCAAGATTCTAGTATGTCCAACGACCCACCAACACCTGCTTTAGCAAAAATATCTGCTGTCTCATTACCATGCAAATCAATGTGGAAAGCAACCATTGAAAATGCAACTCAAGAAAGTACGAAGGATGCACTAGTTTGTCAATAATTGCCCCTTTCCCTACATAGTCACGCACTTTATGACACTTAGAAGGGTGCTGAATAGAGCTTAAGATGTTAGTCTGGATCCAAACAGCAGACAAGCTGGTAGAGGACAAAATCAAATCACTCTTAACATCAATGGCAATAATTTTGAGTGTAACACTCTTATTAAAAATCGAAACTTTTATTAAAAATATTGTTTTATTTTTATTATTAGTATTTAACGCAAGTTTATTTTTGTATATGAAAAATAGACCTAAAGCAATAAACAAAAAGAAAACAAAAAAAAAAAATCGAGAGCTGCAGTGGCTCAGTATTTTCACGCCGCTTCCCGTAAGCTCAGCAAAGTGAAGCATCATTTGCCGCGGGCAGTGGTTGGGAGGGTGAACACGGTGTACTCTCCTTCACTGGGTTGCTGGAGCTCCGTGGGTTGGGGACGTGTCCGCGTTCATCTGTGACGTCCAAAGTCCTTTCGCTGGTGTGGCGTGGATGGGGAGAGGAGGCTGCCAGCTCAGGTGTGGCCTCGTCACCTAACCGTGGTTCAAAATGACGAGGCACCTTAAAAAGAGCAAAAGTCGTACTTTCACCTTCGTGGTGTTCTGATCCAAACGAAAGACGCTCCCTGTTGACTTAATTCGCACTGACAAAGGCAAAAGTGAGCTTGGCATGTTCATGTGTCATAAGCAACAACAACAACAAATGTATGTCGACATACATTTAATGACCAAATAGGTCATTGAATGTATGTTAGGCTTGAACCATCAACTTTTCAGTAAAGTGTCGAAGACGCTGATGCCTATTTCTTTCAAGGAAAACACATAAAACCGATAAATTACGCCTGATTTAGCTCCGTGTTCCTTATATAACAATGGAAGAAAACTATACCTCATGAAATATTAATGTGTACTGCCCTTCCAACACACCTGTCTTCTGGAGGCACAGGTATCGAACTAGTTATCTTTTGGGTACAAAAATGTCTTTTTGCTTATCAAATCACTCTCGCCCTGTCATTTATTGTATTCTAATTTAGCAATTTGATCTCTCTACCTGAAAAGAGATAAATTTCAGTTATAAGAAAACAACAACAACAAAAAAATCGAGTAAATATATTATTCAAGATTATATTTTCTTCATCTGCGCCTCGTGTGATCAACAGGTAGTCTAAATTAGCGAGCAAGACATTATTATTAATTAAAATTAATTATTAATTTAATTATTAACTAATTAATTAATTAAAGTCTAAATTAGTGAGCAAGCAAGACATTATTATAACAAAAAATTCATTTTCCTTATTCAGAAAAATATTTTAATCATAATGAATGAAAAAAAAATAGGGGTGTCATTTTATAAGAACTCTTCAAATATTATTATGGAGAAAGCTTTTTAAATTAAGATAAACGATTTTTACGGGGAACATATATATTTTTATGGCACCACATCGCATGTAAAATCTGAAGACAGAGTAAACATAGGAGAGATTCCTTGTTGTGTAATGTGTCACATCCAGTACGGAGTTATTATGCAACACTTCAGAGGCAGAAAAGGGGGAGAGTGTCTTTCAAGTCAAACGATCCACGACCAATCCCTTTTTCCACACCCTACTTTTCGTTGTGACCCACTCGAAACAATGGACTCCTTACACAAGGAGCTTCCCCATTTTTTTTATTTATTTAAAAGGAAGTATCGCGTGCAGGACGCGTGTCCCCAGAACCCCTCCCGGATTTAGAGTCCCCCCCAATTGAGAAGATTGTGTCGTTGTATGCAAGATTCAATATTTTTTAGTTAAGTATAAAAAAAATACCGGAAAATGTGATGTATTCATGTTTTTCTTCGTTTTTGTGGAATAATTGCATGTGAAAGATGAACGACATACGTAAAAATCCGGTAAGTGATTGACGAACAGGTGTTTATTTAAGCTGACGTAGCCCTCGAAAATCACACCACTTCATACAGGAACAGGGTGAGCATCAGGAAATTATTAGAAAGAATGTAAACTCTTTTTCTCCCTCAAAATTAACAGCTGAATATTGACCTTTCTGATTCTCAGTTAACCAGTTCATGGGTTCGATTCTTCTTTAATCTATCTGGGCAGTTTTGAGCAAACAAAAAATCATACCCCGTTATCAAGTAAAATAAGACTAAGAAAAATAGAAAAATGTTTGGTCAAACCATATCCTCAAATCATTGGCTTCTAATTATATATAAACACGCTTTTCTACTTTTAAATAAACTTTTTTATTTAAAGAATCAAATTGCAGTTTTATACTAAACAGACATGTCACTAATTTTTAAAGATCATTTTTTTTAAAAAAGTTGTGTATATTGGAATATACTATTCTTTTTTTTTTTTTTACATGTTTTCTAATATGTATTTTTTTTTCAATATTTACAGGATATTAACTCTAGGAAGATTTTCTGTAGATCATGCATGTATTTACACTCATAAGGAGGAAAATGTGGAAGACTCTGAAGATATGTATTTAGGAAGCAGCAAAATTGTACTCTGATTAAGAATGAACAAGAGACCACATCTGAAGAACGCGCTTTTGTCAATTTTAATAAATCTGTGGCTGCAAACAGTGAAATGAGTATTTACATGAATTGTTTATAGAATCAAATTTTGCTTAAAGGAATCTCTTTTTAGTTGGGAATTTTTATTATTTTGCACAAATTATATTTTTATTCTTGAAAAGTGAAATTTATTTCTCGACATAACTTTTTATGTCAATTAATCATCAAATATAATCACAGTGAAATTAATTCGGATAAATCATTTCTTAAAATTAAAGCTGTGAAATTCAGAGTTCTGTTTTTTTACTCTTGTAACTTTCATCGGCGGATTTTTCGGTTTTAATAAAGAATAATTTACTAAATATTAATTAAGATATATAAAAAATTATCAATTATTCTTATATACCTTAATATTATTATAAGAAATTAATATATAAGAATTTATTTTACTTAACTTGTGATTAATTTTTAAAACCCTTTATTATGTGAACTTCTGTTTGAAGGAACAAAATTATGTCACCTTTTAATTGTCGATTATAATTAATGTATATAAGAATAATTTATAAGAAATTATCAATTATTCTTATATATCTTAATATTATTATAAGAAATTAATACATAAGAATTTATTTTACTTATTATACTAACTTGTGATTAATTTTTAAAACTCTTTATTATGCGAGCTTCTGTTTTAACGAACAAAACTATGTCATCTTTTAAGTGTCGATTATAATTTATATATAAAAATAATTTTTTATAAGAAATTATCAATTATTCTTATATATCTTAATATTATTATAAGAAATTAGTATATAAGAATTTATATTACTTAACTTGTGTGATTAACTTTTAAAGCCCCTTATTATGCGAACTTCTGTTTGAACGAACAAAATTATGTCATCTTTTAAGTGTCGATTGTATGGGTCTCATTATAATAGCAGGATATCTTTAGATAATTTTTTTCTCGGTCATTCATAATTTTCAGGTTAAAAAACTTCCACTTCAGTATTCTCATCACAAAAATGAAGATGAGTCCCCAAGACACCCCCAGCTCTCATAACTTCAGGAAGGATTTGATGCTCTCATTTAGGGGGAGGGGAGAAGCGGGTAAAAAGTGTGTGTGCTCTGCTTGCAGACGATCACGGCACCGGAAGTTGTTGCAACCACCACCACCACCTGGCTCTTGAGATCTTCGTTTTTCACTTCGAGCAACAGCTCAACTCTTCACACGACTTTCCACTATATCAAAAACCTCTACCGGCTATTTGATTGCGATTATTAAAAGAAGGAAGGAAAAAATCGTTTGGTCGTAATTATCCAGTAAGGGGGAGGGGTGAGGGAAAAAATCGTCTGCAGTTTCTCAATGAAAGTTTCTCAAAGAATAATGAACGAATCTTTTAGTGAAGAAGATAGGGGTCAGAGGATGGTGACATAACTGGCGGGTTGGTCCGGAAGTTGAGTAAGGTGACCCTCTCGAAGCGGTTCCCACGCATATCTTAATTTTTCGTGTCCACTCCTTGGTGGGAAATATATTTCATCCTGACTATGAATTAATTTGATATAAATAACTGAGGAAATTGTTCAGTTATCTAAGCCTGTGTTGTACCAACAAGAGATATATAATAATCTTCCTTCCTTTCTTACATTAACACACATACATACACATACAAATCAGTTTTTAATAATATTAATTTTATATACAATCTTTATTAATTTAGCTCTTAATATTATTAATTGAAACATAAGTTCATCCAAAACTGCGTGATTAAATTTTTAAAAAATTAATTATTTAATTCTTTTTATACACAGTAAATATTATGGCTTCATATTGATCTGAAAGTGAAATTTATTATTATGTGCATTAAACTCTATAAAGATGGGAAGAGATATTTTATAGATTTCAAAGAAAACAATTGAAACAGGTGCCATAATGCGATTTTGTTGGCTATCAAAATAAATGGCTTTAAGTTCAAATAATCACATGTAATGTATATAGAGAGAGACTTGCTTATGAAAGAAGCAAATTTTAAATGCTTAAGTAAGGGAAATATCAAAAAATTAAGATTTCTAACCAAAAGAAAATTAGATGAGAATGAACCTGCGAAAATGAGCGAATGGTAACTCGAATTTTGTAGTACGAATTTATAATTTAACGATTTGATTGAATTTAAAGATGCACTTATGTTTATTATTGTAATATTTAAACAGAATTTACTGCAAAATGAGAAGGCCGATAATAAGACATTTGTTCAAAAAATTATAATAACAGAAAGGTATTTGTTTAAATCTTAAAACTGTGACAAGTTAATGTCTTAACTATTCTCTTCACTTGACGTTCCACCGCGATGGCAGCTGAATGGTAAGTTTTGACCTTCGGTCCAACAGTTTATAGGTTCAAATCCCACTTCTAGCATGGATGCTTGCTTCTATCATGTACTTCAGATGTATTTTTATTTAGACTTTCTTGTCTGTAAATATTTTGTTGTTATTTTTTCGCTTTTTTGAAGTAGCTTTATATATGTATTAATTTCTAATTATATATTTCTTTTCAACAATTTTTATATGTAATAGAGATAATTATAGTTTCAGCCTTTCATTCTTTCAGTAGGTCGCTAAACTGAGTATCAAGCATGCTTGAAACTAAACACTTGGGGTTTCGCGTTATGATGACCACCTAATCGGGACTTAAGCTTCGCACCCCAGGTCATCTCGGTCAGGAACATAGAAATAGGCATTGTAGGCCTTGGACTAGATTAATTTTAATACATGAGTTCTTATATATATGTATATATATATAATCTTTAACATATGTGTCATCAGTGCTGAAAACATTCCCCGAGTTGTAGTAATTATTTAAATAATCCATTATTCAATGCGCATGAATTATTTAAAATTATTCAAAATATGCTTTGATGCTATCCATTATTTAATATATTTTCATATCAGTCATTTTATATCGATTATTAATTATATTACTTAATAAAAGTACTTTTTTCTTACTTTTCATGTATTTGCTCGGGTGTCCAAAGAAAAATAGTTTCATTCAAGGAATTTAAGCAACCTGATGGGAAAAAATGACGTTTTCAAATCCTGAAGGAGATAGTTTCGATATCTGCGCCAGAAAAGACGGCCCTGGTCAGAAATTATTTTTATGTTCAAAATATTTCTAAGAAATGTTGATTCATTGGTTTTATGAGATGGGATACTAAGTTAAAATTTTTGAAAATTAAAAAAAAAAATCCTTATAACTCTTTTTACTTGTCCATTTAACGAGTTGTCAAAGTATAACATTCTGTAATCCAAGTATGTTTAGTTGTGTCGGGATCGAATCCATAACCTTTTCAATATAAGACGGCCTTTATCAATGAAGTTATTTTCATGAGAGTAAATATTAAGGAAAATAAGTGCATTGATTGAAACAATAATAAAATCAAATCAATATGTTAATATTCATACATCATTTTATAATTTTTTGTTTTGCCATTAGATGTGTTTTCGAATATAGAAGAATATGGTCTTGTGGGGACCAAAATAAACAGATAATGTTATTCTAGACTAACTATATCTACTTAAATATTAGCCTAACTATTCAAAAAGCTTATGAATATTTAGAGAGCCTATTTTTCAACAAGATTGTCATTTATTTCCTCTTATTTTACAACAGAAATTTTGGGAGAAGGCCGACAATTTTCTTTCTTTTCTTGAAATTGTTATCGTTCTTTACTGAAATATAAATTTTTCAGTTGGACCAGCCCAAAAATTCATCCGCTCTAGATGGACACGGCCACCCAACTGAGCATAGTTTTCTTGAACATTTACTCGCGATTTCTTAAGAAATCAGGGTTCCTAAATCGCCATTCGTATTAATAAGGACCCACCCGTACGCAGACGATTGCTTCCGAAGAAAGCGAGGCACGTGCCGTTAAGAAAGAAATAAAAGACGGAGCATTGAGGATTTAGATTAGACGGTGTGGCAACGCCGATCCCCATCAGTATTCCGTTGCGGTTCCAGTGAGATTATTTAACCTGGCTGAACCCAAAATTACTGTCTTGAAAAAAAGAGAGAGAACGGTGGCAATTTTTTTTATCGTCTGCTCAAATAAAATTTCAAATGTTATTCCGGTTTATTTATCGTTTGGACTGAATAAGGTTTGAAATATTTTTTCGTTCAAATCTAATGTTTGTGAGAAATATATCATTGTTATTGTCAAGTCTTGACTTGGTCATTAACGCATAGTATTAAAATGTATTGGCAGTTTTCGCTTCAATTAAAACTTTTCTCAATTAACTTTAAATATTTTTCTGTCAATCAAATGAAAAAGTTTAATTTATTGCATTATTATAAAATAGTTATTTATATAAACTGTTTTCGCCTAGTCCTGACAGAGTTGTTTACTGAATTCAGGATTAGATTTTATAACTAGTGTTTTTTAGGAAGAGGGCTGTTTTGAATTCCATCAAAGTATGGAAGACCCCCTTGATCACTTGATTTACAGTTTGCGAATTTAAACCACAGTTTAACATGACACTATCTAGAAATGACGATGTTTGACTATTTTCTCTAAATTAAACAAACAAGTCAATAACTAAGCTTTTTCTGTTTATTATTTTTACCGATTTGAATCCTGTTGAATAATTGAAAAATTTAAAACTGAAAAATATTTATTTTATTGCGCTTTTTATAACGATTTCATATTTTTATTACAGTCCACATATTCCAATCCATGTTCCTTAATATTATTTAAAGTAACATGTTGCTGTACATAATTTCTAACTCTTCCATTTTCTCTGATATTTTTAAGATATTTTGTTCATATGGTCAGACCTTTAATGTTGTTTAGCTTATAAGTAGCAAAGCAAAGCCCCGTTGCCACTAAAATTTTGAACCAGCTCAGGTGATGAAGTCAACACATGAAATCACTTCTGATTTCCACACCATGTCAATTCATGGGAATTAGGCTTATGAAACATTTAAATTTAAATAGTTAAGCTGATGGCACGCAAATTCTTCAATAAATATTTGAGTGTATTTATTCTGCAATGACAGCATCTTCTTAGTAAATTTCTGTGGGGCATTAGGTATCGAACTCTCAACCCTTCAGAGAAAACATTTCTTTGAAATTTCAAGTTTCAGACAGCTTCAAATCTTTCTGAAATCTTTCAAATTTTGGTAATTTTTAGAAAAACAGCCGTGAAAATATTTTTTTATGGTATAAATGAATCAACATTAAAAAAAAATAAAGAATCATTTTCATGCAGTAATAAAAATAAAATATTCATCATAATATGTAAAAAAAATAGTGTTTTATTTCATATTATATTATAAAGTTACGAAAATCTTTAGATGAGATTAAGGAAACTGAGTTAGCAATAAATATAATCAAAATAAATTCAAAATAATTATATATTTAAATAAAAATGAAATGAAAAAAGTTTTAAAAAAAGGAAATTATGTATGCGAAATTTAATTTACTGTAAAAGAAAAAAATTTCTAAGCAGTATTTTAAGTTTATTAAAATTCAAACTATGCATTTTTCCAAACATTTAAATTAGGATTATTTCTTTGAGTAGATTACGGCTCAAGCATTAATTATTTGTAAAATAAATTGAAGAACATGTCATGATTTCCCTTCAAATAATTTTTTAAATTTGCATATTTCTATTTTTTTAAAAAGAGAATCTTTTGGAGTTGTGGGATGTAATATGCATACCTTAAATATAAAAAAATGAAATTAAAAATATTATGTGCTCATGTTATTAATTTTTGTTAAACAAGAACTGCACCGAATTGTGCAATAGAATTTTCATATGTATTTGAAATATATTACCATATTTGGCTATAAATTGTAATATTTGGCGATGCCAATTTCATTAACTATTTATCTTACTAAATTTATGTTTCTTGAAGATTTGGTGGTTTATTCATCACTGTATTGGTATTTATTTATGGCTTCAGAAATTAAAATCTATTGATTTAATGTGACTATTAGTAATAATTTGGATTTTCAAAGTTAAATGTATGGAATAAAAAATTAAAATCGTTATAGATACAGTGATAATTTAGTCAATATGGCGCAAAAAAATGTGACATACCTTTAACAGTAAAATACCATCGGAAAAGTTGCTATTGTTAAAAGCACTCTTGCCTTCAGTTAAATAGATCGTGGGTTCGAATTCCACCTTGAGCTTAGATGTTAGTTGAGGTTTGGAATCCACTTTAAATCATAGGTCCCGGTCTAATTAGCCCTCGTGAGCAAAAAGTAACCACAATGTGATAACAAACCAATCATTTTTCAAAGAAAAAAAACACAATTGTTTTTTGAATTTTTAAAAAAAATATTTTTTTTCAATTCTGCGATGCATGATCGCCAAATTGTCAATCGCAAGCTGTTATTAATAGCTCGTTAAGTCATATTTTAGTAGATCGTGTTAATGCTGCTCGATTTATTACTTAACTGACATAGCAGACGATAATTTGTGTCGTGAAATATTTGGATTTTCAAGAAGACAAAGCTGCAATAAAGATGGAACTAATCGTTTTTTAAAATATTCTTTCTTTAAAATCGGCTTCTTAAAGTTTTTGAATTATTTGGCCTTATAAAAAAATTTGGTTTAGTTTTTCTTAAAGTAATATCAATGTTCTATTTATCTTTATAAGATTTCTTTTTATAGTACAAAATATATTAAAAATAAGTTCACACAACCGGTTTTTATATAATCCTTTTTTATGCGGTTTATGAAAATTTCAATTAAATTGGAGCATAATTGACGAAATTATCAATTAAAAAATGAAACTGGTTTGATGGATCCCATAGTTTTTCGAATCGATGTATATCAATCATATTTCATAAGTATTACATCTGCCAATTACATTACACATGTGTATGGGTAACAATATATGTGATTATCTAATTTTATAATTTATAAACAAATATAACTAAGCAATTTTTATATCAAAGGAAACACTTACAAATTTAAATCCAATTCTAAATGTAGATAATTTGATAATTAAAATATTAGTCTCAACTATGTTAACAAACTACTAAAAAATATATTAAATATTAATAAACTAAGTAAAAAGAATAATGACACTGTATTCATATTTATATGAATCAAAATGATCTATCATTTTGTATAACAAACAATAAGAAAAATGTTGAATCAGTTACCGCAGAAATTCAAACCTTTCACAG
This sequence comes from Latrodectus hesperus, assembly GCA_037975125.1. Lineage (NCBI taxonomy): Eukaryota > Metazoa > Arthropoda > Arachnida > Araneae > Theridiidae > Latrodectus > Latrodectus hesperus. Next base: position 11,513,137 of record CM075860.1, on the reverse strand, counting down.
AAAAAGACTTAATATAAGAAAAATATTTTTCCTCGTGAAAACCAAGGAAATAAAATTTTTTAAAAAATGGCATCGCTTAAGAACAAAAGCAAACGATTTAAAGCACATGCCCAAGCGATTTTCTCCGGCTGAATTTTACAATAAAATTTATTTAATAAAATAAAATTAAAATTATGTAATCTTTAATGTTCCTTATAGACAACTATTTAAATAAAAGTTGTTTTTTTACTGTGTTTCTTCTGTTTTTTTTTTTTAAAGTGTGGTGCCAAATTACATTTATACACCCAATGCTTTCCAGTTTACGATTGGTCTATTTAATTTTACTATTTCTCTTTTATTTAAAATATTTGTGTTATTTACTTGAAGTTTGTTTTTCTGCTTTGCCTTACCGGATATCGCTATCCTGAATGTAATAATTTTATATATTAAAGTTATTCCTAGTTATTTTGTAAAATTTTAAGTTACTTTTTATGTGAGAAATTTTAATGCTGCTCTTGGTCACTACATTAAAGATTAATTGTGATGCGAAAACTATTTTTATAGCTGAACTCATGAAGTTTTGTGCGATTTTATTTGTTTTTTTTTTTATACTGTCATTATGTCCGCACAAAATGGGCATAAAAACACAATTACTTGGACGATCGTATTCGAATGCCAGCAGCTAAGGGGGCCGCGTGACCTAGTTTGTTAGGACGTCGTTCTCATTATAGTAAGGTTGTGAGTTCGAATCTTGGCTTAACCGAAGATCCATCGTGTTCGTTGAAGACCACTGGAGCATGTTTAATTTGGGCTCGGTCGCAATGTCTTCCTCTTTCTCAGTAAAGATAATAAGTCTGATAATAAAAAAGAATGTATTACATTTCTTATTTATTAACTAATAACACTTCTATTATATTCGTATGTTGAATTGATTTTCAGTTTTTCTTACAATTTAATTCAAATTGATTTCATATATGCTAGAAATTTATGTTTATGGACAGTAAATAAATGTAAATTTAAAAAAAAATTGACTTAAAAGAAATAAAAATTTTAACTAAATTAATTATTTAAATTTATTTGAAAATTATTAATAAGATGGGTTAATAATTATCCTAAATAAATGTGTTACTGTGTAGTTTAGTGTATAAGAGATTTGAATATCAACTGCTTTCTTAGAGAATTTTCCATGGACAACATGCTTCATTCAAAGGGAGAAAACCTGGAAAATATTTATGCATTCATTTCATTTCTACCTTTTTGCAAATTGCTCTCAAACTAGGGGCTTCCCAACCACTAGATTATGACACATTCCCATTAATTTTTATATACTATTTTAGTTTCATGCACGCACTTGCAAATACAATAGAATTCCAATCTTCCGAAACAACAACATGAATTGGAACCCATTCGGATAATCAAAAATTGGTTAATTGGATCTTTTTGAAAAAAAAATTCCATATTAATTAATTGTTGCTGAAAATGTGAGAAAAAAGTGCATATTTTTAAGGAAAAATAGCTGTTAATCAATTAAGTGAACGATTAAAGCTTTTACATGTTACTGTTTCACTGCCTTTTCCGTTTTCGGGCAGCCAATTCTTGGATCCGCTTGACCTTGAGAACTTGCATGTGGTCACACTCGGACTGACGCTCCATTTACTTCAAAAGTACTTGCAAAAGCTTTACTAGCTGATGGTCCCTGTCTTCTTCAACTTGGACATAAAGGTCATCATCATTGTTGTTGTTGTTGTTGTCGTGTGCCAGCCAGGCTGGCAATATGGGGTGCGCTGCTCCACTTTTCCAACTAAAACATATTTTGGTATGGAGTCCGACTTCCTCAGTACACACATGCCATAGGGACCCGTTTATAGGGTAGGCAACCATTCACACCTCATTCATACAAGGAAAGGACAAAGACAGGATAGATAGAGAGAGACAGTACATCCATGCCCGAACCGGGATTCGAACCCAGGACCTCCCTATCCGCAGTCAGACACGCTGACCACTAGATAATTTGGGCGGCAAGGTCATCATTAACACATTAAATAAGTTGACCATCATTAGCCATTTGAAATATGGAGTCTGACTCATAATCCATTCTTCTATATATTCAACAATCACTTTTGAACATATTGTCAAAAAATGTTTTTAAATTTCTCAAAATAAAACGCTATTATCATCATCTTTTTCTTTAGCTTTTTCCTTTTTCTCATTTTCTTCTTCTTCTTCACTAGTTTGTTTTTCTGAAAGCGATTCGGATAATCATCGATTTAGATAGACGAGGTTCGTTTTATTGGAATACTTCTATATATAATAACTTTATTTTAGAAATGATGCTTATAACTTGTTCGAAATATTTTTAATATTTTATTTATGAATGTATATCAGTTTTATATTACCTAGTTTACTGTGGGTACATTTTTACTTTAAATATTGTGCCAGACTCAATTTATATTTTAATTTCTTAGATATTTTTAAGAGTATGTTGTTTAATTAGTAAAATTCAAAAGAAACTGAGTTCCCCCTTGAATATAAAAATACATATAAAAGCAATATTATGATATTTCACTCAAAATTTGTAATACACATACTTTGAATAAAATATGTGAAAAAAATTCAACATTTTATTTTAATTGGATCTACAAAACTAAAAGTTAATTTGCATTTTTTGCCCGTGGAACTATTACTATAAATTCCATGCGAAAAAATGCAGCAGTGCAAGTAAAAAACAAAATTTTTTGATAGCGAATACCCCACAATTTTGGCCATTGAACTTCTATTTAAAATTCTAAATTTTTTAATTAAAAAAAATTAGAAGTGTAATAAGATTTTCATTCTTAACAGTTTAAATTCCAAAAGATTGCTTTTTATATTCAACAAAGAAGTTATTTTGCTAACTTGTCACGTGAAATAAATTCTTACTCGTTAGTTCACATCAAATATTTAACTGAAACACTGTAACAAATTTAATACATCTAATTAATTCATTTGCATAAAACGACAAGGAAAGCATTTTTCCTGATGATAAATTGCCCTTGTTTTTGTAGTTTAGGCGATAACACATCCTTTTGATCACCCCCTGGGGGTAATAAATTATATCTACTTCATCACAAAAGAACCGTGTTCGTTTATATGCATACAAATGCTGAAGAATTTCTTAAATTATAAGTTCAACAACGTTTACTAAAGTTAGTTTCACTGCTTTACCTAACTTTATCAGTTAAAAATTGTTTTTCAACTGAAGGTTAAGTGTAACTGCTTGCAAAAAAAAAAAAAAAAAAAAATGTTGGCTTAACCAAGTCATTAGTGCTAACATTTAAAAGGGATTATTTACAAATAATACAATCATTAATTTAGGGCGCTCCGTGGCTGAGTGGTCAAAGACATCACTGCTAATCGCTTGAGTGCGTAGGAGTGTGGGTTCGATTCCCACCGTGGCCCTGGGTGTTTTTTCTTCGTTATTCTTCAGTGGTTGTACATCTGTTATTGTGCTATTTGTCCTATTATCGACGAAGATTTACAAGCGGATCTCAAGCATACAAGTCTGAATATATGTAATGTAATAAAATAAATAAATATCATTATTTATAATTCTGTTAATTATGGAAATTTTTAACAATTTAAATCGTCCTTGCTGATTTTAACTAATTGTAAAGTGGATGTTTTGTCTAGTCTTTTTTTTATTTTGCTTCTCTCTCGCTCTATTGTCAACGAAAAACGACTTCTCAAATTAATGCCTTTTGGTCTTTATATAAGAAATCGTTTCATTAACATAATGAATTCCGGTAATATTCTCAGATGGTACTTTCGCCTTGTTTGCTGCCTTTCGAAGAATGTGATTTGAAGTTAGGCAGAAAATTCGTTGACAAGTCGTACTGACGACGCCGTCTCAGTACGATGTGACGTAGATGAAACGTTATCTAACGTCACGTCGTCTATTGGAAATAAAGTGGTGTAGTGATGATCTCAACTGAAACAGAAGAAACAATCACTTTTATAATTAAAAAATTGTTAATCAATTTAAAAATTAAACTACATAAATTCTAATTACTAAAATATCTTACACAAATGCCGTGTAATCCAAATTCTGAGTTTGGTGATGTTTTGGCGATTTTCTTATGTATCCGACAACCTGGTTTTTATTACGTCATAGATATGGAGACCATTATAAATTATGCAGAAAATTCAATTTTGGCAACCCTAATATTACGTCATCTTGGTAGCATTTCTTCATCGCCAAAATATCTTCTGCGTTCGCGCATACATTTCTAACTTGGTTTAAATAATATTATGGACAGCTTAATTATTGAAAGCCGTTTTGACAGTTTTTGTAACATCTAAATACTTTTGACTTCCATGGTCAGTTTTTCATAAATAGTGGGGTGAATTTAACTGTCGCGAGAAAAGGCAATGAGAAGATTCCCTAGCACACACACCATAACAAACATACATGCAAAAAGAGAAAACGCTAAATCTGTTTTGCAGTAGCAGGAATCGAACATTGTATCTTTCACGAACACACAAATGTCCTTTAAAAGTTAGAAAAGATAATTTATTCTTTGTCAATTTGTGAAGAACACCCATGTGCGTTAAATCTTTCTAAAGCCAAATATCTCTCGCTTGGTTCTGCATGTTGTACAAGAAATGTGCCAAATCAGGTATTTATCTCCTTATTTACCAGAAGCTCAAACTTATGTGGGCTTTGCAGTTTCAATCAACAGAAATAGGTAGCCGGTGGCAATAGAATAATTTAAAGTAGACACAAACTATTCTAGCAAAAAAATTAAGCTTTTTTGTTGTACCTCTTAATATCATCACCCCTTATCTTGCAACTTAAAAAAATAATAATGATATTTTTTTTTCTTTTTTATCCTTTTTTTAATACAATTCACTTAGATATAATTGACATCAGGTTTTGGTTTGATAACATTATCGTCTGTTAGCAAAAGACATATCTCAAATTCTGACGGATTTTATTTTTGACATCAAATAAAATCAGTTTTTTTTAAAATCTTATCTCCGACGAGAACATATACACGTCAAACGATAATTCGAATAAAAGCCAAATGACCAAAGATCAACCGAATTCGCTCATTGTGATAAAATGACTCATTCGACCTCTTGCAATAATTCTTGATTTAACAGTTGAGAGTAGAAGTAGAGATTAATTTTTTTCTATGTCGTTTTAGAAGATACTCAAGCTTTATCTATTTGAGTGTCTATATTGTCATTCAATGCTTTATCGAATATCTAGCTTAATTATCTTGACTTATTTTTGGTTTCTCCTTGGGAAAAATGATTTTTTTCCTTTCTTTTATGTTTTAAATTGGTTATATTAAATGCCAATAACAATAAAAAATTTATTAGTTAAAAATTAATAAATTACTTCATAAATCTATTAAAAAGAAAGTCATGTTTCAGTAATTGATTATTACCGAAAAATTATTTTCGTTAAAAACTAATTTGTATAATAATTTATTTTATTTATTGTATTAAGATAAGTTTCTAAAAATGATTAAAACCGAATAGTTTTTATAGCTTTAAAATTTATATAAAAAAACAATAATCAATGAATAAAGATTTTAAAAATTATTAATTACTTTATAATAATTAATAATCGCTATTTATGATCTTTGCAACAAATATTATTTTTAATGAAACCCGATGAAAGTTTATACAAATGTAACGCGATATTATTATTGCAAAATTTTAATATACAAGTAATAGTATTTGCCTAAAAATATATATCACATTATTTTTTGAGAAAACTCTGAAAAAATGTGAGAAGCTTATTTAAAAAGGTATGAGAAATTTAAATATTTATATATTTGTTTACATCAGCAGAACCTTAATGTTTTGAGAAAATTTTGAAAATACTTAAAAAGCCGAAGGATTCGTGGCGAACTTCTGATCGATGGCATGGGTCGCGTATTAGGAGGTAAGGAGTTCGATACTTGGCAAAGCGGAAAACAGATGATATGCAAGAGCTTACAACGTTAAATTTTTGTTAAGTCGGGTGCCATTCTAATTGATTTAATGTGTAATATAAGAGATGAATATAAGAATATAAGAGATGACAGCTCTCTCTCTCTCTCTCTCTCTCTCTCTCTCTCTCTATATATATATATATATATATATATATATATATATATATATATATATATATATATATATATATATATATATATATATATATATATTATATTAACGAAATGAGGGGTTATATCGAATAGAATCGATCGGCATAAAAGAGCTGAAAATCAATTTAATACAATTAAAGATAGTAAATTGATACATAAATTAATCGATAATGATACTTACTCTTAAATAATATCAGGCTTAAAGATGCATGTTGGTTTTTATATTGTTTATTGCGTATTTATCATTTACATTCAAAAAAATATTCAAATGTTTCGAAAATGTATATTTCACGCATAAGAAAAATCAAATATATCAAAATATGATAAAGCAATATTTGAAATTGTAGTTAAAGCTTCAATAAAAAATCATAGTAAAAGCCTTTATTTTTACAACATTTTTATGCACATACTAAAAAAATTATAAAAGACGTTCGTTTTTTAAATTTATTAATTAATTTTTATAAAAACAAATTATTCAGTTTTAAGAATTATTAACCTGGGGCATGTTAACATTGAGAAAAAATATTCATTTGTATACTTTAATTACAAAAAAATCCTTAATAATTAAAGTATACAAAGATAACACAGCATTTAGAATACAACATATTAAGGAGGAAAATAAATCCGAGAAAAAAGCTATTTTATTGTTACTGTTTTATCAAAAGTAAGAATAATATGCGAAACCCCCAAATTTTGTTCATTAAATATAAATTGAAATATAAAGAAAATAAATTTAAGACAATATGAAAAAATAATAAGAAGCTTAGCAAAATAATAATAAGCCACGTTTTCTTCAAGGGATATATGGTCAACTATGCAAAAGAAATACAAATGCTCTTTTCTGACATGCACCGAGTAATTGATATAAGAAGCTCGCGCAAATTCCACCGAATAGAATGTCTGCAATACAAAATTTCAAATATCCAAATTATAAAACTTAAAAAAATTAGCTAAAACTCAAGAGGCAAAATGTAATAACAACCAAATCAACAATTCAAAACCCAAATATAAACCTTAAGGTAATATATCCCTTGCCAAGAATTTCAAATAATTTTTTATTTTAATAATTATTTGTTTATTTTTTATAAAATTTATATACACTACTGGCCATTAAAATTGCTACACCAAGAAGGAATGCAAATAACAGAACGATATTTATTGGACACATACATTATAGTGGAAAGAACAAGTGATTAGATTTACAGGAAATTAGGATGTATAGATCTTGAGAAATCAGTACCCAGAGCAGCCACCTCTGGCTGCAATAACAGCATTTATCCGCCTAGGCATGGAATCAAACAGAGATTGTATGGCTTGCACGGGGATCTCAGTCCATGCAGCGTCAACACTATGCCACAGTTCATCGACAGTAGTGGATGGTGAGTGATGGCGTGCCAATCACTCGGCAACCATTGACCACACGTTCTCAATTGGTGACAGATCAGGAGAACGTGCTGGCCAGGGTAACAGTCAAACCTGTTCTGTATCAAGGAAGTTCAGAACAGTACGGGCAACATGCGGTCGTGCATTATCCTGTTGAAACAAAGCATTAGGGAAGCCTCGAAGGTAGGACAGAGCTACGGGTTTTAACACATCGGAAATGTAACGGTTGCTGTCCAAAGTGCCGGTAATGTGAACAAGGGGTGATCGAGACGTGTATCCAATGGCACCCCATATCATCACTCCAGCAGATGGGCCAGTATGGCGATATCCAATGAAGCTGGCAATGCGCGTTCTCCACGATACTTCCAAACACGGATGCGGTCATCATGGTCTTGTATACAGAATCGAGATTCATCTGTAAAGATGACGTGATGTCATTTCCGCGTCCAGGTTCGTCGCTGATCACACCATTGAAGGCGCTCCTGTCTGTGACGCAGCGTCAATGGTAGCCGAAGCCATGGTCGCCGTGCAGACAATCCATGCTGCTGCAAACATCGTCGAACTGTTCGAGCAAAAACTTGTTGCCTTGCAAATGACTCCATTTCTCGACTCAGGGTTCGTGACGTGGCTGTACGATCCCTTGTGACCATGCGGATAAGATGTCTGTCTTCTCTGCTGTTAGTGATGGGGGGTCGCTGAGATCCTGCATGACGTTCCGTATGATTGTCCTGAACCCATTGATTCCATATTCTGCTAACAGTCATGGGGTCTCCACCGATGCGAGCAGCAATATTGCGGTACGATAAACCGCAATCCCGGTAGGCTCTAATCCTTCCTCGATCAAAGTCAGACACGTGCTGATAGGCATTTCTTCTTCTTACACGAGGCATTACAACAACTTTCTTTGCCGAAAACAATGTTGAAACGGAAATTGAGTATGAGAAAACTGCTGTCAAATCTCTTTTATACACATTGTAGATGTCGCTACTGTCGCCTGCTTTGTATGAATGCGCTGAAAATCTAATCATTTGCATATCACTGCAAGTTCTACCTCTCATGCAAATTTCACGTGTGAGATGTGCCGCTTTCCTGGTGTAGCAATTTTAATGGCCAGTAGTGAATAAAATACTATATCTATATATATACAGTGCTAATTATTGTATATTTTTTGCTATATAGGTTTATATCTTCTTATTTCATGAATTATAAAGCATGTGTCAAATATTTATAGATACTCTGCATTTAGTATAGAACTGGTTTTGATTAATTTCAAAGTTGTACAATCAGATATTTCCAGCATCAAAAAAGAAAGAAAGAATATGTATTGAAATTCAAAAGATAAAAATTTCGCAAACTGTGTGTGTGTGAAAAAACTCATAAAAAATAAGAATAATAATAAATAAATAAACTTTACAACAAATACGTCGAATTCTCCTTCCTTATCTTTTTTAAACCTAACAAATCGCACTACCATTATCAGATTCTGTTTACAGACGATAAAATGTACACAATAAACGCGAAACCGCAGACGATCTGGCTGTGGAATCGCTTTAGATTCAAGAGCACTCCAAACTGCACGCGACTATAGATAGGCGTCTCTCGCGACCGATAACAAAACGATAAAATAAATATAAAAAAAACTAAAGAAGATACCGATTAAAGAATTACAGACTCACTCTGTGACCGCGCTTTCACGACAGGAGGGGGGAGGGATGAGGACAATTTTGGCAGTTTCGAATTCTGGAGCGCGGGGACCCGATGTGGGGCGCCGCCTGGAGGCGATCTTCAAAACTCAAGATCAGTGGTTATCAATTATATCGCCTCCGACTATATTAATGCAGAATCTGGCAAGGAAGAAGTGTTCGAAGCTTGATAATTGCGCATAGCTTTATTATTTTTTTTCGGCATGTAAATTTTAGAGATGAATCATCCTGGAGAAACGTGATTAGGAAGGACCATGACCAGAATTTCGTTTGGCTTTTTAATCGCAACAGATTTCATCCGTCATCATAACTCGGCTGCTGAAGGTGTATAAGACATGCGATAGATAAAAGACTAAGTTATTTTTTATAATTTTACGTAGTAATAATTTTACTTTTATCCACTACATTTTAATTTCGAAATTTAAGAAACGTTATTTTGTAAACAATTCATTGTTTATTCATTTTTGTTAAAAAAATAGGTTTGATTATACACCTAATGTAGAATTTTGGTTAAATATATAATGGATATTCATTTGTTGGTTTCAAAAATACACTAATATGTTGGGAGAAATGTGGTAGCTTGGTGACAAAAAGTTTTTTTTTTCAAGTTTTGAAGGTATTAAGTTCAATACCAGACACCGCCAAAATTATTTTAAAGAGGTTGCCAATAACTAATAAATATTCTTAATGTTCCGCCATTATGGAAGTTTTGATAAGAATATCCCAGCTCAAGTGTCGATCTCGTCTCTTGATGGTGACTTAAAGTTACTAGACAATTAGCTATGTTTCATAGTTATGGGTGACAGAACTATGATGTTTGAAATAATCCAATAAAACAGAAACAAATATGTTGGGTATGCTTTATTTGTAACTGGGTTGTGGCAGGATAACTATGAAGTGGCATGGAGTCATTCACTTAAAAAGTAGATGGTTCTATACCTTACACCGCAGAAAATTGTTGTTACACCGCAGAAAAATATAAGAAGGGTTTTTATAATTTAAAAGCTTCAGAGTGCTATATCACTTCACTGATTTGACGAAGATGCATATTTAATTGATGTGTGTGCTTATATATATATTTATACATACCTGTGTGTGTAATCGTTGTGCACATTAATGGTTACAGTGTCTTTCAAATTTAATAGTTGAATGTTGAAAAACTGTTTTACAAATGAATTATTTTATTGTTGAAATAGATTATTTTATTTTAAATAAAAAATGATGTAATTTATTCATTTAATTTATGAGAGACTGAAAAATATGAATTAATGACGTTATATATATATTAATTTCCTTAATTCTAATAAAACTATTAACCCGTTTAATTTTTATAATTACAATGTTTAAAATAATTGATGTGATTGATTCTAATAACTTATTATTAATTATTTGAGTGCACCATCTTGATTATTTTTACACATCGAAAAATGCACGAATAATATTTTGTTAATCCAAGCGTACAGTAAAGTCGTTATTACTTCAGCTACGGTCTCATTTATCATCAACGAACGTATTTTGTAATATGATCAATAATATTTAAGTATTTATTTTATTTTATTTATATTATTTTTCATTATTTTATTCACTATTATTATTATTTTAAATTAAAGTTATTAATATTTTTTAAATCACATTTAAATCTGTTTTTGAATTTTAAAAATGCAATGAATTTTATTTATTTATTTATTTCATATTCTTTTTGTGTCAGCATTATTTTTCTTACGTTTTTAATTTTATTACTGTGTTTATACTATTTCCCTCATATTAGTTTGAGCCAATCAAGGATTGTTGAATAATTTGAAGCGTTTTGAATATTTATCTTCTTGGATATTTTTTATCAATAAAGCGGTATAACGAAGTATAGATTGAAAAAAGATTACACTGACATATTATGATTTACAAATAATTTGATCAAGATTGGAATAAGGAATGGGAAATATTTTCTGCAGTGTAAGCCTGGGAGCATGAAACATTATTGAATGCAGATGCATTTCTCATTACAATAACATTGCAATTAAAACAAGTCCTCCAGGTTCTGACTTCATAATATCGTTTTCTGGGAACATAATATCGTTTTCTAGTTATTTTGATAATGGTTCTATTGACGACAAAAATTGATTTTAATGGTCTTGACAAAAATCTGCGTCCACATTCCAATCAGAAGCATCAGAAAAGTGGACGTGTATGTCCGAAATATATGCTAGGAAGCTCCATTAATGAATCAGTAAGCACAAATAATTACGTTCAGGATGGTTAGCAAACGATCACCCCACGACTTTTGAAAAAGATTCATGTCCCATGAAATATGTCACTTCCCGATCGATGGGCCCATGATTAATCGATAAAGAAGATTGATATCGTGCACTTTATATTCTCGTCTGCGGGTTGCCCCAGAGGGGAAAATTATGGCATGAAAATGAAACCGATAATAAGGGTCGGCGATGGATGGAGAATTTTCAAGTCGCGCGACCTGCTTAGGGTGTTTCAGAAAATATTTGGGAGGTTGGTTGAGTTGTTTAACTAGATCACAAAGTTCGGATGAAACTGTTTTTCATGTAAATATGCATTTAATGAACACTTATTAGAATAAAAATTAAAATTTCAGACGATTTATGTATAAATATTGTTATTGATTGCTGTGAAATTATGTCAGCAATTTTAATTATAAAGCTAATTATATTAATAAAACTAATATGATGTCATGCATTCAATGTCATCATCAAAGTTTTACTGATATTTTTTGTGTTCTATCTATCTATCTATCAATCTCTCTCTCTCTCTCTTTATATATATATATATATATATATATATATATATATATATATATATATATATATATATATATATATATATATATATATATATATATATAAAAAGAGTGATATTTTTTTGATTCTTTCGAGAACATTTTCAAACTAAGTCTTTATATTCTCGGTGATTTAATGGCCGAACCGTCATCCTAACACATATGTATACAGAAAGCAAAAGATCAACATTCGTCTCTATTGTTCAGCAGCTACTGGAATCGAACTTAGAACCTTCTACGCTGTAAAACTCTACCCTACAATTAAGTCAAGGTGAACACTTCGGGTTTGTACTTGGAATATTCCCCATATAAAAAAATTTCACGTAAGGCAGAACGCGACATAGGTATATACAAATACCCTGTAGATTTCAGCTGTTCGGCAATGTCATATGTTTTAAACTTTATGTATCTTGAGTTTTCCATAATAATTTTTTTGTAATTAAAAAGCTAAAGTATTCAAAAATTAGAATATTTGATATTTTCTGGACTTAAATTCATAAAGTTATTCAAAACCATTACCTTTATATGACCTTGAATATAACGTAATAATCTTCCATTAAATTTATAAAGTAATTTTTTAAAATAAACTTTTTAAACAAACTGTGTTTTGATGAGAAGTAAAATACTATATATATATATATATATATATATATATATATATATATATATATATATATATATATATATATATATATATATATATATATATATATATATATATATATATATATATATATAGTTATGTATAAATGATATTTACATTTATTTGGCAACGCATGATAAATTTACGATTACCTAAAAACTATTTTAAGTTTTTTTTCTGGAGGACAATTGCATTATTTATCTCTTGTTAATCAGTAGGGTCTGATACGAACTTAGGACCTTCTACTCCAAACAGCTAAGCTAACTCTCGCATAACAATATTTATATTTATTAAAAGAATGTGAATTACAAATAAAACTTAATAAGGGTTTTTACACTCGTTATTTGAAAGATGAGTTAGCTTCATTTAGAGACATGCTTATTTGTTATTCAGAAGTTAGCAGATTCGATACCTTAATTAATAAAACACCGTCTTGCAAAGGATTTCTATGTTCATTGCATATTCTGTGCCGCTTGTTCCCTCAAGTGAAATACTGCAATGTATTGAAGAGAATGCCAGCTAGGATGTTGACCTGATCCCTCCACCATGGTTCAAAATCACATGGCTGGTTTGTCGCTCTAAAGTCCTCCCCCTCTTTTTTTGCATGTGAGGGTTAAATGGTCCAAAACATTCTGCTTAAAGTTCAACCCGAGTCACCTCCAATATTTACACCCTAGGCTGACTCGATTCAAAATAGTAAATTAAATTTTAGTAAAAGTGATGGAAAATAAGAAAGTTCGCCTAGTTCAATTTTTTTTGATTATTTAACTATAAAATACTTGGTTTACATATGTATTAAGATTCATCATAAGTAATATTTTTTTTCAACTACGAAAACTCGACAGCTTTTTATATTTTATTATAAACTTCTCTTACGAATCGAATTTTAAAAATTAAGTCAAAATTAAATTCCCAGAAATAATTATGAGTTAAGCTGAAATTATAACACATTTAATTCCTTAATAATTTTACTTTAAGTTATCATAATTGTTATTTTTATTGTAGCTAACATTTTACAAAGCATAAAAATAGTATTTTAAATTTATAGATTTGTGTAGTTCAATTCATGTAATTATTTTATAAAGTTTCGAGATTATTCTTCCTCCAGTAATGTGTTTTTTACCTAAAGTTTTCCTTGAAAAAAGGAAAAAAACATAAATATATTATTATTTTGTACAACAAAAAGCGTTAGTGTACTGTTTCTTTTAGAAAACGATAACAGCAAATGGAACTGCAATTAAGACAAGTATTTTAATTTCCACTACCGCTACACAAAAATTACAAATATTATTTTATAAAGCACACGGTGAATAATTATTATATATTATTGATATTGTTTTCGCCCTGAAAATTAAAATAAAATTCATTTTCAACATGTGGAATATATTTGAATTGTCTTATACAATCGTCAGAAATTAATTCAGAAAAAAAAGGCGCAGTTGTGAGATAATCTCTAAGTTTCCGATTAATAAATATCTTTTGGAAAACGATAAATATCGATGTTTCATAACAGTTGCTCTCTTTTTCACAGTGTTATGATTAGTTATGTCATTTTTGGTTGCGCAAACGTTTTGCTTTACGGGCCTCCATTTCACTCTTTTATGAACCAACCTTCCTTGCGGCGGGACGAAAGCTACCTGTTTTCCCCTACTTTTCCCTTTCCACTGCGCATGCGAGTCACGTGTCGCGATAACCATTAAGCGATTGGCTCGCGAGCTGGTCACGTGCGCACTAATGAGAGGGTTCTCGAGCCGTTCGTCGCGTGCCCTTTCTAGCTAGATTCTTTTTGTCGTCTGTTTTTTTTTCCTTGCCTTTTTCTTGTTGTTCTTTTTTCTTCCGAGAACTTTTTATCATCTTTTTTTTTCCCTCTTAATTTATGTGTCGTTCACTTTTTGAACAACAGATCTTGACCTGGTTCCTTAACCTCCGCTTGTAACAAGGGGGATTTTCTGAATATTTTTAGGGGCAATCATTTTTTTTTTCAGTTTCCTTAATTTGAACATATTCGGGATAAGGGTTGTTTAAGCTATTTTTGCCTTTATAAAATCAGTAAATTCTGAGAAAAGTAAAGAATAATTAATGATATCGTATACGTTTTAAGGTGATTAATACATTTTATTTTACTAATTATTTTTTTACTAATTAGTTTTAAAATGTTTTTTATTTTCTTTATATTTATGAATACAAAAGGAAAAAGATTACTTAAACAAAAGCGTAAGTATTTCACATTGTGATTTTTGCAAGTGTTTTTACGGTGGCATAGACAATTTTATTTTTATTTTCGCAAAAACGTTTTTCATTTTTTTTTTTTTGATATTACTGAGGAGATAACTTTAACTGCAAAATGTAATTATTTAACTAAATTATTTATTATTTGGTAATCTTTATTGTATTACTGTAGGATTGGAGAAAAAATATTTACTTCCAGTTTTTCTTCCCATTTTCATAAGTACGTTCGTAAAAAAAGGAGAAAAAATTTTTTACTTCCGAATTTTGAAAAGCTATTGGTTTTTTACTTACCCTCTTCAGCGTATGTGTTTCCGCTTTTCCCAATACATCGCCACTAGAAAATTCGTTGGAACGCGGATGAAACGATTACCGATATCAATACTCAATAACGTATTTAAGCAGAGTTTTCAAACATTATGCACCTCGTTTGATTTCTTTTGTAATAATCTGTGCTTAGTTATAATTCGTGATAATAAACAAAGTTTTGTGAGAAACTTTTAAATTATTTTGCAATATTTATATTTTTTTATGTGCTAAAATGCTGACTTTCATGTTTTCACATAATAAATGAAATTTAAATCAATTTTCCTAAATTTTTTATTTGAAATTAATTTTTTTAAAAAGTGCTGTTTCTTATTTTTATGGTTTTTGTTTATTTCGGTATGTCGTATGCAAAATAATAATAATAATGTAAGTGTAAATAATAATAATGTGCATCTTATATTGAATTAATTTAATTATGTTTTTGTTACATTAATTTAGTATTTGCCAACTTCAGATCAAAACTAGGCGATATCTTCGAATCTTAAGTACACGTACACTGGTAAAATCTAAAATAAGTAGGTATACTGTAAGTGAACTATAAATTCATTGCACCAGATCTCAAGTGAATTGGTACACTCATCCACTTACTGCACCATATTATTAGAGAGATTTTGTACCTTACGCATCATTTATTGCTGGAAAGATCATCTTAACTCGATAGTTTTCGTCTAGTCAATATTGAGCCCGCAATTTTCACAGATACGGAATAATAACTCATCTTCTAATATCCTTAAAGTTATAACTTTTGAAAACCTTTTAAGTGATAGACTTGTTCTTGTTGTTGTCTTGTGCCAGCTAGGCTGTCATTATGGTGTGCGCTGCTTCACTTTTCCAACTGATTTGGTGTGGAGTCCGACTTCCTCAGTACACACATGCCACAGGGACCCGTTTATAGGGTAGGCAGCCATTTACAACCTCATTCATACTAAGGAAAGGACAAAGACAGAATAGATAGAGAGAGAAAGTACATCCATGCTCGAACCGGGATTCAAACCCAAGACCTTATCGACAGTCAGGCACGCTGACCACTTGAAGTGATAGACTTAAATAATTTAATGGTTTGCATTGTTAAATAAGTCGCTTCTGCTTTATTGTAAAGCAAACTTCCTCTTTTATATTGTTCATTTTTATAATATGAGAATGAAAATTAATTTATCCCCTAAAAAATACCATATTTTGAATTGTCTTTTTTATCATATCACAAAAAAAAAATCTTATTGCAATAAAGCCACATTGTTTGTAATTCCACCAAACGCAAACAGCCTCATGATTTCTTAGTTGCATTTCTATGTATATGATTATGAGAATTAAAGTTCTTCTATTCGATGTATTATAAGGTATTCTTATAGGCGACCTGTGATATGCAGTAACAGAATATAAAATAAGCTCAGGGGAAGCACAGCCCATACGGGGACTAAGACTTACCGCCCCCATATCTGTGATCTTGACAGAGGGACCTGGAATGCAAAGCATATGTCCCTGTTAGGTGATCGTTTAACGCGAAACCCCCTCAGTTTGATTCCCAAGTATGCTTAGTACTCAGTTTTATCGATCCAAAGAAGGGATGAAAGACTGAGTCTGCCTTGCCCAGTGAACTTCAGATCTACCCCTTGAAAGATCGAAGCGTTACTCCTACGCTATCAGGCTTCATAAAGGAATGCATGATAATATATATTGTCGTTGTTGCTGTTACTTATGACACTTGGACAAGCCATGTTGGCTATGCGAATTTAAGTCAATAGTGTGCATCTTTCATTTAACCAGAGCGCCACGAAGGTGAAATTATTTCTTTGTTCTCAAACTTCTTCGATAGATGGCACCACCAGAGGATCCACTCGCTCAATTTTGACATTCATCTGAAAGGAAAGGAAATTTTCTCCAGACCATTATAACAATGGTAACTGCTCAGCGACCGATCACAGGAACTTTCGATTCCATAGATTTAACGAGCACGTATATCGCATGTACTCGGTGGCTTTGGCGGCATTGGGAATCGAACCCCTCCCTTTTGGACGGAAGGCCAATGGTCTAACTATTAGGCTACCACGGCCTAGTGGTAGGGCCTGGTTGGTTAGGACGTCGTTCTCATTATCGGAAGGTAGTGAGTTCGAATCCCGACTTGATCGACGGTCCGTCGTGTTCACTAATGGCGGCTGGGGCACTTTAAAACTGGGCGTGGTTGCAATGTCCTCCAAGTGAAATGATACCTCCGGAAGTGGCATTCATTGTTGTAAGTATTAGGGGTCTTCTGCTTGGTCCTTGTTTTAAAATCACGAAGACACCACCCGGCTGATATTATCTAACTGGTAGAGTCCAACTCAGGCTAGGTTTAGGGGAGGTTGCTGGTACAACAACAATTACCGCCAAGTGGTTAGGGCATCGGCCTTCCATCCGAAAGGGTGGCGTTCGATAAATAATGTATAATATGGTAACATCCCTTTTTTTATTAAAAATGTTTAAATGAAGCATGTATTTTTCTAATCTAACAGAGTCATAACATCCTTCGATTTTGCAAACGATTTACCAAGGCCTATTTAACTCGTCATTCAAATGAAGAGTAAGTGATGCCATTTTTTAGGAAACCTTCTGCACAAAGTTTGCCCTACAGCGTCTAAATGGACTCCTTGAATGACAATAGAAATTCAAGAAAGGTCTATAGTATTCTAGGAGTTTATTGATTATGAATGTATTTATTAAACAATGATATAATCATACTTGTTACATAAAATTGTTGAAATGCAGGAAGCGCAACTATCATATTAATGAAAATCAAACTTCAGCCCAATTACTATCTCAATTTCTGCAAGCTTGTTCATATTTGGAAATTAAAAATAGAACAGCCGCCAATCTTGTCTAGTGGTCATTGTGCCTGATTGCGAATAGCGTGGTTCAAATCCCGGTTCAGGCATGGATGTACTTTCTCTCTCTATCTATCCTGTCTTTGTCCTTTCCTTGTATGAATGAGGTGTGAATGGTTGCCTACCCTATAAACGGGTCCCTATGGCATGTGTGTACTGAAGAAGTCGGACTCCACACCAAATAGGGTTCAGTTGGAAAAGTGGAGCAGCGCACCCCATGTTGCAAGCCTAGCTGGCACACGACAATAACAACTACAAAAATAGAACAAATTAATGAAATATAAATTTAGCGAACTATATTTTTTTAAAGTTTTTGGGCATATATTTTTAATCAATTATATTATCAATTATCAGTTAATATTTTATCTTTGAATATTCAATGAGAATTTATTAACTATTTTAATTATAATGTATATGTTATTCATTGGAGAGAAATTATAAAGGTGGGTTTGATTTTTTTAAAAAAAAAAAATCATTCTTTTAAACTGGTTTGTTGAAGGAAAAAATTTGGTAACCCCAGATTTATACCATAATCCAGCTTCATATTCTTACAAGTTTAAAAAAATATAGTTCCCCCCCCTCCTTAGTGTTGAGCGAACGACCATAATTATGCATTTCTTTATTCCAATAACAGTTTGATTCGTCTTCTCATTTCACTAGAGAAGGGGAAAAAATCTAAGGAAAAAGGTCACAGAAGCTGAATTTGGCGACTATTTTTTTAGTTTGTTAAATGGAATAATTACACATCGCGCCATTTCCCCTCCTTATATTCTATCATAGAAAAGCAAGAATTTCCTTCTAATTATACATGGTTTGAAGAAAAAAGGAGGAAACATTCAAAAACTCTACAAGGAATGATTTTTGTTGGAACTTCTGGTTATTTTTTATTATCTTGGCGTCCCCTTAAGGCTCCTTTGGCGGAATAATTTCGGTAGCCTAGCGTTTACTTACCAGGTTAATAGATAGTTTTAGTGTCGAATCTTTCGTTGTAAAAGTAGATATTATTCGCGTATTCTACATCCTTGGTCCAGCCTATTTCTTGGTGGTATGGCTTCGTCAAAAAAGTGGGATGGACTTACCAGTAGCGTGGGAAGACTGCGTCATTTGAGGCCTGATTGTCGCTTTGGTCCATTAAGGCCATGCCTAAAGCCATGAGCTGAAGATCCAACTCCAAATTATGAGACATTCCTTTTTAATTATGTACTCTGTTGTATATATTTTTCATAATATGTTTGGCTTTTTTTATTTTTAGCCTGATCTTAGTGCATGCATCTATATTTACTATAATTTTCTGCATAAAAAGTAAGAAGCAAAAGCATCATTATAAGATTAATTTAAATTAAAATATTATTTAATTTAAATTAATCTTATAATGATGCTTTTGCTTATTTATAAAATAAATTAAGATAAGCGAAATAATCAAATAATCTTGTACAGAATTGTCATATATTAATTATTATAATCAATTCTTGTGGAAAAAAATTAAAAAAGCTAAATAATTTAAATTATTATTTCTTTTAACTAGGATAGTTATTAAAATCATTAAACAACTAGTTTAAATTATTGTTTTATTAAAAAAATAAAATATCTTTATACATTATTATTAAAACGAAATAATAAGTAAATACATTAAAAAATGAGTAAACATTTATTTCTAATTACTTAAACATTTTTATTTACAATTATTTCCTGTGTAAATGAAATATGAATCTAAAATTAATGAAAAGATTTATTTAAGTTAAGATATTACTTCGCAAATAATCTTATACCAAATTATTATTAAAAAGAAATAAGAAGTAAAGACATTAAAAAATTAGCAAACATTTATTTCTAATTATTTAAATACTTTTTACTATAACCATTTTTTATATATATGAAATAAAAGTCTAAAAATAATGAGATTGGTTAAAACTAAATATTACTTCACAAAGCAAATCACAAAAACTTAAAATAAGACATGTAGAAAAATATTATTAAAATGAAGTAATAAATAAATTATATTAAAAAAATAAGTAAATATATTTATTTCTAAATATTTAAACATTTATATAATTATAATAACTTCCTGTATAAACAATAAAAGAGCCAAAATATATAATATGATTAATTTAAATTAAAATGTTTTTTTAAATTAAAAAAATTATAACAACCAAATAAACTTATACGAAATCGTTTTACATTTACATGTGTAATCAGATTTTATGTGAAAAAAAAAGAAACAAAAAATATGGATAAGATTAATTTATTTTTTAAGGAAACAACAAAACATTTTGTTCGAAATTATAATTACAATTATTCTTGTGTGTAAAAGAAATTTACACCTTATGAATATAAAATTTTGATTGCCGACTTAAATCCTTCTGAATAAAATTCTTCCGTATTTTAAATATTTTAGACATTATAAATATTGCATGCACAGAAAATATTAAATAATTTTTTTCGTTATGATTTCTAATAAAGCATTTAGAGGTATTATTATGAGTTATTATAAGCATTTTAAAACTATTTCCTCACGTAGAAATGAAAAATTTAAAATTCTGAACAATTGCCATGTAAAATTTAACTTTATCACCATTTTTAACAAAATTAGCCCTATTCCTGTCAACAGCAATATGAAAAAAAAAAATTCTGACATTAAAATTTTGAAAATTTTTTCTGTTTTAATTATAGAGAAATGATTAAATTAGGTATAATTAAACTAGTTGACACCATAAAATTAGGTCTCATTTTCAGAATTTAGAAACATGACAACGTTACAACTGATAAAAGAAAACAAATAATTTCTCTCGATGAATATCATTGGAGATTTCGATTAAACTTTAAAAATTCGGTCAACAGCATTGTTTCACCTGTGGGAAATCAGTAAAAATGTTCGAGATTTTTTAACAAATATGACACTTTGATAAATTTTTTAAAATTTAAAAAATTTTTAGTTTTAATAAAGTAAAGCAAATGAAATTTAATCTGTTTTAAAGGGAATTCAGTATAATAATTTAATTAATATTTAAAATAAAATTTAAAGAATTAAAATATTTCAACTTTGAAAATTGATGGAAAAAACAGACGATTTTTTCAATGTAATTTACAATATTATTCTAATTATTTCCTTGAAATACGGAGCACTTTCTTAGTTTCTTCTTCTGAAGATGTGTGTGCCAAACGATTTTAATAAACATTTAAAATGACACTGAATTTTAAAATTCCTATGTTTATCGTTTGGAAATGATAATAGCAAACGATTTTAATTGATTTTGATATATGATTCCAAACGATTTTTTAAAATATGGAATAATTTCGCTGTTTTATACATTGGAAGTGATAATAACAAATAATTTTCTTTTAATGAATGCTATATTTCTAACTTTATATTTAATATATATATTTGCTGTTTTATGATCATAAATGAAAAAGGATTTTTTTCCCCAAGATATCGAATGGTATTTTCCAATTCTGTGACTGTTACGGGACAATACCACTGTTAAATCTATGAAAAATAATAACAGACGATTTTTTAATGAATGCTGCAATATAATTCGAAATGATTAAAAATTACGTAACGAATTCATTCGTCTTTGGAAAAACATAATCGAAAAGACGACTTTTTCTTATCAAATGCTATGTAAAATTTTGGTTTGCAACGTTTTTGACTATTCCACAGTTTCTGCGGTGAAGCACTAATGCGGATGAGATTAATCTTTCTTTAGCACACCCTACACGAAAAAAAAATGTTTTTATTGTTATGAAAACCTTCCCACTGAAACGGAGACCTGTATTTCTACAAATCAGCGGCAATAAAACTTACGCCCGCATTTTATTGCTGATGCTGTTAGGTAGGTAATAAAACATTATTTACGATTCAAAATAACAAGGAGCAGGCAATTTGAGGTGAAAACGCAAAACTATGAAATTTTACTGAGAATTGTGGAAATAAAACCGAAGAGGGGAAATCTGATACCCCCAGTGAATTTCGAAGTGAAATCAGGTCATGACGGTTAAAACGACATTAGCAGAAAGCATAACATAAAACGTAATTATACTCTATAACTCAAAATGAGTTTTTTTTTTTTTTTTTTTTTTTTCATGAGAAAATTAAAAGAAAAACTTGTTTCTTTTTATTTCAGGTTGCAAAAGCACTTGTGGAATTTCCAAAAGATCGGCTTAAATTAAGGCAAAAGCTAAATTTGTGATGAATCAAGTTCCAGAACCCAGTGTAAATCTTTTTGAACTATTT
Organism: Latrodectus hesperus; assembly: GCA_037975125.1. Classification (NCBI taxonomy): domain Eukaryota; kingdom Metazoa; phylum Arthropoda; class Arachnida; order Araneae; family Theridiidae; genus Latrodectus; species Latrodectus hesperus. The sequence continues at coordinate 11,490,844 of CM075860.1, read as the reverse complement.
TTCTTCTGATATTAGTTTATACGGAAGGCATTATTTGGATGCATTTTAAAATTTTTAGGAAAAATTGCAGAAATTTATTGCATTTTTTATACTGGTTTTTATCCGTTGGACGAGTTGAATAGATTTTGAAGCCTAATTTCTTCAAAAGTTTTCGAAATGTTGAAATTCTCTGTGGATATGCAATTATTTGACGGAGTCATTATAAAATTTATAGTCAATTAGTTTAGTCATGCAAAAATAACAACACTGGTAAATATGCAAACGAGAGGCGATTGTGCCGTTATAACAAATAAAATAAGCCCCATTTTACTACCCAACAGTAGAAAGAATAAAATCCAGAATATGGTTTGTTTGTTACTCTAACTAGGCTTTTTTTTCACGCGTAGGCAAATTAGACCGTAATCTACTGTTTAAAGTGGTTTCCGCACCACGATAAACATCCAAGCCAAGAATCGAATCCACGAACTGTTGAACCGAAAGCAAGAGCGCTAACCACTCGACTGACCAGGCCGGAGAACAAAATGGGAAATTAAATATTAGTCTAAAAAGATGCGTGGAATGAATGTAAAATATTTTTTTTTGTAAATTATTTGTCACCCTATGGTCACCATTTAGTTTCATAGCTAATTGGACCAGAACCGGTAATTATACGAGGAATTCATACAAACACCATACCGGAGATTTGAACCAATGAAATATTAAATTCCAGAACATTAACCATTCGATTTCCAATTCGGTTCCTGTCTAAACCATGCAAACTTAAAACGCGCATAGGCCATTTCAGCGAGACGGTCGTTAGATAGTATGGGTATCGAATCTGTTATCTTTAAATCACAAGATTAATACTTTATAAGTTAGCAGGGCCCCAAAAAGAAATGATATAAAAAATGTAATTAAATAACCAACAAAAAAAATTTAACAAATAAAAGTATTGAAATTTGGTATGAGTCTTTAACATGAAGTAAAAAAAATTATTTTATATTTTTATCACTAATTATTTAGTTTTTATCAAATATTAAGATGCTATTCTTAAAAATATTGCTTAAATTTATCAAAAACAAACAAATCAAAATTTCGATTCAAACATGTAATTACAAAATATTTAAGCAATAAAGGAAATTGACAAACCGACATACATTATTAAAAAAATATCATTTTTGATGTATAAATTGCTTTTTTTAATTAATTGAATAATTAAAGCTACACTCAAAAATTAATTTCTGAAATTTTTAAAAAAATTATAGATAATATTTAAACAACATGGGTGGAAGCAAACACATAAAGCAACTCTCAAGGAGAGAGAAAACTTTAGGAACTGAAAAATACATTGATTAACATATCGAATCTTAAAATCTTAGACTGCACCCCTTTTTAAATATTCGACGCATCTTCGTTTTAGCCATTAAAAGCTATTCTAAATCTACATCGTTTAATTTTCCAAAAGGAATTTCGTAGAAATGGACAGTATTTAAATTGATCGTTAATATTATGATGTGTGCTTGGAAGTTTTCAGAGTTTCCTCCCTTGGAATGCATGAACACGCGCCTTTATACGTGAATAGTCCTTCCAGAATGCAACATAAGGCGGATGTTCAATTACTTTACAATTACTTGTTGATAGCCTATTTGTCCAGCGGTATCAAATGATACATTTGCTAAAATCTGTTTGAACTGGAAGATCCCGGGTTTGATCCTTGCTTCTGTTGAGCAATTAGAGATAAGTATTGCGTTTCTCTTTTTTAAGTGTAAACTAGACTGTAGCGATAAAAGTATTTAGCTTTACAGAGGTTTTTCAGATATCTACAGGATGACACAAACATATGTGCTTGATTCTGATATCTACTTGAAAGTTATGTCGATTGATAATAAGTTCATTATAGTTACAATGACATATGTACCAATTACAGATTTTTAAAGAACTAAGTAAAATACATTTGTCTTCGGTGAAAATAGCAAGCCAAAGCTTTTATGGTTCTCTTATGTTTAAACGGTGATACTTAGACCACTCAGATAAAGAGTGCTTTAGATTTACACATTTTCAATTGTTAAACGTTAAATATTTTTTGCATGACCACCATAAGGGAGAAAATTTTTGGGAAAAGTCTCCAAAGAATGTTCATTGAAGCCTGACGTGATATTCTTTTATCAGACTCAAATCTAGTTGACTTATGCATTTCTTGTTTTGCTGGAGCTATGCCTCGCAATATAAGTAAAAACTTAAAACATTGTCAATTAAAATATAGTTTGAAAAACTTGATTTATATAGTCTAGAAAACTTCTACCGATTAAAAATTTGTTAAATTTCTAATACATGACTAGTAAAATAAATAGAAGAGAAATATTCATTCAACTAGCTATTATTAATTATTCATGATTACACTAAATATTATTCATGTTATTAAGCAGGAACAAATGCTTCCCTGACCAGTCGACATCTGAGTTAGTAATTTGGGATGATTATAATGTGAAAATCGTGCCTCTCACCTGATCAAAGATTAACCTGCTGATAGGGCTTATGCGTATTAAATATTTATTGGGATAAATACTCCTTCATTTGGGTGATGTGGAAGTTAAGAGTAAAAAACGTAATTTAGGTGGTGACTTAATCACGTGACAATGATTTTACAGAGTTTAAAGATTTTAGACACAAATCAGGACCCAAAATCGTAACGCAATTATATAAATATAATAGATTTTAGCAAGCAAATAAAGTTTGTAGCAAAAAGGGAAAATAATTTGTATAAATATATCTGGAGAGCTCTAAAATAAATATTTGATTCGTGACTGCAAAGAATTTCAAATATTTGAGATTGTTTGCACGGAAAGATTTTGACGTTCTTTGTGCATTCGATCATCTTTCTGTAATTCGAATCGTTTTCTTTTCATCGGTTTTCTATAACTTGCCAAATACTTCTTTGGAAAGCTCTCAGAAAAAATTGAAAAAAGTCAGCTGAAAGAATACGCTCAATTTGTCGATTTTTTCAGTGAGGTTCATTTGTAGTGACATTCCGACTGTCCGAACGCTGTCAGATCAAGAATTTCTGAGACAAAAAGTCAAACGATTGGCAACAGGATCTCAGGGCAGACGATTTCTTGTTCCAATTATCAATTGACTCGATAGAATCTCCGTCTTTGATGCGCAACAGTTCGCCATTTTGTTTAATAAGTACATGTGCATGAAATAACGAAATAAAATTCTATTTCGTTTCGTGTCTATTTTATTTCTATTATCATGCTGTCATACCTGGGTGGTGGGTTAAGAAAAACGATTTGAAAGGGAAAGAATAAAAAATAATATATTCGATTTGTGAAAATAGAAAAAGAATTGTCGCGTGACTTCAACCGTGATCGAATTTAGCTTGACATCTCTATATCTGAAAAGATATATTCCTGTTTCTTACGATGTGCTGCAGGCGACATTATAATTACCATATTAACTTTTAAATGATTGACAATTGAACAAAGGATATTTTTGTGATTTTCAGGTTTTATATGATAAATTGCATAATTACGCTCTGACTTAAACAATGTTTTTATCAGTTGCGAACGAGCTATCGCAAATCATTTAATGATAACGGATTTGCAGTTAACTTTTTAGTTATTAAAGTTACACCGTTCAAAGGAATATTATACATTGTATCAATATAGAAGAATAAAAAGGAAGGTTGAAAATGTATCTCTTTTTGGCTCTTGTCAAATGAATGAGTGATTTAAATCGCCGTTTTAAAAGAGATGGAAAGCTAAGCTCTAGGAATGTAAATTATTAAATTAAAAATTTTTATTATGTTAATTTTTACATATAAATTGCCTGGGTTTATATTTTCTTTCTTCCTAATTTTTAATTTTTAAATTACATTTTTCTGTTTAGTAAAATATTATTTTTTACCCTCAACTTTTTCTTTGTATTTTAATATTCCCGCCTTTCTTCTTTCATCTGAGAACAAATATATATATATATATATATATATATATATATATATATATATATATATATATATATATATATATATATATATATATATATATATATATATATATATATATCCCTATATCATATTCCAATAATTAAATTATCAATTATATATAAACTTAACTCTGTGGCACGACCACCCATGTGAGACAAGGCCTATAGTGCTCATCTCTATTTTCCTGACCAAGAGGTTCTGAGGTGCAAAGCATATGTCCCAACGAGGTGGTTTATCTAATACGAAACCAACAGTGTTTAGTTCCCAAGCAGGCTTGCTACTCAGTTTTATTGACCCTCTGGAGGATGAAATGCTGAGTTGACCTTGCCCAGCCCAAGAATCGAACTTGTACCTTGGAAGTTCGAAGGGATGACACATCTTCCTTTTAAAACTCTAGTGGTCAAGCGCACAATTGTTGCAATTTGTGGGCTGTTGCCACTACGTCACCGGTCATCATACATGCCATTAAATTTGTGAAAATGTGTGTTCATCTACTTACTTGGAAATGTTCATCTACTTATCTACTTCCTTGAAAATGTTCATCTACTTATCTACTTCCTTGAAAATGTTCATCTACTTACTTTGTAGGTATATATTATGTAATAGCAGGTAAATAAGTGTATCAAAAATATGCTCTTCTATATTCAATTTCAATAGAAGTAACATTACTGAGGAATATTTAAAAAAATTTCCAATAAATTATATTACCAGATCTGCCAACTTATACGCATCGTGCGTAAATTTTACGCAAAATCCACAGGTTTTACGCTTTTACTGATAGCATGAAATATTTTACGCGTTTCGGTTCTTCTGGGAAAAGTTTAAAAAGAAAAAACATTTTATATCTTAGCACATAATGGCGATCTTTAATCGTTAGCCATGATGAGAAGCGGAAATTAGCACCCCATTTAACCCATCTGTGGGAAGAGAGAAATAACTTCCCGGACTGTGTGGTCGCAGAGGCTTCGAAAATGCACATGTCAAACCCTTTTTCTATCGGGAGGGGGGGGGGTGAAGCCTCCAAATTAAAAAAACTGTAGATAGGGAAAAGAAATGGTAGAGTTATAATTTTTTCTTTAGTCACACGGATTAAAACTGAAAAGTTTTACTGAAATACTTTTCTGAAAGTTGGCAGGTATGTATTACCAATATAAAATTTCTTTTCTTTGCTATTTGCTTTACACATGCCTTAAATTAAATTTAGTATACGGGTAAAGTAGAAGAATAGTAATAAATTTAAAATAATATATTACTAAAATATGCGTGTTGCATTTATTTAAAATGGAAACATAAGAGTATTTCAATTAAAGTTTAATATTAAACAAACAAGAATACACACAAAAGTAACTACTCTTAAATAGATTCATAATAATTTAAGTATTAATAATATAAAAACACTTTTTTCTGTTGAAATAGCGTTTCTAATCCCTGGTAAATTCTGTTTGAGTTGGATACAGATCTAAAATTTACACTTTTTTTAAAAAAAAATATGAAAATAACACTCTTCGCGTTCAATTCTTAAATATGATAATAAAATCTAACTAGTAATTTTTTCTGCATCGATGCTAACAATGTTTGAAAAATCGCTAATTTTATGTTTATATATTTGATAATATGTCACAAACAAGTTAAATACACTTTTAATTTGCATTTTCCCATCAGTAATTATGTATCTATATTTTTTAAGTAATGAACCGATATACTGAACATTAGTTTGATTTATTGAATACTATATGTTCATTCATTATACGCCAATATTATTTAGACGGATATTTATGTTTAAAAGTATAGCCTTGACAACTGAAAACGTCCACCACAAGATAGAAAGCATGCCGACCGATGGCTGAGTGGTTAGCACTCTTGACTCCTGAGCTGTGGGTCCTGGGTTCGAATCCCGGTTCGGGCATGGATGTTACTTTCTTTCTCTGATATCTCTGTGTTTCTCTATCCTTTCTTCCGTGATGTATGAATGTGGCCCACCCTATAAACGCGTTTGTGGTGGTATGACGCGGGTAATGCTATTCGCCTCCGTGACTTGGTTCACAGGTGCCCGCTGGGTAACGACAAATGAGTAGTAGTTTCTGGCCTTGTGGCATAGGGTTCAACCCTCTTGTGCCCGCCGTTGGAAAAAAATTGAAAGCATTTGATTAAGTCGGGTTTGAATTTATGACCATTGAGTCATAACGGCACTCAGCTTTTTAAAAATCAGCCATAAGAAATAGAAAATAGGGGTACTAAGAAAAAAGTACAAGAAAATTGTCAGTTTAATGATAATGTTTTGAACAATAGAGAATTTTAAAAACAAAAATAGTAAAAAGGAAGTTTTCCAGAATCATTACTAGATAATATGTTTTTATTGTCCTTTTCAAACTCCTGCATTTATTAAGCAATTTCAAGTGAATTGTCAATGAAAAAAGAAAAGCAATTCTATGGTCGAAGTCAACTATGGAAGAAAGTTCCAAGTTTATTGTTCTCTTTATTAACATACAGTTTTTAACCACTACTTTTTATTTCCCCCACGTTTTTAATGCTTCTGCTTTTCTACTTCCACCTGAGAACAAATCGTTTGGAAGGTTGCTTTGTAAAAAAAAACAGCTCTTGCTCTTTTTTTCCCATATTTCGTATTCCGCCAATTAAATTATCAACGCTTTTTCTTTTTTTCTCACATGTATTGATAACAAAGACAACATCGCTTACAACTTAATACTGAGTTCCCCAAATCGAGTTTTATGAGTTTTTTGCTCATTTTTTTCACTCACCCCACACACTAATGAAGACGTTGTTTACGTTGGAGGAACCATAAAAATCATCTGCTCATGTTCAAACCAACAGATTTACAGATCGTCGATGTCTCGTTTATTAGGTTCATAAACCGCAAAACAAATAGAAGTTCGGAAAGTTAAACTGACCGGTTCCAGGTGGTTGGTGTACTCAATAATTGTTTACGATTGTGTGGAAATGAAGTGAAAGGAAAAAAATCACACTTTGAATACTGGGTGGTAAAAATAATAAGATTTATTTTAATTGTTCTGAGGAAATAGAACTTGATGATTTAATCGGGATAAATATGTTGTACTTAAATAAAGAATAATGTAAGCGGTCAAAGAAAACGGAACTAAATTTATGAGGAAACTGAGAAGCGAAAATAAAAGAAAATGAAAAATAAATATAGTGCAGCAGATTGTTGAAGGCAAATGTGTGTTTTTTACAAGAACAAAATAGTCTTAAAAGAACTTTTTTCGCATGAAAGCGATTGCATAAAAATTGTAAACATTTTACACAATATATTTTTAGAATTTTTTTAATTCTAGTTATGATTTTAATTTTCTATTCTGGTATTACTTTTTTAGCTTATCAGTATCTAATTTCGTCCCCGATAACTGTTATATATAACAGGTAAATCCGATACCTATTATATGTGTTATATATAACAGGTATCAGATTCACAGATAATAAAAATACACATTAAGATAGCTATGTGACTTAGTTATATAATATTTAATTTATTTGATTGGCGATATAAAGTTCAGCATTCTTCTATGTTTAATAGTTTTTCATACCCTTTCGCGGAAAATATTAATCTGATAAGGCTTAAAAATATTTTATGTAAAATTTTATCTTCTAATAATTGACATTTTAACATTTTTATTTTATATTTGAAGCTTGTTTCCCCTCATATTTAATTTTATTTCAAACTTTTTTTGGTATTTTAATAAAATTCCATCTTCAGAGTTTGTTGGTATGCAAGAATATTGGCTCGTTAAATATTCGATTGTGCTTATATTATTTTACATTTATTTCTAGCGAAACCTTTTAAGACATTTTGTGCTAAGCCTAACATGGCTACTGTTTCTTTGTCAAATTTATATGTAAGCATTTGTCTAGGAATTTACAATTAATGATCTAATTTTTTTTATCATACTATACGATTAAAAACAACTAAGTAAAATTATTTTATTTAAAACCGTATAAATTATAAAAATATCCTAGAACTGCAAAAATCTGACCTTATAAATTATTTTTAGAAAACTTCATGCTAAGCTTAGTGAGAAAATTTTATTATTTAATAAATTATTATAATAAATTTAAATTCTGAATACAAACATTTTGAAACTATAATTGTGATCCTCTAATTTTTTTTTATACATCATACTTCAAAATAACCAAGAAATATTATTATTTATTCAGATTTATCATAAGTTTATTAAATAAGCATAATTTGCTAAGATTGCATATGATTAATTACATTAACTGTGGATCTATAACTTTATTTTGGTTAATATATATATTTAGAATTATATATGACTGTTAAAATATTTGGAATTAGATTTCCATTATTTTTTAATCTAAACACTTTTTTTTCATTTGTCACCAGTTTTTTGATAATTAATCATTTTAGGCGTAATAAAATTTTCATATTACAAAAAGGAAAAAAAAAAATCATTTTTGAGTTTTTTTTACCAGTTACAAGGTGATGGTGTTATCACTCATGTAAAAGCAATCCAGTAATAACATAGAAGGAATTGGAACATTGAAAAAATGTCTAAAAAATAAAAAAAAAGAATAGAGAAAAGTAGAAAAACGATTTACGATATCAATGACTTGCTTAGGCAGGAAACCTGTAATCTGTGTATGTGTGTGTGTGATAATGAATAAAAAATGCACGAAAAAAATATCTGTATTATGTTATTGTAAAACTGGAGAATAACATTCTAATCCAATGTCATCCGAGCGAAAGTATTAATTTGAGTTACACAGATTGATAAAAAAAAATGCAGTAATTGAAAAAAAATTTTTTTGGGTGAGTTAAGTGGCACACAATTAACTGCCTATCCCATAGTTGGTTAACCCATTATTTGATAGATATACCCATTCCATGTGTTGACGCTAAATCTTTCCCTGTATATCAAAATGATATGAAACGTCAGACTACCATCCAACGCCATCTTTGGTCACGGTGTAAAATGTTCGTCATTCATGCTATATTTTGATTTCGAAATGGTTGAAAATAATAAATTTTCGTGCGAAAAAAGATGTGAAATGGTTGAAGAACTGACTTTATATACTTTAAGGTTTAATTTTTTGCAAATTCACTTTCTAATTGTTATTTTTCCAAAAATTTTAATTTCTTTGTGCATTAGAAGTTAAATAACAATATAAAATATTTATTGATATTTAATAAGTTATTTAAATATAATTATAAATTTAAGGAAAAAGATAATATATAAAAGATTATTATCTTAATTATATCAAGGGAGAATTATACATATTAAAATTAAAAATATATAATTACTATTTTAGCATTTTAGTACTGTTTAATTTGAAAAAAAGTAGCTTAAAGTAAGTGGATAAATAATTGGAAAATCGGTACATAAATATAGAAATATAAATTTAAAAACTGCCAAAAACGTCAGTTTTTTGTTTTTTAGAATCCCAACTTTAGACATTTTTAGGATTTCATCTTCAAAATTTAATTAATGAACAATCAAATCGTTCTGTTTCTTAAGGGACAAAATGTCTTGAAAATGAAGTCTTCAAGAAAAAAATAGATTTTCTTGTAAAATACTTAATTTTTATTTTGCGAGAAAGAAATTATGTTTTATTCTTGAAACACTTTAAATTTATAAATTTTTCGATGATATTTTTTTAAAAATATTTAAAAAAATATCAATATTTTTAAGGCTTATCATAATCAGCAAAATTTCTTCATTATTATTTCTTAAAATCGATTGAAAATTTCTTTAGTACAGCTTCTGTAACACAATGTGCATCAATTTAAAAGTTTTCGTTATTTTTTAATTTTCTTAATTTTTCAAAAAAGAAAATTTTTTTTTTTATTTTACAAACAAACTTTACTGCTATTTTACGAAAAATGTATAAAGTTTTCGCATTCAACGTTTTTAAAAATGTATTTCTGTCATACAAAACCCAAGAAAAAAATATAAAATAAATAAATGAAAAACTAAAATGCAAAAATTATTGAAATTTGACAAAATTTGGGAAATTTTTAAAACAGTAGAAACTGCAAATAAAATTTGTTAATGGTGCTTTTTTTAAAATTTTAACTAGTAATTTAATAATTTAATTTGTGTGTTTACTATTTAAGTCAGTAAAACATTTTGGAACATATGCTAGAAGCAACATTTGAGTATGTGAATTCATATACTTAATTTATGAAGTTTTCTGCCAATTTCAATGACATGTTCCATTATATGTATACATTTAAATTTGTTTCTTATAACGAATTTTATGTTAAGCCTAGACTGGCTATTTCTAATTTGGCTTCAGTTTCCAAAATCAAATATAGATCTATCGTTTGGCACATCATGTAATCAAACTATATTCGCATGTTTTATTACTATAGCATTTATCCTCCTTAACTTCTTGCGCCAGAAAAACCAAAAATGGCTGTTTTTTGGCTTTGGCTCGATGAAATATATCCCGTAGCTTTTGTTTTCAAATTACTCGTTTCGGTAATAAAATACCTATTAATGTGTTCGATTATCAATTCATTAAGTTATCTATTAGAGCGCGGGAAAACAAGAAACCGTGTTATTTAGATAATTGTTTCGTTCCTATCCACACCCTTGTCGAAAGAATTATTTCTGCACCTTTTGCCGTAGAACGCTGTAAACATCCAGAATAAATTGATTGCATTATTTGATGCATTCCTAATCTTTTGTTGACGTTTTCCAAAGTCATTGCCGCACGCGAGGGCAATGCCATGGTTAAATGGGAACATTGTAAAAGTTGGAATATAAGAAATCGTCTGAAAATGATATTTTACCCTAATTATTGGTTATTATCGTCAGTCGCTGCCCGAATGTATTGAATTATGTTTATTAGACCAATATCATCATACTTTTAAAGATCATTTTACAGTGCTCATTTTTGTTTAAATGTTGAGTATTCATTTTATTTTTCCTTCAATAGTTGTTTGATATTATGTTAGTATGTATATATATATATATATATATATGCAATATCTCTACTTTGATATGGCTGAAAGTGCCAGCTCAGATGTCCACCTTGTCATTTGACAGTACGCTGCGTTTAAAGACATTTCATTCGGCAGAAATTGTCAACCGGAATCTTACTGAAAGGTCACAGTTAACCTGGTTGGAAAAGACGATGTTATGGTGACCCGTAAGTAATGTATTCTATACTTGATTCAATCGAAGATGCGACGCGTAACGCACAAAGGGCTTCTTAACTGTATACGGGGTGTGTTGCAGTAAAATATGTTTTGGGGTTGCAATGTCTTTCCAATGGTTTGGAGAGGAGAATATCTGCTCAGGTGTCAACCTCGTCAATTGCTCCTTATTCGAAATGACGAGACTGGCTATGTTTAGTGGCTTTACTATCACCAAAACTTGACAGCCGGAAATGGATTGTAAACAAAGATTTTAGGCTTTGATGCTTGTAGTTGTTCGGGGGTGCACTTAAAACTGTAGGTCCCTGTCTAATTAGCCATCGTGTGCAAAAATAACCCTGAAAGACAAACAAACCAGAAGAAAACTTAGCAAACTAATTTACTTAAAAATGAATTTGCTACTCTATAAACTGCCTTAAAGGTATCAGTGCTGACGATAATTTATACGTAGATGCGTTGTGATGCAAAGAAATAATTCGACGATAATTTAAATGACAGACGATTTCTTTGAACATTTACTCCGGAAACCTCCACCATCCCATACAATCAGCATTCATCAAGCCTTCTACCCAAATGAGTGTGATTGTCTTATCACTCTTGCGGTTTCACCAAACAAGCAACATGACAGGCAATCGTCTGAGAATGCCCCGTGGATTCGAAATAAACATGACAGTTTTTTTCATTACCTGCAATTAGACACAATTCCAAGCAATTATCTCAGCGACTCAGAGTTGTCGATATCGCCGCGGATCACTCCTAATATCTGCCATTACGGAGCCCCGCCCCCTTCCAGTACAAATTCGGATTTGGAATTTATGCGGTTTCTCAGCCCCATCTGTCAAAGTCGTGTCGTCTGCAGGAACTTCTGCGTGATTCGAGTTCCTAAAGCGTCGAGAATATCACCGGGATGGGGTTTTTCTCCAAGCGATTCATTCTCCGAATTCTTAAGGAAATAGTCTGCTGCAATTCAGCATCTTCACTTTTGTGATCATTTAATGGAATACAGTATCTCATATGGGAGTTAAAATTGAAATATTTAAAAGTATTTAAAGTTAACTTTTTAAAATTCATTTATCGTTTGTTTGAAAATGAGTTTCCCTCATTTATTTCTGCTGACGGAAAAGAAGCTGAACATATCAATCTCCTCGTAAATTTGAAGCAAGGTCAAGTGAAGAGGTCGACATCTAAACTGGCACTCTCCTTTTCACAAAAGCGGAGGGATATTGTGCCCACAACTTTATTTTACGCACCTCTGTCGTTATTAGTGATCACCACAAAACTTCGATCGAGTCAGATTTCGAAAGTGGCTATTGGTCACGAAATTGATTCTTTTTCCAACCAGCTCACCCCGGCCTATATGGATCGTCTGCAAAAACTGCACAAGATTTGTTTGCTCGTTGTTTTTATTGAAGGTAGGTCGGCTATGGCTAACAATTTTGGAGCTCTGTGCTGAGGTACTTGGATCTTCGTAATTTTGAAGCAGAAATCAAGCAGAAGATCCGGACCTAGTCTGCCACTTCTAGAGGTATCATTTCACACGGAGGACATTGCACCCCCAACCTGTTTAAAGTACCTCAGCCGCTTGTCGCGAATACAGCGGATCTTCGGTAAGGTCGGGATTCGAATTCTTTAACTTCCGATAGTAAGAATGGACATCCTAAGCCAACGCGGGCTGTTTTATTAAACTATTTTCCCACCTTACTTTTATTGTTGAACGTTGCTGCTAAACACGGCCAAGTACTAATTCCATTTTGAACTATTCTTTGGTGACGAGGTGCATACCATTGTTGGCCGCTTCCTTTTAAACTCCAGTACCAAATCAGTCGGAGAACATAGGGTACCGAGAAAATTTACTCTATGGTAGATTTTAACGATTCTATGTTTTTTCATCAAAAGAGTGTAGGAATAAGACCTTCTATGTACTAGAGTGACATATTTTTTAACAAATTCCCACAGCTTTATTGTATAAATTATATACCAAATGTTTATTTACGTGGTGCAATGTAAAGCGAAAAAAATCACCTTCCAGACACAGTTATCGAACCTATTAGCTTACGAACGCGAGAAGTACGCTCTCTTTTCCCATTAGTCACGATCTTCATATTAATAAACAAACATGTGTAGATTATGACAGACAATGCTTGAAATCTTTATCAAATTTGTTGTTGTTGTTACATATGGCCAAAAGGAATCCAATCCAACAACATCTGGCCTATCGCAAACAAACAAATAATGTATGATAAAAATTATAAAAATTCTATAATCCAAAATTCTAAAATCTAAAAGTCAAAGTTTAAAAAGCTAGAGGGGGAAGCATGAAAGTGTTCAGGACATGCGATCCAATAAAGCTTGCAAACATCCCCGCTTTGCTGAAATGCAGGGTCAAGTCCCTGACAGACGAGGAGGGGGTCTTTATTCATATTGTCTGTCTAGCAGATAAGGCAAAGACTACTAGTCAAGATGCCGATTTTCTTCAGGTGTTCAGCTAGACAGTCGTGGCCAGTGTTCAATCGAAAATTGGCCACAGCCTCTTTACTTGGTCTGTGACTGAATTTTTTCCAGTCATTTTTAATATTTTCCCATTTTTTATCAAATTTAACATTCACTACATTGCAAAAATTAATGTTATAAGTTATATAAAGACAAATATTCTCACTATTGTTAAAATTACTTGAGAACTTCTTAAAGCTGTTTGAAAAACATAAAAAATAACTATCAATACAAAAATCTTTAATGTATGTGACTTTGATACCGAACCTGTAACTTTTTGGCAACGAGAACGTTTCATTTTTTTTTTTTTTAATAATATAAAAAATCAAGGCCACATAATCATGAATCGTTTGCTAAAATGTTCTCATACTTTATAAGCCAAACTAACTAATCACTCATTTTATTTATTAATTATTCTTTCTTTTATTCTTTTAATTGAAATAAACACTGAGTGCTAACTGAGACAAAATAATTTCCCCTTATAATCGTGATAAAAATTATTCGCTTAAAAATTTATATTTTATTTGTCTAATTGGCAACAAGTTTAAGAGGCAGAATATAAACTGTGCATTTTTTATGTTTTATTTAAATTTAAATCATATGATAATTTTATTTAAAATTAACAGTGATAAATAATTGAAACTTCTAAAACAAAAGTACTGATAAGTTTTAAAATAATTCTTTGGCATATTCTTGGAATTTTTATTTTATTTTATTTATTATTTTTTTTTAGAATATTTTAAATTTTAATTTTAATAAAATTGCTAGGCATCTTTTTCGATATATTTTCTGATGCATTTAAGTATTAAATTGAAAAAATAAATTTAAATAATATGTTGAACAAAATAACTTATTACACATCTAAAATATCAATAGAATTGCTTATTGTGTACACCGAAATTTTAAAATTATGTTTTTCAGAACTTTTTGAATAATTATTATTAATAATAGAATAATAAATAATAATAATAAGTAAGCATGAGTATTAATCTTTAAAACAAGTTATGATAAAGTCATCAAGCTATAATTTATATACATTTTGGATTGCCATTTAACAATAAATAATATAAGTCATTCCTGATAAATTTCTAGTTCTATTATAATAATGTGTGTAGTCAAATTTTTTTTACTATTTCGCATTCTAGTTATTTTTAATTTTACAGTCAAAATTGTTTATTCTTTTCAATATGTATAATCACCATATATATATATATATATATATATATATATATATATATATATATATATATATATATATATATATATATATATATATATGGTTTTAGAATCGTTAAATCATCAGCATTAAAACTTAATAAAATATTTATGATACGGTTAAAGTGAAGCAAAATCCAGATATTCAAAAAACTAAATTTATTAAATGAAATAGTTACATTTTTTGGGATTAGAAAGTATCATTCCGTTGCATTTTCTCTTTCTTTTCTCAGTGAATATTCTTCGTTCAATAATATTCATACAAAAACAAATTAAAAAGCTAAGCGAAATTTATACAGTCATTATGAGAAAAATCTAAGTGTATTTAGTGCCTATACTTTGCGGAAATTTTTCTTTCGAACTCTTGAATTCCCCGAGGCGATCTCAGTGACAAATGATCGCCAATGAATCGCCAAAATGAGAGAAAGATGGAACGTGTTGCTGATTGGGTGAACGTTTCATTTTGGCCAGTTAAAACAGCGATCCATCATTTCTTTGAAGAGTTGCCCGGTAGACGTGCGAAGCATGACTTGCTTCTGTAATTTCTGAAGAAAAAAAAAACCCAATTGCTTTCAAAGGATTTCTGTTGTTAATCCAAAGTGTTTGGCGATCGAATTTGGCGCGACAATTTGTTTTCTGATTGAAATGCGATTTCTGCAGTTGTAAACTAGATGAATTGTTCTGTTGAGAATGATTAAAGATGCTGAGAATAGAACAGAAGCCGGTTAATTTATGGGTGAGCTTGGAGAAGAATGTATTGCTTTTTTCCGTAAGAGGATTGATTGCGTCCAGCAACTTCTCCAATCATCCAGGGGTCAGCATTGTCTCTGCTATGTTGCTGGAAAATGGAATACTGTCTATAATGATGGATATTCCAATTTTTAAAGCAAGGATTAAAGTTAATCTGTTAGCAGTTGAAAATATAGATGAGTTATTCATAAATATCTGATAAATTCACTCGCATATCAACCTTTCACGCATCTTCAGTTTTACGGTGAAAAAAGCATCGATTTAACAACCATATGAGGATGATGCTTAAACGTTTTTGTTTCTTCTTTTGTGAATAAAAATCAATAATCAGAAAAATCATTCGGCACTTACGTATTATCCCCTCGACCATATTTGCGAAAAAATATATATCGTTTTATGACTCTCATTTATCTCCTTATAAATTACAAGTAAAATTTCTTTCTATTTGTTACAATGAAGATATAAATAAACTACTCTGGTTTTCCTTCACATATTGAAAAAAAAAATTAAAATTTGCGAAATCCATCGACATTTTTTACAGCGAAAAAGGTCGACGGGATAATACGTAAATACCAGTCTTTTCTTAAAGCGATAATAAAAGAGAATGTTTTTTAAAAAGTTCTAACAGGGGTGTTAGAAATTTTTTAAGCACCCTCACCTTGTGGGCCACCCGTCATGAGATGTCAAATGAGGAAGTAAGGTGTCGCAAACACTTTCGCAGAAGAGTATTGTTTGATTTTAGTGCTTAAAAGGAAATTGACATGCAGTCTCGTCATTGAAACACTTTATGCAATTTTTATTCAAGGGAGAGCTATATTACAATTCTAACAAAAACATTGAATTTCAAATGGGACTCATTCCACCCCATTCATCAAAAATATTTCACGGCGCTCTTCAAGTAAATCTTGTTCCAACAACCCTTTTATCGAAAAATTATCTCCCAAACAAATCGGCAGGAAGACCCGTAATGGATATCCAATATCGTCTGCAATTAAATCCTCGCCGATACTTCTGCCAGCTACTCCATCACCCCGAAGCGAAAGAGATTTTAGTTGATACTTCCTCCACACCATGCGTTGGTGTCCGCTTTTAAATGAGCCCCCCACCCCCGCTGAGAAACTCATTTCCCTTTCAGGAATTAAGAAACGGATTACGTGGTAAACAATTACATACCGATAACAAAAGTGCAATCACTGTCTCTGAAGGTCGATTGATTGGAATTGATTGGAAACGCACACTTAGAGGAATATTAAAAAAAAATCAAAGGTCAAAAATTATATTTGTTTCATGTGAGTTACAAACTTTAAATTGATAAAAAAAAAAAAAAAAAAAAAAATCGGGAAAATTAGTATATTTATTACGTAAAAATGGTTTTGCAGAGTGATTAAGATTTGGTTTCCAGTATAATAGTTTTTGTGTTGGATCCCTTATCTCATCCACTTTAGTTTGTATTGATTTAAAAGTGTAGGACTATCGAATTGGCTCTCGTGTGCAAAAAGTTACCCGGAAATCCCCTTTACCCCTAAAAAAACCATCTGCTTCTTTAAATTCAATTTTTGTAATACATTATTAATTTATTCTAAAAGTAATATGTAACTAAATTAAAGCTGTAACCCGATAGCCCTTATATGGATCAAGACTTACAGTGCCCACATCTGTTTTCTTGACCTAAGGCCCTAGGGTGCTGAACGTATGTCCTGGTTTAATGGTCAGCCTAACGCAAAACCCGCAGTGTTTAGTTTCCAAGCATGTTTGGTACTCAGTTTATCGATCCATTGAAGGAATGAAAGACTGAATCTACCTTGTTCAGCCAGAGGATCGAATCTCGGATCGATGCCTTGGGAGAGCTTGGGACCTTGGCAAACTTTTGGTTTCATATATTTATTCTGAAGCCACCGGACTTTGGTATCAATGTGTGAAACTAAAAATTTTCCCAGTTTGTATTTGTGTTTTATTTGTTTTGAAAGAACAAAGCTTCTTGGTGTTTGTTTCTGACTATTCGAAGTTGCTAGATGTGATTTAATTTTATGCCAGGATTTAGTAATAAATTCAACGTCTGAACTGGGCTGTTCAGTTTTCTCCATGTTTTCCTCCTTCAGTATTTAACCTCATAACAAAAGAAGGATGTTAAGATCTACGAATTTTCTTCATGCAAAGACAATCTTAACTCAAAATCGTAAGTAGGATTATACTCTTTGGAATAGGAGGTCTTAGGTTCGTATCCATTCTCTGTCGAACAATTGGTAATGGTTGTTGGATTATTACGTTTTACATGCATAACTTTTTCAGAATGGGTACAAAAGAATTTTTCAGGGAACTACCAGATAGATTCTACCCATGAAGTTCATTCATTGTCGTGTGCCAGCCAGGCTGGCAACATGGGGTGCGCTGCTCCACTTTTCCAACTGAACCCTATTTTGGTGTGGAGTCCGACTTCCTCAGTACACACATGCCATAGAGACCCGTTTATAGGGTAGGCAACCATTCACTCCACATTCATACAAGGAAAGGACAAAGACAGGATAGATAGAGAGAGAAAGTACATCCATGCCTGAACCGGGATTCGAACCCAGGACCTCCTTATCCCTAGTCAGGCACGCTGACCACTAGTCAAGTTGGGCGGCACCCATGAAGTTAAACACAGATAATTAGGGAAACGATACATCATTTGCAACTGTTAGATTATTCACGAATTATTTTCAAACGTGTATCTCATGAGAGCGACACCCTATTAGAATTTTCTAATTTTACTTTGTAGAATCTTATAAAATTCAAAGCCCATGCTAATGACCTTTTACGCATGTCGCTATTCTTCCTAAACATTTAAGAAAATCAAATGTGACTGAGAAATCTTCCTTATAGTTTTCATAACAGATAGCGAAGCTATTTCACTTTACATATATTTTGTTAAAAATAAATATTTTTCTTTTATATTTGCTTTTGTAGACAACGCTAACATGATTTCAAAAGACGTCTTACGTTCTCGTTAATTGATTCAGCTGAAAATCGCCTAGTTGAAGGAGCGAATGCACACTAATTTTTTCTAGAGTTAAATGTCCCTCAGTTTAATTTGATGAAGAAATAGGCAACCCATTTTGGTGTTGACCCCTACACTACTTCATCTCTTAAAAGAATAGCGTTTCACAGCTTCTATCATCAGCACTATATAAAAAATTTTCTGGTTTAAGTTTCTTTTTTTTTAAATTTTAGAGGCCACGGCTACAGTTGGTTAGTTACCCATAGAAAGCACTGTGGGGAACGGTTCAAATCTTCATTAATCTTAAGCTCATCGTTCTAAAGGAAACTCTATACGTTAAACATTTGATTGTGTGTGAGTCCAATGTTCTCGGTCTGTTGACTCGTGGCCAAGAAATTAGGATGGTAAATCAGGTGTTGACCTCGTCACTTAACCTTCATTGAAAATTGTAAAGTAGTCGGCTTCTAATGTAAGAAATAAACAGCCAGAAAGTAATACAATAACCGGCACAGATACCGTATAATCCAGGATTCCTAATTCTGAATTTTTTTGGCGATTAAGAATTGTTGCCAAGATGACGTATTGTGACGTACGCGATGACGTAAATACTAGGG
The DNA here is from genome assembly GCA_037975125.1 of Latrodectus hesperus. Classification (NCBI taxonomy): domain Eukaryota; kingdom Metazoa; phylum Arthropoda; class Arachnida; order Araneae; family Theridiidae; genus Latrodectus; species Latrodectus hesperus. The sequence goes on along the minus strand of CM075860.1, from coordinate 11,471,681 downwards.
TTGTCAGAATGGAGTTTTCTGTGTAATTCTTATAGGTCTCCATATCTATGACGTAATAAAAAGCAGGTTGCCAGATACATAAGAAAATCCGCCAAAAAAATCACCAAACTCAGAATTCCTGGATTATACGTGCCCAATAACTTATCAATTATTAAGATTTTATTTGAAATTTCCGATGCGAAATATTTTTAACGATAAAATGCTATCAAATTTAAACACGCATTTTTACAAACACACACACACACACACACACACAAAAAAAAAAAAAAAAAAAAAAACTAAAACAAGATGATACATACTTTAGTGTTGAAAGGTATAAGTTAAATTTACTATCAGTTCATAATCCAAATTTATAATCTTTCAGAATTCGATGTCTCAATTCCAAGTTTCAAACAGAAGGAGTAGCCAAATAAACATGCCGTCGAAAGGAACTGTAACCATTCTAATAAAAACATTTGTACTATATACAATCTTGGGGTTTTTACACCCCTTAAGCAACTTTAAGTGGGATGAGATTTTGAATCGGTCAATGTGATTATGAAGATGTGCAAGTTGTAACTCAAGATTGCGTTCAAGTGAAAGGATCGTAAATTCAAGATCGTCGAATTAAAGCACCAGGGTGTGAACCGCTTCTGAAAAGTCGACGATCGCGCTACTCTTATTAAATCGTTTGAATGCGTTATTTTTAAATGTCCTTGAGAAGTATATGGGGGAAAGGCACCAATGCCGTATAATCCAGGATGCCAAATTCTGAATTGATGGTTTTTTTTGGCGGATTTTCTTATATAAGCGTAAATTTGGTTTTATTTTACGTCATAGAGATGGAAACCTATAAAAATTCCGCAGATAAACTATTTTGGCAACCCTAGTGTTTATGTCATTACGCGTCACAATACGTTATATAGGTAACATTTCTTCATCGCCAAAAAAAATTCAGAATTCGGAATCCTGGATTACACGGCATCTGTGCCGGGAAAATATATTTCAGGATGCTCCTTGGTGAAAATTGGCGATTTTCTATCGCCAAGCGTGTTTTCGGCATATTTGAAAAAACAAAATGGCGAGGAAACGCGGCATGAATTGCCTGTAAAATAACTGTACAAATTGGCGTATCAATATGGCCCCAAACAGGGAGAAACTGAAAAAAAAAACCTCTAGTTAGCATCTGAAGTATATTTACAAAAGAAGTTATACAATTAGAATTACCATTTGGTTAAGTAATTCGACTAATCCAAGTCTAAATTTAAAAATGGTGCAATATAAACTTCCAATTGAAATATTTTCAATTTATTTAGCATGGCTCAGTTGCCAATGCAAATTGTGTTTGCACCGAAGGAGATATCATTTTAAGCTACATCATTCTACAGTGCTCAAGAATAAGTAAGAAGAATATGAGAAAGAAACTCGATACCATCATTTATTGCCAACTTTAAATAACAAAATTGAGCATCAAAATAGTATATTTAATAAAATCGCTTAAAATTTGTCCTTTTTCTATACACTTCATATGTTCCACTTCAACTTGTGAAGGTCCTGGTCACTGAAGTTAGCCAATCACAAAACACATAACTGATTCAGTATATATTCATAAAGGTTTAGAAGTTATTTTTTTGAATAAATTTTTTTTATTTTCTATTTTATTTAGTTTATTTAGAAAGTTTAGGAATTAGGTTATTGGCAATTTTCGATACATTCTCATATTTCAAGTAGTATTTTTAAGCCGAATTTTAATACAATATTTTTGTTTAGATGTGCCGAAAATTCTGGTATAATTCGTTGAAAAAGAAAAAAGATTGAAATATTGAGTTTATGTGATAATGCATATTCTACAAACTATACAGCACCTTTTCTGATGTCATTTTCTGAGCGAAATATTTAAGTACTTTTTTTTTTTTTAATTACTCCTTTTTTACATTTGGAATAACTAAAATTTCTAAAATAATTTTGTTTTAATTTTTTTTAACAGGAAAAATTCCATTTATTGTACCCTAGAACTCCAGTTATCTGAACTCCGTCTATCTGAATCGCTTTCAGAATTTCAGAAAAAATTAAATTAGAAGAGACGGAAAATGAGAGAAAAAGGAAAAAGCTCAAGAAAAGGAAAGGTAAGAGAAGGAAGAGAATAAGAATGAGACAGAGAGAGAGAGAGAAAAAAAGAGAGACGTGTCACTTAAGGAATTCAGAAACATTCTTTTGACGATTCCTGGATGTTTAGAAGTGAGTGCTGAACATACTGGAGAATGGATTATGAACCACAGACTCTGCACTTTAAAAAAAAACACTAATTTTACAGCAAAATGTGCTGGTGTTATGGGCACCAGTACAATATGCTGTAAATTTTACTGCATATTCGTAAATTTATTTTGAAATGTTCAGTCAAATTTATAATAATTTATATATATCAAAGTTAGCTAACAATTTGCATAATAAACATTCAGAAAAGTATACGTTACCTTATATTTGGTGTGTTTAAATTTCAATAGAAATTCAACTAAAGGAAAAATTATTCTCAAAATATCACCAACTTCACTAAACGAAAACAAGTACAAATAAATGTCGTCGTATCCACAGTCACAGGAACAAAAGAAGCTTTTATCACACCAATTCAATGCGCATGCCCAAAAGCAAACTATTTTCTGCGGCTGAATTTTACAGTAAAATTTACTGTAATCATTAGTGTCTTATGACAGCTATTTAAATAACAGTGATTTTTACTGTATTTCTTCCGTTTTTTTTATTATTATTTTTTTACAGTGTGGATTTCAAATAACAAATACTGTTCAACTTGTGGAAAGTGTCAAAGAAGAAGATGATCTTAATGTCCAGTTTGAAGCAGATATGTTATTGGACCATCAGCTCGTGAAGCATCTGCAGGCTTTGAAGTGGATGGGGCGTCAGCCCCAGCGTGACCACATGCAAATTCTCATTGTCTACACTCTAAAAAAAGCACTGTAAATTTACAGCAAAATGTGCTGGCGTTTTGGGCGCCAGTACAATATGCTGTAAATTTTACAGCATATTCGTAAAACTTTAACAGTTCTTTTTACTGTAATTTTTACAGCACTTTTCGCTGTAATTTTTACAGCACTTTTCACTGTAATTTTACAGCACTTTTTACTGTAATTTTTACAGCACTTTTTATTGTTATTTTTACAGCACTTTTTATTGTTATTTTTACAGCACATTTTACTATGCATTTTGCTCCATATTCTACAAAACCTGTTGCAATAGCTCTTTACAGCGATCAGCATGTTTTATAAAGATAATAGTAGAGTATAAATCAATTTTGAATACACAATAGCTAATTTCCTAATTATGGGCCAACTATTATTAAGCAATTTTTTATATAATATACAAAGCACAAAAACATAACTAATGTTATATTGCAGAAGATGTCATTTTTCAGAACATTTTGTGATCAATAATTTAACTTTCAATACCTAACGAGATTGTTTAACTTTCTTACCACACAATCGTAACTTTAACAGAAGTTTGAATTTTTTATTACATATTTTTTTTAAAAAAATCAAGAAATAACAGTTATATTGAATACGATACAAATCTAAGCATAAAATTGATTTTTGATATCTGTGATTCTACAGATTTAGGATAAAAAGAAACCTTACAAAACATTCCATTTTTCTAAAATTACCAAAGGGAAATTAGTTAATGATATAGTATCTTAATTATACTGTAAAGCCAATAAAGTTTTCTTTTTGATATTGTTTAAAGTAATTGATTTTTTACATGATAAAAGCAAATAAAGATTCTGAGGAAAAAAGCAATATAGTTGACAATACACAAATAATTGAAAAGAATTTTTTTATTTACATTTTAATAACTACAGCCATTTAAGTTGGATACATTATTTAAAAGTGACAAAAACACATGCTTGGACTCTATCCTTGACATATTTTTTTTGATTTCGTTCCCCGCGAAGGATTAAAGTTGAACAAGCACCTGGAAAAAAATATAAATCAGACACACATGAATATCTAATTTGAAATTTCAAGAGCTGAATATTTCAGAGGAAAAATTGTTTAATAGTTCAATAAAATAATTAAAACTTTTTATTGTTTCATATAACTGATTGAATTTTCCTAAAATATACTTCTTTTAATAGTTAACAAGTGGTTGTTACATTCAGGCAATCACAATCATTTTGATGATAAAAATTATTTCAAGGGGTTATAGCAATTTCATGATAAGAATTTTTGGTAATGAAGATCTCACTTCTTATGAAGATGATATAAAATCTGTACTTCAATTAAATCATTCAAACTGATGTTTTCTATCTCGAAAAACTAATTTATAATTGATTTAATTAAAAGAGAATATAGAATTTGTTTTATAAGGATTCATTTATGTTATCGAAAATTATATCCTCTGAGAAGCAAATCACCACATTTCCAATGGGAACTGTGAACCACATTTTAAAGATAACTTAAAAAAGCCGATTTTAAGTTTAAAAAAACTTAATTTTGTAAAGAATATGGAAACATTTCTTTTGCATACATATATACACAATTTAAAAATATTTCCATCGAAAATAAACAGAAAAATTAAAATCCAATAATGTGTCAAAGTAACAATAATTTATGAAATAACATTTTATAAAACATTTGCTTAAAACTGAATTTCTTTAACTCGTAAATAGTGACCTCAAAACTGAAATCTAAGTTGTCTTAGGGAGATCATGAAATAGTGCAAAATTAGGAATTATATAAAAAAAATTTTTGCTGTTGATATTAAGCCTGCATATACGGCATTATATACATACTTAGAGATAAATAAAAGAGAATACAATTGAAGTTGTATCAAAAAAGATATATTTAACTAAAACAATTTATTTAGATTTTCTTAGAATTTTATATATTCATATGATTTATTTCAAATAGAATGTTAGCAGAGTAAACAGTATTTGAAGAGGTCAATAAATGTAACAACAAATTTTTGCTTTTGAGTTAAAACATTCCAAACCTTACGAAATATATAAATAATACATACCACAAATTCATACACATTGTGTGCAAGGTAAGTCTATATGATATATCTAGTTCATCCTGAGAAGATGTGGAAATCTAAAACTAATAAACAAATTCCTGATTAATTTATTTATGATTAATTTTTATGTTCATTTCTAAATTTTTTATTTACAATTTACTAAGCAGTAAATTTTTTTTAAATAAAGTTTTGAATACTTTATTACAACACTTCTAAATATTTTTCCAATTTCTCAATGATTGAAGATTTTATTTTACAACCTCCAGGAGAAGTTATTAAATTAACAATTCTTTTAATTTTGTCAGCTAATGCAAACTTAAGTCTTTTATTTAAATCTACAGATGTTAAACACTTAAAATGGTCTAAAATGTTTTGCTTTAAAAATATGCAAGGCCATCTTTCTTTTAATGTGGAAATATCAACAGGCATGTAATATCTTTTCTTTGAAATGCAAAAGTCTCATCAATTTTACAACCTCTTCAATCATAACAACAAAAAATACACTGCATTTTGGCTTATTGTCGGACAGCACAATGAAGGAAAACATTTAAAAATACACGTGCTTACAAAAACTCTCTCTCTCAATACCTATTCCAGCTTTCAAATATGGCTGAAGTTTATATGAAGAGGCTTTACTCTGAATAGTCTTAATACTAAAAGTTATTTGTGATTATTCTATTTTTAAAACTTCCTTTACAAATCACACACTTTCTTCATATATAAATTCTTATTTTCCCAAAACATAGATATATTTTTATAAATTTTTAAAAAGTTAGTATTTAATGCACACAGTAGTATTAGAAAAATCTTGAGCACAATATATTTTAAATATGTTAGGCAACAACAAATTACAATGTTTTCACTCGTGTATTTGTTTCTTAATTATAATTTTAAATTAGCTTTTCTTTTTATGAGCTTCTGATTCCTTCACTAACATGTAAATAAATCATAAATAGTACTACAAATTTTGCAATTTGTTAATAAAATAAAGTAAAGTAAAATTTGCAATAATAATGTAATTTTTTGCAAAAAAATGTGTTTTCTGAAATTTTGTTTTATAAATATCAAACAACCAACAAAATTTCCCAAATAGACTTTTAATTAAAGTTCTAATTAGTAAGATAAATTTAAGAAATAATCATGGTCATGAAATAATAAACATTACATTTTCTAAATAAATGACCTTAATTCGAATAGTACTTCCTAATATGTATTTAATAAAGTAATATTTCTTATATATTTGTAATAAAATAATGATTTTAAAAAATAGATATTTAAAAAAGCATTACATTTTTCATTAAAATGCATTTTTACATCTCATGCAAATTCTAAACACAAGACCATTTATTCTAATAAATATCATTATTTGTAATATTTTATTGAAAGAATTAACAAACATTTATGCCTAAAAAATGATTATTTTAATGCATGTTACAGAATGGAATTTAATTAATGATCATAATTAGAATGCAATTTAACGATCTGCATTAAAAAATAAATATTTTTAAATAAAATTCTAATCAAAAAGAATTATTTAGAAAATATAAAAAATTATGTGATATTTAGTTAATATACAATAAATTATATCATTTTACAACGAAAGAAAAATCAGGAATTTTCAACAACACAATAAAATAGAAATTCCGTTAATATATTTAATTATCTATATCTAAAAAAAGTAGAACAATAGATGATTATGCAATTTTAATTTCGAAAGAAATATAGCTAAGCATTTTTATAACAACAGAAGCACTTAAATACAATTCGAATTTCGTCGAAAATTTGATAATTAAAATATTAATCAATTATGTTACCAAACTACTATAAAATATTTTAAATATTAATAAAAAGTAAGTAAAAAAATATCGACACTGAATTAATACAAGTGAATATGATCATTCGTAAATTCAGCTTAGAATTTTTTTAAATATTCAGTCAAATTTATAAGAATTTATATATATCAAAGTTAGCTAACAACTTGCCTAATAAACAATATGAAAAATATGCGTTACCTTATATTTGGTGATTAAATTTCAATAGAAATTCAACAAAAGGAAAAATTACTCTCAAAATATCACCAACTTCACCAAACGAAAACAAGTGCAAATAAATGGCGAAATTAATTTGATTCATTTGTCACAGGAACAGAAGAAACTTTTATCCCGCCAATTCAATGCGCATGCCCATTAGCAAACGATTTTCTGGGGCTGAATTTTACAGCAAAATTTACTGTAATCATTAGTGTTCCTATGACAGCTATTTAAATAACAGTGATTTTTACTGTATTTCTTCCGTTTTTTTTACAGTGTAGTGGATGCGTGATTGGTCGGCCCGGAAATCGATGAAGCCAGCTTACTCTGACCAATATGCTCAGTAAGCAATTTCTTTTACAGTACTCGATATACGTACTGTATTCAATGTGCAGCATTTGTAAGTACCTAAACTTTTAAAAGTATTGTATTTTCATTTAATTGTTTAAAAGCTCTTTTTCATTAAAAAATATGTAAGTTTTCTTTCCCATTTTCAATATAAAATAATTAATTAAAATGTTTCTCGGAAAAGTCCCCAATTAATCAAACGTTTGATTATACGAATGGGGTATGGTCCCAATTGATTCGAATAATTAGAATTCTACTGTACCTCGATTTTTCTTTCCGAATTTTAATAAGAAATTCATGAGAAAAACAAAATAATTTCAAATATTATCTTATGACGGTTACTTTTCTTGAAGCGTCAGCGGTACCTCCATAGATGATAATCAAAATGGGCTCAATTTCGAATGAATGCTGAATTTCATAAATATAAACCACTCCTAAGATCCAATCATTTCAAAACTGTCGAAATAAAAACATTTCGATTATCACGGGACAATCATGAAAATGTCAATCCCAACAAATTATCAGATCTATTTATCACTTTTAAATTATAGGAATCAACCTGCTGCCGTAATTTTGCTACAGAAAACGATAAAATATTTTTTCCAGGTGGCAACTGCAGTTTTTTTTTCGCAATTACCGCCATCTCTAAACAAACAAATGCTCTATCAGTGGCTTGTTTTGTTACACGACAAACGAATTGCCGCTATTATAGGAATACCGCAAATTTTGCGAGTAATCGCCAATTACGCCAATTATGGTTCCCAAGCAATATCTCTATCGCTAAAAAATCAACGGAAGCAAATGCAGACAATACGATTGAGTTTTTCCTGCTGTTGATAATTTTTTCGCTCTCATTGGAAAGGGGAAAAAAGATGGGGGTTGTTGCATCGGAGATGTCTACTGATACGCAGAGGCATTTATTTATTCTCATTTTTTTTACTTTGTGTAAACAAATGTCAAGATGCGGTTGATTGATAAGCGATTGTAAAGTTGTTTTCGCCAAATTCGTAAAAATGTTAAGTTGTAAAACATTTCGCTTCTGATAACGAGCAAAGCTTTTTGATAAGAAGCAAAGCTAGGAGTAAAAACTCCCGCCGTTTTTCCCGTTCGGAAATTCTTCATACGTATGACGTCATACGGCCTTGGTGACTTTTTGAAAATTTAAGTTTCTTTTTAACCATGAAATGGTTGTTTCTTTAGTTCCATTTGATATCCTGAATATGCCACTTCATTACAACTCTCATTGGTTTAATATACCCATGACGTCAATAACATTTCATCTTCAACACACATAATTAATCGCCACGTTGTATAGAGAAGCCGTCGTAAATAATGAGATGTAATCGATATATAAATATTATATTCAATAACTTATAATTATTTAAACTATATCTGGCAACAGTTGGTCCTCGTTGTTAGGGTGTTTATTGATATGTAGGTTATTAGGTAGTGGATGGAATTTGTAATTATTAAAAGTTAATTAATTTTTAAAAGTTAATTAATTAATTAATTATTAAAAGTTAATTAATTAGTTATAAATTATAGTTGTAAATATTAAAAGTTATGTTTAATCTTCTGATTATGTGTTTTTAATAAATAACAGATATTACAAATCCGACTTGTCGACGAATTTGCTGCCTGCCTTTAAAACGTATTCTTCGAGCGGCAGCAAACAAGGCGAAGTTCACCATCGAGTGTCTGAAAATAGTGTCCAAGTTGGCTCAGTTTTACTGTACGGTCACCCTTGGCGCGTTTTTTTTTTTTGAAGCCAAATTTGGCGAACAGAGCCTTATTTTTGTCTCATGTGATTCTCGCGAGATGCTCGTCATACAGATGAAGACCAATAAGAATTAAGGTGAAAATTCAATTTTAACAACTCTAGTGTTTACGTCATCGCGATGAAATTTAAAACATTTTGTTCCATTTCAGCATTTTACTAGAAATTTTTGCGAGTTAACTTCGTAAGATTTTTTAGTGTGTTTTACAATTTGCTTGACAGTTTGGATAATTAAATTCCAGGTTGTATTGCTCTTTTTCATTAATTTAAAAATTTAAATTGAATTTAAAGTTACTGTTTAAAATTGTGTCGATACATTCTTTCTTTAGTTTATGTATATGGCATTCTTATAATTTATATTATTACTATAAAATACTATATAATTTGTATATACATTTTTAAAATTATTGTTTCTGTATTTAATTTCTTAAAGATATTCTATTTAACAGTTTAATTTGTACTTAATAATTTATATTTATTCTTTTCCGAATGTTGCTTTATTTTTCATTGTTATTCGTGTTCGGATTCTTCTGGAATTTTCGTTAGAATTCGTATTCTGATTTTCTTAAAACTGATATTTACTTTTTCGAAGTTCCCATATTTTCCTTATTCGCATTCGTTTCCGAAGTAATTTCTTTTTTTCAGCTCCCTCGTTCTTTTCGAAATATTTTTGTGAATCAAAATATTTTATCGAAATCAAAATATTTATTCGAAATATTTTTGTGTTTTGTTTTAATCAAAAAATTTTATGGATAATTTAACATATCAACTTTATTATTTTACCATTGATGTTTGAAATCTATAAATTTGCGTTTTTTGTTAATTTTGTAAAATTACTTGAGTATATTGATAGATACCAATAATGTATGAAATATTTGTCACTATTTCAGCCATTTTTTCCTCCCGCCGTTTTTCCCGATCGGAAATTCGTCATACGGCCTTGGCGACTTTTTGGAAAATTTCGCCAAGGGTGACCGTACAGTAAATTTTAACCTCGAAGTTCATTTTGTTTATAAAACGATTTCTCATATAAAGACCAAAGCATCGGTTTGCGAATCCGTTTTCCATTAATTCAAGCCACACGTTGACTATAGAACAGAAGAAAAAGCAAAATGAAAAAGACAAGACAAAACATAAACTTTACTGTTAATATGCAAGAACGATTTAAATTTTTAAGAAAGTTTCCTTATAATCAATAGAATTCTAAATTAGTAATTACAATATTTATAAACAATCTTTTTTTTAAATTCTTAGACTAATGCTTGTTTATGCCAACATTAAAATATTTTAAATTCTTTCCTAAATTCCGATATTTTTTAAATATTTTTTATTTATCTTTTGTTGCTGTTATAGGACATTAATTCCAATAATTTCTTTCTTCTTTTGAAAATTTACGATGTCTTTTATATTGCATTGTGTCTCTGACTAAATAGTTTTTCCAATAAATGCTGGTAAACATAACCTAAATTATGATCAAAAATGTAAGTCGACAATTGAGCTGGCAAAACTGTGTCGAAACTTCTATAAAAAATTTAATGAACGGCAATTACATTTTTGAATTTTCCGCGTGCACTGTTCTATTCTGTACGCTTTAGCTGCTTGGCGGAATGTTGTGGCCATGTTCTTTACCCTCTGGTTCGGTACTTTGGACATTCCATAACGAAACTTTTTACATTTGAATTATATCAGAGTTTTGAATTGAAAGGTAAATCCGATATGGTTTTCACTTCTTGTTTTCCTGACTTTAGAATCATTGAATATATTCCCAGCTTCCTTAGAATTGTGAGCTACAGTCAAGTGAAGAGGTTATCTCCTGAGCTGGTATTTTTCTCTTCCTGCTGTGTCACACCATCATAGCTACAAAGGTCTCTACGAAACATATAAACGTCATTAAACTAACTAGAACCTTTTTGTGGGATCAATTTGAAGACCGCAAAAACCAATGTTCTTAGATGGGAAAAACGGAAGATGTATGAAGCTTGGCTCAACATTCCTGGTCAAACCCACGCTAAAAGTATGATCTGTGGATCATTAGCGAGGATTGCCTCTGAAATTCTAAGATGCTCTAGGCAGAAGATACGTTTAATCGTAGGCTTCATAACTGGGCACTACTATTTCAGAAAACACCTCCATAAAATGGGTTTGTTTCAGCAAGACCCTATCTGCAGGAAATGTCATACGCAAGAGGAAACGGCCAAGCATATCATTTACGAATGCGAGGCTCTTGCCCTCCCTAGATTAACTTCTTTAGAAATCATCCATACTAGAGAGTTAGACCTAAACTCCATTAAAGGGTTATCGGACTTTATTAATAAAGTAGGTGACCCGAGCAACTGGAACAAGGAAACATTGGGTTTGTTGTTAACAGTACAAAATGCTGATAAAAGCAGAGGTGCCCAATGACATACAAACCCAACTCTAAGAAGAAGAAGAAGAAACTAACGTTACATTAAACAACACATTGTGCCTCGATTCTAGCACAATGGTCTTTGCTGAGTCGGGTATCGAATTTACTATTTCCCAATTACAAAGGCGATTATTGATTTTACCAGGCTGTTATTGCATTCCAATGATATTAGGCTGATTTTTTTAAAACTTATTTAGAAATTACAAAACAATTTAAGTTTTAGCGTCGTGACAATAGTTGTTTGCGCATTATTTTTGTTAAGTTCTTAACTATCACACGTTTATAACTCATCAGAACCGTATGAAAAGTAACCCATAAAATTTAAATGTCCCCATTCCCCCTATGAAAAATCAGAAACCTGTCTCTTGATATTCTTCCAAATCGACATTTAATCGACATCAGAAAATTACTATTTTTAAAGTATTTTGTGAGTAAAGGGGTTTTCTCACAGATAATGATCTTCAGAATGAACGGTTTCAGATTCGATTCTGTAGTATTGTAGAGAGATTGAGCTTTTCTCTTTGAGGGTTAGTCACAGTTGAAGAAATGAACTTTTTCATGAGTTAAAAAAAAATGAAATTCTGAAAGTAGACAAAAATATTAAATAAGACAAAAAATTGTCAAAAAATATGGAATTCCAAAGAGAAATCTCTCGACAAATTTAAAAACGCGGAAAAAAATCTGAAATAGTAAACAATATTCGCGAAGTAGTGTTGGCTAAAGATATGAATCTTATTTTGGATGTGTTGCATGCATATATATATATATATATATATATATATATATATATATATATATATATATATATATATATGTATGTATGTATATATATATATATATATATATATTGCAAAATACTATAATAATTCTGTGAAATAATTTGTAAGCAGCGAACTTTGGGGAAAATTTAATATTTTATTATGATTTTCAGATGCATGAAAATACTACTTAATGACGTTTTAGCATGAAGACGAGTAATTGTTCTTCCTCAAAGGTTTGCTATATATTTTTACAAGAGGCAATTAATAAAAGGATTATCTTTGCCTTATTTCTGAAGAGAAGGGATAATTAGTGTGGTGATTGATAATGAATTTGGATAATTGCTCGATACGCGTGAAAGTATTCAAAAACTGCATCATAATAACTGGAATTAGTCACTGCACACCTGCAATTAGAAAAAAATTCTTTATTCTATAATAACGTATTGAGTTCATAAAGGTATGCATTTTCAAATTAGCTGTTTAAAATAAGTATTAATCTAATAATAATGACAAAGGTTGGAAGAACACTTTTTGATACAAAAAAGCTTTCTTGTTACAATTTGAATTATTTTATCATTTATTTATTAAAATGATATGCAATATTTGCACTGAAAAATGACGTGCACGTGGTATTACAAAACACTTTTAAATCACAGGCAATTATTCAATATCTCTGAGGTATTTTACGAAATAACTGTTACATGCAATTAATACGTTACGAAATCACGGTTAAGAATAACAGTTATTTATCTTAATTTTCTGTAATACCAGTTACGGTAATTCAATCATAGTTGTTGAACCTATGTGAAAGGTTCCGAAAGCAAGCGATGTAATTATGATGGTATTATTATGATTTGACATTCTGTCATGTCAACACAGTAAATTTGGGGTCTTTGAATATATCTAAAATACCCACAATAATGTAAAAACAACATACCATAAAAAAGTTTGAATAAGTTTTTTCACCCCAAAACACAAGACTTGTTAAAACATCACTTCAAAAATGGTAAGAAATAACTGATACAGATCTTCCAAAATTTTTTCAATAACATGTCAGGAAAAAAGTTAAAGGTACGCTGTTTTTTCTTTTCAGAAGTACAAGACTTGTTACAATTGCACATCCAAAATGGTAAGAAATAATTGATACAGGTAAATATCTTCCAAAATTTCATCAAGAAATGAGTATTAAAGAATCCTGGAGAATCATTAGAATATATCTTGTTGAGAAAGTCACACGTGACTACGTATAAAATTCAATTAATTTTCTGACAATTTGTAAAGTAGATCAAGGATAGATACACAAAGTCACGGTTGAGTAGAATATTATTTGCTATGGCTACTTACAGTTCTTCTCATAATAATTCATGCTCATTTTGATGTTGTTGTTGTTACTTATGACACTTGGACAAGCCAAGCTCGCTATGCCTTGGCCATGCGAATTTAAGTCAATTGGGAGCGTCTTTCGTTTTAATCAGAGCACCATGAAGGTGAAAGTACGACTTTGCTCTACACACATGCCATAGGGACCCGTTTATAGGGTAGGCAACCATTCACACCTCATTCATACAAAGAAAGGACAAAGACAGGATAGAAAGAGAGAGAAAGTACACCCATGCCCGAACTGGGATTCGAACCCAGAATCTCATTATCCGTAGTCAGGCATGCTGACCACTAGACAAGTTGAACGGCTCACTTTGATGTAAAACATGTAAGTATTTTAACAATTTCCAATAAAAATTCAGGTGACTGGCTTACATGATAATTACAATACTATGTATTCGTTCAACATAATTACATGTAATTATGTTGATAGCAGACGATGTTGTAAAATCATTTGACAAAACACCTTTATTCGATGCAAATTTTATTTCCGCAACTTTATTTAAAATATAAAGTATATGCAAAAAAGAGAAAATTTCCTATTTCGCATGTAAATATTTCTTTTAGTAAGTCCATTCGAATATAGAATGAACCTCTATATTAATATGCATAAAGCGATAAGCTAAAAAATAAATAAATATCCCATGTTACAAGATTAAAACTCGTTTTTACTTATCAGCTGCGTCAGATCAATTTATAATCGTTTGCTTGATTAATTCTTGCTAGATTCTTATTTATTTTTATGGACAAAGTTTCTAGAAAATTTATTTATACTTATTTCCCAAAATAAAATAACTTATCTTTAAGAATTTTAAACAGTGTAAATATTTTATGTTGCAGATTTTAAATTTATCTAATGTTAATACCACACACACACACACACGAAATGAAGAAAATTATTTGATTGATATTCTTATCATTATCAAGAATGAAGCAAATGTGATAATTTGATATTTTTTCCCTTTTCAACGTTAATAAGCATTCACTTTTGTTTCCTTTTTTTCACTGTTTAGGGACTTTTATGATTTTTAATCATATATTTGTTAATATTAATTTTAAATTGTTTATATTGTTTTGATTCATTTCTCATAACAGATATCACGTAGATTAACTATTTGAATCGTTTTTTTTATTTAAAACTATTTTTTTTATAAAACTTTACTTTTGGAGTAAGAAAATATGAAAATAATGAATGATTTGAGTCAAATAAAGCTTCTTGGTTAACGCCGGCAAAATTTGGATGGAGTTGCCCATTTCTTGCATATCATTTATGAATAAAATAAGGACAATGTAAGGTCCACAGCACTCAGTAAAACAGACCCATTTATTGTATCATTACAAAATAATGACGTCAACAAAGATAGTTCGGCAAAGTCCAAGAAAATTCTATTACTTCGAAATGTAGCTATGCAGAATATTGAATTAAATAATGACGTCACTCGAGTAGGATCGAAAGAGCTCCGAAAATTTTCTAGATATTTACTATAATAGCAGTATTAGCTATTCCTTTTCAATAACTATATTTTGACAGATTTTTATACATAGCAATTTGCTATTGAATAATTATTTTTTTTTTAATAATTATTATTGCTTTTTGAATAATTATTTTTTGATAGATTTTTGTACACTGTAAATTTAATGTGTTATATTATTAGGGGAAATAGTGTTTGAAATATTTTTATTAAATTTATTGTATAAAAACTGTTGACAAATATGTGATGCTTTTAAATCCATACTAAAGTTTTTATCATGTTGCATAATTCTAGGAAAGATTTATCTTCAAATTTGTCACCAGAAAAAATCCTTTGAGTAGCTGAAAAACTGATTGAAAAAATGTATTTGAAAAAAATACCTGCCTATATATCAGATATTGTTTATACGGTAAATTAAGAGTTATTGTTTGTATACATTCTCATTATATTTGATATTAGAAGTGTAAATCCGCAGTAACCATAAAGTCTAATATAACTGAAGGTGGTTGGGTTATTTTTTTATTTTCTAATGAAGAAGTATTATACTTTTGGCAATTTAGAAACTGAAGATAGTAATCACCTGAGCCTCGAAGACAGACATCCCTATGAATCCTGTGAAATTAGTCTCTTTCCTGTATTTTTGGCAGACCAAAGATTGCGACTTTGGGATCATCCTAGAACTGTACTATGTTGCCACGAAGGATGGATATCCTTTTAAAATTAGTCTCTTTCCGGTATTCTAGGCAGACAAAAGATTACGACTTTGGGATCACTTTAAAATTGTACTAAGTTGCCGCCAAGGATGGATATTCTTTTGAAATTAGTCTCTTTCCAATATTCTAGGCAGACAAAATATTACGACTTTGGGATCACTTTAAAATTGTACTAAGTTGCCGCCAAGGATGGATATCCTTTTGAAATTAGTCCCTTTCCAATATTCTAGGCAGACAAAAGATTACGACTTTGGGATCACTTTAAAATTGTACTAAGTTGCCGCCAAGGATGGATATCCTCTTGAAATTAGTCTCTTTCCAATATTCTAGGCAGACAAAAGATTACGACTTTGGGATCACTTTAAAATTGTACTAAGTTGCCGCCAAGGATAGATATCCTTTTGAAATTAGTCCCTTTCCAATATTCTAGGCAGACAAAAGATTACGACTTTGGGATCACTTTAAAATTGTACTAAGTTGCCGCCAAGGATGGATATCCTTTTGAAATTAGTCTCTTTCCGATATTCTAGGCAGACAAAAGATTACGACTTTGGGATCTTTTAAAATTGTATTAAGTTGCCACCAAGGATGGATATCCTTTCGAAATTAGTCTCTTTCCGATATTCTAGGCAGACAAAAGACTACGACTTTGGGATCACTTTAAAATTGTTCTAAGTTGTCTCCAAGGATGGATATGTTTTCGTAATTAATCGCTTTCCTGTATTCTAGGCAGACCAAAGATTACGACTTTGGGATCACTCTAGAACTTTACTTAATTGCCGCCAAGAATGGATATTCTTTTGAAATTAGTCTCTACTGTAATCTAGGCAAAAGAAAGATTTCGACCTTGGGACCCCCTGAAACAGTACTATGTTGCGCCAAATTGTTCTTAAGCTCCGAGAAATGAGTGCTGAGCTCAAAGGGTCGAAGTTGACATTCGAATATACACTCACGGTGTTTGCGCTGGCTGATATACATGAAGATGTTACTCTGGGGCACAAAGAGATACTTTTTATTCGAATCATCTATAAGCTGAAAAGCAGTTCCTACTTAGTATGTCAGATGTAAAAAGATTAATAAGAGTGGCTCTTTGTTTAGACTCAATGGACTTTTAAAAACGCTTTTACTTGTGAATGCCTGAAATCTTCTGAAAGTGAATAAAACAATAACACTTTATTAAAATATTAGTTTCGGCTGATACAATTAAAATTCAGTACTGTATCGCCAAACCATCATGACGACTTTTACAGGGGCTTAAGATGATACTCATTTTTATTTAAAAAAATAAAAATTAAAATAAGTTATTTGAATTAATGTATGCAGGTTTATAAATTTTATCAAGAACTCATTTAAAAAAGGTTACCATAAAGCATCAGAATAGAAAATAACTAACATACATTATAACTAAATTACGTAAGTATATATATCCTTTCAAATTTAAGGATGTAGCTTTTGTTAGAAGAATGAAGTACATGGGATTGAATTTCCACTTTTTTCAGACGCAACAATTTATACTTCCAAATATTCATTTTTCGGAAGCCCCTTGAAAGGACAAAAAAAAAAAAATGCTTGCCCCTTCGACCTCGTTCTTTTCTCCGAATTGAGCAAATGCCCCTTAAAGCCCCCTTGCTGCTCAAGGGGAACAGAACCGATTCTGTTCATCAAAATAACCGTTATTCCCATTCATGCATTGGCCGCATACGAAATGCAAAGATCTTTACCAAAGAACCGAATCCTAATCACTGTTAATCCGTAATTACGTAGTTCAAGACGCCGGGAAGAATTTTACCCTATAATAAGGGATCATTTAGGCTGCCCGCTGGAGACGTCAGACTCACGGGCTGCAGCCCACATCTTTCCATCGACTCGTTTGCCCCTTGCATATTTTAGGGGATTTATTTATTTCCAAGGGGACGGAAACTTCGTCGAAACACTTTTAAATAATTCTAAATATTGTTCGAACGTTGACGAATCTTCATATTCGCAAAAATAATAATAATCCCAAAACTGTACGAAAAAAAAAATCAGACACAACTTTGTCGTTGATTACAGAAAAATTATGCAATTTGTTCAGTCAATATCAAAATACTAGACTTAAAACAAATTCTCAATAATAAATGTGAGGAACTGAAATATACACACGGTTTTAAGCGTTGTCAAGTAAAAGAAATCTCAGGGCATTTTGCAAAATTTTATAATTTTAAAAATGAAAATTATTTTTGTAACTATCTATCTATCTATCTATCTATCTATATATATATATATATATATATATATATATATATATATATATATATATATATATATAGATATAGATAGATAGATATAAAAATTGAAATGTGCCAGAATAGATATAATACTTATGTTTAGCAATATATTCAGCGCAAAAGCAGCTAAAATAGAATCATTAAAATATTATTAATAGTAAATTTTTATAAAATTAATCAAAAACGAAATTTTATTCTGAATTTGGTTTTAAATGATATATTTATAAAATTAGTCAAAAATCAAATTGAGAATAATAATCAAATACTAAATGGAGAATAATACATTGAAAATACGAAATATAATAAACAGATGTTCAATATATAGTTTAAAATTTCAAAGAAAATAGAATAAAGGAAAATGGAACGAAATTTCCCATGAAGAAACTAGTCATGTCGGTACTTAGCGCCATTTTCGTTCCATTTTCATTTATTCTATTTTCTTTGAAATTTTAAACTAAATCTTGAACATTTTTCCATCTGTTTACTGTATTTTGGATTTTCAATGTACTATTCTTCATCTAGTATTTGATTGTTATTCTCAATTTGGTTTTTGACAATAATTTTATAAATATATTATTATTCTTCATTTGGTTTTTGATTAATTTTATAAAAATGTATTATTATATCTATACATTAGTAATGATAGACTTTTTAAATTTTTTACGTTTTGAATTATATTTTCTTATTTTTTACAGAGAAAATTAAAAAAATAATAATATTGCATTAAACAGTATAAAGTTTAGTTGTAATGCTAGATATTTTGACGATTTTTATATTTATGTTTATAACAAAAGAAAATTTATCATACAACTTTAAAATTACAAACTTGATAATTTAATAAATACGTTATGATTAAGAATGAAATTTAACCCATTTGGGTTAAATTTCATTCTTAATCATTTTAATGCTATTCTTTAACAAAAAGGATATTTGTAAGCTTTTAAAATATTAAAAAAGTAAGTCGTGTAATATTTAGCAATTAAGCTATTTTTTCTGTTTCAAACATTTATTTATTTATTTTTTCATTTAACCAAGAGAAAATTTGAACAAACATTTAATATTAAAAAGTAAATATATAATACTTTCCTGTAGGATATTATATAATACTTTGAGGTTTTCCGAAATATCACATTATATTATCCATATAAATGAAAAACATATATGTTTTGCGATTCAAGTAAATAAAAAAAGTGTTAGGTTCTTCTGTTTGATTAATGATGACTTTTATAAATGATAAAATTCAATCACCAAAAATAAGCATTATTGCATTGTGTGTGAGTGTGTGTTATCACACAATAACATAATTTATTTTATTTTATTTTTATCATTAAATTTATTTATAAGTTTGGAAAATACACGTATGTTATATCACTTATTTGAAAAAATAATTACTTTCATAAAGATGCAAGTTTTAACGTCAATATTAACTTTGATGTAAGTTTTTGTTATTTTTCAGTGCGAATTCGTTACAAAATTCAATTTTATTTTCCACGAAAATTTAAATATTTTTTATTTATTTGAGGGTTTCACTCCTAAATAAATAGAGTTTTTATTATTATTATTATTTATTTTTATTTATTTATTTTTTACAGTAGCAGAATTACATACGTAGTAGAATATCATTTCTTTCTATTTTATAAATTATAAAATGGAATACTCATTTTTGAAGTTTAGAAAACCAAAAATTACTTATGTAACTGTTTCTTATTTTAAAATTTAAATTCATCTGTAGACTGTAAAAAGTGGAAAATACAGTAATCAAACATTGGATGCATAGGTTGTTTTATTTTATCAATACATTTTATTCTAATGGTAAAAAAAAAAAAAAATGGTAAATTATGTATGCCAATTATTCTTGCATGAACACTTTATTACTCTCTATTTCCTATATATTAATCTTATTTGTTAATATCAATTCCAGTTTTCTAGTTAAAGGATTTAAATGGAAAACTGGAGAGAATATAAAAGCATTCACTAAGAGATAAATAAATATAAAAGTTTAAAATTTACAATTTCGGAAAAATAATTGTTGGCGTTGTTGTGTAATATTATAAAAATGGTGGGGTTTATAATTTATACTCTCAGTAAAAAAATACTTGTATATTAATTTTAATCATTTTTTTTGCATTCTGTAGAAAATGTAAAAA
This sequence comes from Latrodectus hesperus, assembly GCA_037975125.1. Lineage (NCBI taxonomy): Eukaryota > Metazoa > Arthropoda > Arachnida > Araneae > Theridiidae > Latrodectus > Latrodectus hesperus. Next base: position 11,451,375 of record CM075860.1, on the reverse strand, counting down.
ATAGTATTAAAAATATTATGTAAATTTTTAAAGAGTTCAGTATTATATTACTTTTGACTATGAGCAAGATAAGAAGTATCAGGCAAAAAATTGAAAGATACAAGAATAAATATAACATTTATGTTTAGCAATACATAAGTATATACTTATATATATATATATATATAATAAATAACAATATATATATATATATATGTATGTATATATATACTGCTTAGGTTTAATTATAAATAAATATTAAAATTTTAGCATTCTCTAATGTAAAATAAATAAACAAAATATATTAATAATAAAAAAATAACTTTAAAATATTCGATAAGCGTAAATTAGCTATTTTCTGAATTATTAATTGGAGATTTTTTGTAAAAGAGGAAAATGAATGATAGCTCATTATGTAAACGACTACCGTAGGCCGACTTCATGAAAAGGGTAATCAATTCCTTATACTAATTAAAATTTGCTTCTCATATTCTGTACATGCTAATTATTTATTTTTTTTTACCCATCAAATAAGTTGGATACGAAACCGAAAACAAAAGAAAACGATCAATTCTTCACTCCGATAACCGAAAAGAATTCGAAGCGGCACGCGCTGAGGTTATCGTCTGCACGCGAACAGCAGACGACCAATCATCGTGCCAGGAACAAAGTTCGCGTGCTATTCGCGCGCTTTCGTTCCAACTCACGTGCCAGAAGTGGGAAAGGGTGGGGTGGGGTTGACAAAAACTTTAGAGGCCCAACGAGTATCTTTAGACGGTGATGGAGGAATTATTTCACTCTCCTTTTTTTTCTTGCTCTTCTTTTTTATCGTCAGGATATTGACCCAAATGCTGTTAATTAGAATTCCGCCAAGTGCATTTTTTGGTGTCGATTTGTCATTAAGCGGGCCGCGAGACATATTCGTCTGCAGGAACGTGGACGGAATTGAGGAATAATTTCAGGAACTTTATAGGATCCCGATAAGATTGTTCGCTCAATTAGATCCCAGAGATTGGCGTCTATTAACTAAAATGAATGCGGGATGGCTCATAAATATTGTATAAATTTTACAAATAATATGTCATAACGATGTTACAAATAATTTGGTGTCCTAATGATGGGGAAAAAAGGGAAAATGAAATCGACGTCATTTTTCACTCGTAACTCGAAATGTACAATCAGAAATCAAATGAAAAACTAATAACTAAATTTCTTTTAAAAAGTTTCTGCGATTCAATTTAAAATAAGCATTTTCTTTGCAAGTAGACATATGTCGCTTTTTTAAAAAAGATTTATTATACGGAAAATTATACACATATACATACATACATATACACATACGCAGTGTAAGTTTTCTTCCGGGAGAACTTTACATTGACAGCAATTATTTTCGGTTTACATGGGCATAAACCGGAAAAACTCCCAAGCATCCACCTTACGTTGATTCAACAGTGACTGGAATCGAACACGGCACCTTATGCTCCGAAAACAACTATCCTACCTTTAGAACCACGGTAAGTTGAATTGTTGTTGTTGCTTATCCCCGACTGGCGTGACAGTACCATCACACCAGCCCTATGAATCCAAAAATAGTCAGTCTCTCAAGCACCACCTCCGGTCTCAAATCCATGTTCCCTCTCTCACACCCAATGCACTGGAAAATATGAGATGGGGAGGCCTGAACCACTCGACATTTGGGACAGAGAGGGTAGACCTTGGTACCAGAGACTTGTCTTTGAGCAAGCAGATGGCCACTTCGCAGTCTTGTCAAAGCCGCTTGGCTGCATCTCTTGAGTTTACCCACTATATATATATATATATATATATATATATATATATATATATATATATATATATATATATATATATATATATATATAGTGATTTTTCCAGTGATTTATAAAAAGCTATAAATATAATAAAATTTTATAAGAGAAATAACACAGACTATAAATTGCAAATATTAAAATGACATGAATTGACACAGTGGACGGTCAAAAAGTTTATTATGAGTTAAGAAATGAAACAAAAAAAATGAATTAGATTATAATGATGTAGATAAACTGCGAGTGTGGTTCCTCACAACTTCACAAAATTTAAATGAAGTATATCTAGAATAGTTTGATTATTCTCTAAAATTATGTAGTAAATTAAATAATTGTGGATAAAAGTTTTTCAGAATTAGATATATGTATAATGATTGTGTACTTCTGATATATTACTTCAGAAATAGTGTAATTGGTTGAAACCTGTAAATATAATTTTAAATATTAATGTAAGAAAAATGTTAACATACCCATATAAATTAACAGTAAAGGTTAAGGTCCGGCATTTTATAAAATACTTGGGAACTAAACTTTCTTAGAATGTAAGATATTCTTGAACCATGGAATTTCTCTTCGACTTGTACTAATTAATTAGTTCAGTGGAAAAAAATGGCCGGTTTCATCAAGTATTTCTGTAAGAAATGCCTGAAACATAAACTAACTTTTCGTGAAAAAAAATTATAAAATATAATCCAAAAAATTATTTAAACTGTACCATGTTTGCAACAAAACAGTTTTTTCCCGTGAATGTATTTATCATATATTGTATTTTATTTTTCAATGTGTTTATTTTTTGCGCAGCTGCTGCATAAACGTTTTCGTGTATTTTATTTATTTATTATTTTTTTGCGATTAATAAATATTCCTTACATAATAAATATTATATAACCTTAATAAATTTTCCTAAAACAGGTAATTGTTATGTTTAATCTAGGGTAAACAAAATAGAGTGTTGTTATTGTCTGTTAGTTTTCTTTGCTTTTCTGGTGTGATAAGAAATCTGGATTACCAGAACAGTAAACTCCACCAAAAATTTCGCCAAATTAAAAAATGGGCCAAAAGGGTTATACGACAAATGTGATGCATTTTTATTAAATTTTCTTCATTTCATTCATTTATTCATTGTCGTGTGCCACCTAGGCTGGCAGTATGGGGTGCGCTGCTCCACTTTTTCAACTGAACCCTATTTTGGTGTGGAGTCCGACTTCTTCAGTACACACATGCCATAGGAACCCGTTTATAGGGTAGGCAACCATTCACACCTCATTCATACAAGGAAAGGACAAAGACAGGATAGATAGAGAGAGATAGTAAATCCATGCGCGAACTGGGATTCGAACCCAGAACCTCCTTATCCGCTATTAGGCACGTTGACCATTAGACAAGTTGTTCGGCAATTTCCTTCAATGATAATATTATTTATAAATATAAAATTTGATGTCATTCAATACAAAATTATTTCTTTTCTTGTTGCAAAAGACAGGTCCATATTTTGTTTCGCTTAGAATGAAAGCCTATTTACATAAAAGCAGTAAATTTTTTCTGGGCAACTTTATATATTTTACAAAATAATTTTTTCAAAATGATTTTGTATTTTTGAGAGATAAATGACGTTTAAATGTTTTGTTGTTTTTATCATGAGCTTTTTCTTTATATTTTTTCTAAATATTAATTCAACAACATGTTTACAGACATCGTATAAAATGCCAATAGAACGCATGAAATAATTCTCATATATCTTCCCTAAAAATGCCAGACTTTCTATAAAATGTCTGTGTATAATCTATAAAACATTAATGCTGTATACATTGTCTCTCTCTCACTCAGTAAAGCATGCATTTTTTTAATGAATACTTATAATGAAAATATATTTTATTTTTTCATTTTAAATATTCATTTACTTTATAAAATAACAGTTGAATATTTACACAATCTCATTTTATTTGCTGTTTTTTTAAACATTAATAACTATTATTTATGATCTACTAATGTATGTTTTTAGATTTACGTTTACTTGTATATATATAAAAAATTTTTACGTTAATCTAATTTTAAAAATTTGTCCATTATATTTTTTCAAATATATTTATTTATATTCTACAATTAAAAACATTTTTATTATTTAACTCGTTCAGTTCAACTGTGAAAATTTAAATAATTACATGCCGAATGCATATATAACTAAGGTCAACATTTCCTTCCAAATCTTATGCATTTTCATATAATCCGTCCATTAATTACTGTCTTCGTTTTTGTTCCATTTATTTGTTTACCGAATCTTATCTATCGCAATCTAGATATTCAAATATCTTACAAATTTAACTATGCGCCTATTTCTAAGCATTTTGAAATTCCAAAGATACTTTAAAATTTACTAAATAATTTTATAATTTTTTTTCCTCAAATTTATTTTCGCTCAAATTTTTAATAGTAATATCGTTTTTTGTATTTATGTGATTCTTTAAATTAATATATATATATATATATATATATATATATATATATATATATATATATATATATATATATATATATATATATTGCTTAGGTTTAATTATAAATAAATATTAAAATTTTAGCATTCTCTAATGTAAAATAAATAAACAAAATATATTAATAATAAAAAAATAACTTTAAAATATTCGATAAGCGTAAATTAGCTATTTTCTGAATTATTAATTGGAGATTTTTTGTAAAAGAGAAAAATGAATGATAGCTCATTATGTAAACGACTACCGTAGGCCGACTTCATGAAAAGGGTAATCAATTCCTTATTCTAATTAAAATTTGCTTCTCATATTCTTTACATACTAATTATTATTATTTTTTTTACCCTTCAAATAAGTTGGATACGAAACCGAAAACAAAAGAAAACGATCAATTCTTCACTCCGATAACCGAAAAGAATTCGAAGCGGCACGCGCTGAGGTTATCGTCTGCACGCGAACAGCAGACGACCAATCATCGTGCCAGGAACAAAGTTCGCGTGCTATTCGCGCGCTTTCGTTCCAACTCACGTGCCAGAAGTGGGAAAGGGTGGGGTGGGGTTGACAAAAACTTTAGAGGCCCAACGAGTATCTTTAGACGGTGATGGAGGAATTATTTCACTCTCCTTTTTTTTCTTGCTCTTCTTTTTTATCGTCAGGATATTGACCCAAATGCTGTTAATTAGAATTCCGCCAAGTGCATTTTTTGGTGTCGATTTGTCATTAAGCGGGCCGCGAGACATATTCGTCTGCAGGAACGTGGACGGAATTGAGGAATAATTTCAGGAACTTTATAGGATCCCGATAAGATTGTTCGCTCAATTAGATCCCAGAGATTGGCGTCTATTAACTAAAATGAATGCGGGATGGCTCATAAATATTGTATAAATTTTACAAATAATATGTCATAACGATGTTACAAATAATTCGGTGTCCTAATGATGGGGAAAAAGGGAAAATGAAATCGACGTCATTTTTCACTCGTAACTCGAAATGTACAATCAGAAATCAAATGAAAAACTAATAACTAAATTTCTTTTAAAAAGTTTCTGCGATTCAATTTAAAATAAGCATTTTCTTTGCAAGTAGACATATGTCGCTTTTTTAAAAAAGATTTATTATACGGAAAATTATACACATATACATACATACATATACACATACGCAGTGTAAGTTTTCTTCCGGGAGAACTTTACATTGACAGCAATTATTTTCGGTTTACATGGGCATAAACCGGAAAAACTCCCAAGCATCCACCTTACGTTGTTCAACAGTGACTGGAATCGAACACGGCACCTTATGCTCCGAAAACAACTATCCTACCTTTAGACCACGGTAAGTTGAATTGTTGTTGTTGCTTATCCCCGACTGGCGTGACAGTACCATCACACCAGCCCTATGAATCCAAAAATAGTCAGTCTCTCAAGCACCACCTCCGGTCTCAAATCCATGTTCCCTCTCTCACACCCAATGCACTGGAAAATATGAGATGGGGAGGCCTGAACCACTCGACATTTGGGACAGAGAGGGTAGACCTTGGTACCAGAGACTTGTCTTTGAGCAAGCAGATGGCCACTTCGCAGTCTTGTCAAAGCCGCTTGGCTGCATCTCTTGAGTTTACCCACTATATATATATATATATATATATATATATATATATATATATATATATATATATATATATATATATATATATATATAGTGATTTTTCCAGTGATTTATAAAAAGCTATAAATATAATAAAATTTTATAAGAGAAATAACACAGACTATAAATTGCAAATATTAAAATGACATGAATTGACACAGTGGACGGTCAAAAAGTTTATTATGAGTTAAAAATGAAACAAAAAAAATGAATTAGATTAAATGATGTAGATAAACTGCGAGTGTGGTTCCTCACAACTTCACAAAATTTAAATGAAGTATATCTAGAATAGTTTGATTATTCTCTAAAATTATGTAGTAAATTAAATAATTGTGGATAAAAGTTTTTCAGAATTAGATATATGTATAATGATTGTGTACTTCTGATATATTACTTCAGAAATAGTGTAATTGGTTGAAACCTGTAAATATAATTTTAAATATTAATGTAAGAAAAATGTTAACTTATCCATAAAAATTAACAGTAAAGATTAAGGTCCGACATTTTATAAAATACTTGGGAACTAAACTTTATTAGAATGAAAGATATTCTTGAATCTCTCTTCGACTAGTACTAATTAATTACTTCAGTGGAAAAAAATGGCCGGTTTCATCAAGTATTTCTGTAAGAAATGCCTGAAACATAAACTAACTTTTTGTGAAAAAAATTATAAAATATAATCCAAAAAATTATTTAAAGTATACCATGTTTGCAATAAATCAGTTTTTTTCCCGTGAATGTATTTATCATATATTGTATTTTATTTTTCAATGTGTTTATTTTTTGCGCAGCTGCTGCATAAACGTTTTCGTGTATTTTATTTATTTATTATTTTTTTGCGATTAATAAATATTCCTTACATAATAAATATTATATAACCTTAATAAATTTTCCTAAAACAGGTAATTGTTATGTTTAATCTAGGGTAAACAAAATAGAGTGTTGTTATTGTCTGTTAGTTTTCTTTGCTTTTCTGGTGTGATAAGAAATCTGGATTACCAGAACAGTAAACTCCACCAAAAATTTCGCCAAATTAAAAAATGGGCCAAAAGGGTTATACGACAAATGTGATGCATTTTTATTAAATTTTCTTCATTTCATTCATTTATTCATTGTCGTGTGCCACCTAGGCTGGCAGTATGGGGTGCGCTGCTCCACTTTTTCAACTGAACCCTATTTTGGTGTGGAGTCCGACTTCTTCAGTACACACATGCCATAGGAACCCGTTTATAGGGTAGGCAACCATTCACACCTCATTCATACAAGGAAAGGACAAAGACAGGATAGATAGAGAGAGATAGTAAATCCATGCGCGAACTGGGATTCGAACCCAGAACCTCCTTATCCGCTATTAGGCACGTTGACCATTAGACAAGTTGTTCGGCAATTTCCTTCAATGATAATATTATTTATAAATATAAAATTTGATGTCATTCAATACAAAATTATTTCTTTTCTTGTTGCAAAAGACAGGTCCATATTTTGTTTCGCTTAGAATGAAAGCCTATTTACATAAAAGCAGTAAATTTTTTCTGGGCAACTTTATATATTTTACAAAATAATTTTTTCAAAATGATTTTGTATTTTTGAGAGATAAATGACGTTTAAATGTTTTGTTGTTTTTATCATGAGCTTTTTCTTTATATTTTTTCTAAATATTAATTCAACAACATGTTTACAGACATCGTATAAAATGCCAATAGAACGCATGAAATAATTCTCATATATCTTCCCTAAAAATGCCAGACTTTCTATAAAATGTCTGTGTATAATCTATAAAACATTAATGCTGTATACATTGTCTCTCTCTCACTCAGTAAAGCATGCATTTTTTTAATGAATACTTATAATGAAAATATATTTTATTTTTTCATTTTAAATATTCATTTACTTTATAAAATAACAGTTGAATATTTACACAATCTCATTTTATTTGCTGTTTTTTTAAACATTAATAACTATTATTTATGATCTACTAATGTATGTTTTTAGATTTACGTTTACTTGTATATATATAAAAAATTTTTACGTTAATCTAATTTTAAAAATTTGTCCATTATATTTTTTCAAATATATTTATTTATATTCTACAATTAAAAACATTTTTATTATTTAACTCGTTCAGTTCAACTGTGAAAATTTAAATAATTACATGCCGAATGCATATATAACTAAGGTCAACATTTCCTTCCAAATCTTATGCATTTTCATATAATCCGTCCATTAATTACTGTCTTCGTTTTTGTTCCATTTATTTGTTTACCGAATCTTATCTATCGCAATCTAGATATTCAAATATCTTACAAATTTAACTATGCGCCTATTTCTAAGCATTTTGAAATTCCAAAGATACTTTAAAATTTACTAAATAATTTTATAATTTTTTTTCCTCAAATTTATTTTCGCTCAAATTTTTAATAGTAATATCGTTTTTTGTATTTATGTGATTCTTTAAATTAATATATATATATATATATATATATATATATATATATATATATATATATATATATATATATATATATATATATATATATATATATATATATATATATATATATATATATATATATATATATATATATATATATATATAGATAAAACATGAAGAAAATTGAAACCAGAAATATAAAATTGGAAAGATACTAAAATATATGATGCAAAAGACAAGAAAAAGGCATAGGGACCATGTCTTCATCAGGAGGGAGATGACCAGCTATGCAACTATTATGCCTTCTTCTTGTCTTATATTTTAGTATCTTTCCAATTTTATATTTCTGGTTTCATTTCTGGTTTCAATTTTCTTCATGTTTTATTTTAATTATATAGGCAAATCTTTCTTTAGCTGCTTTTGCGCTGGCTAGATTTCCTATAATGTATTGTAGTTCCTACATTGTATTTTCAGTATTGTATTTATTACTTTATATATATATATATATATATATATATATATATATATATATATATATATATATATATATATATATATATATATATATATACATACATACACACACACACACACACACACACACACACACACATATATATATATATATATATATATATATATATATATATATATATGCGGACAGTTTTGCTGAATTTCAAAAAAATGTTTTGTTTTACTTATAGATTTTCGACTTAAAAAAAACATGGTGTATTCTTTAAATAATGCATTAAAAAATCATTGCTTGCTTGTGTGGGTGAAAACTTATCACTATTTGCCCTGCAAACGATAAATAATGGAATTTTTTGTCATATACCCTGAACATATATACTCACACATCTGAAATTTTAAAATACAAGTATCTAAACACATAAAATGAGCATCTCTCTCTCATTGATTAATAATTTAACATTATCATAAATATTCTTAATTGGTTGTGCTCCACAATTAGTTATAAATCCTGACCTACCGCGTTACAAAATCGTTTGAATATTTCTCTTGTGGCATCCCCAAGTCAAGGGGCAGAAGAAGCATGGTCACTTCAAGTCTAAAAATTACCTCGACCTCACAGACGATCCACCCCAAGACAATGCATTAGCACCCATCCCTTCGTTTTCATATGGCTTCAGTACGCTGCAGACGATAAACCGAAGAATGGCTGATGAGCCGCGCCCACCCTCAGGAAGGAAGGAGCAACTTAATTGGCGCACATTTGCGATGCCAAATCAATTAATATACTCAGTGAGCTTCAGTGCACACACACTTTTCGCAGAAGTAAATCATACCTGATTTATCTGGAAATGGAATTCGTAAAGAGTCCGCGGACGCTCCCAGCCGAGGGAGTGGCGAACGATGGTGACAAATCCCCCGAACGACCTTCTTTATTGAATTAGTGACGACGCTCATTTAGCAAGACACAAATCGGGATGAACACCACCGTATTTTGTATTTTAAGCCGAAGTCTTCATCGAATCGTTCGAAGAAATGACATTGATAAAGATATGGAAAATATTTCGATGTCAAGAAAAAAAAATTCCTTGTAACGTCAGCATATTTTTTTTTACAAATTATTACATAAAACGATACCTATCCAAATGAAAAAAGAATGAGTTCAAATTAATAATGGATGCTTCAGAAGTTTGTTTTCTTATGACTGAATCGACGTATAGGCGTAATTAAGTTTAGTTTGTACACTTAATTATTGCATATGAGGGCTAAGATGACATAAACATGAAATTTAATGTTTATTCAGAGCCCCTATAAATCATCCATACCTGATGAAGGAATCGTACCGGAAAAATTCCCAAGCACCCACCTCATAGATGTGCATGTAGAAGGCAGAAGTGGAGCATCCATTTTACGTTGTTCAACAGTGGCTGGAATCGAACACGGGACCTTATGCTCCGAAAACAACTATCCTATCTTTAGACCACAGTAAATTGAACTTTAACTGTTAATTACATATGTGGTGTCATATTTTCACGAAAATGATGAATTCATGATGAACACATTAGACAGACAAGAAAAAAAGGGGACCAGTATCTCTTGGTTCTGTTCATCAGAAGTTTCTCGATTCGATTCCAGTATCAGTGTAATGATGTGTAACAAGAGATTTTTTTTCCCTTTACCCTCTTTTTGATACTGGACCATTAAGAACTCTCCCGCTTCGAAAGATAATTATTACAAAATTTATACAAGAAGAATTTCCACTTACTTAGTGGATAGAGATTGCAGTTTTAAAAATGAACGCACACAAATTGTGAACATTTTTCGCATTAAAAAGACTATCTTAACTAATTATCGAAAAACTTAACAGCAAAATTTTATAAGAAGATATTTAATGCTATTGCAATATTTGTGAAACTAAACCGAACTATGTAGACAGAATTCATTTGGACAGCAAGAGGTGATGATAATATGAAAGCAAATATGTATTCGGTCACATTTATTTTCAGCAAAGATTAGTTCATTAACTTGTTTATTTGTAAATATATTCTGGGGATTCATTATTAGAGTAACAAAATTCTGTGAAATTCGATTTAACCACCTGTTAAACTGTGACAGATGTACTTAGGATTTCTGATTTCCGCAAGTGAGGGTTAGTTAGAAGGGGGTTTGCTTAGGAGGTTACATGATTTCTTCACTTATGATACAAGAGTACCTTTAGAATTTAAAAATTATTTGCTTGGAATATAGGGATGTTATAAATAAACTTAGAACACTTGTTTAACTATAAATTTATTCACAATGAAGTGTCAAAATAATATGTATTTTTTATGAATATTGTTTCAGTATCAATATAAATAAAACTTCTATTTGTATTACAGACGAAGATGAATAAAATAAAATAAAATTTCTATTTTATTTTATTTTCAGACGAATAAATTTCTATCTTGTTCGTGTGCCAAAATTTCGCTTTAAGCTCAACAGAGAACAGCTGCTTGAAATGGAAAATGAAGTGTTAGTCAGAAGCGATAATCTTCGATAACTCATAACATACGCGATATTTCATTTCGAAAGATTAATTGCAGCTATTGAAATTAATTTAAACAGTAAGTAACACTGAAATGGCTCTGTGAAGTTGCTTACACTGCCATGCAGATGGTTGTGAAGTTTTGTTGATTTCTAGAACGGAGAATCAGGACTTTTTTTCCTTTTTTAAAAGTGCCATCCATGTTTAATTGCTGCGGTTATATTAAAGAATATGTATAGGACTTCAATTACCCGAAAAAGCTTTCAAGATTTCAAGAAAATAAATTAGACGGAAAATGAGAAAAAGGAAAGATAAAGAGAAAGGAGAAGATGAGAATAAAAGAGAGAGAGAGAGAGAAATAGACGTGTCTTTTTAAGAAATTCAGAAACATTCTTTTGAAACATCCTGTATGTTCAGAGGTTGGTGCTGAAGATATAAAAGAATGGATTATGAATCAGACATGGGATTTCAAATTTTAAATGATGGTCAACTTATTGAAAGTGTCGAAGAAGAAGACGACTTTTATGTCCAAGTTGAAGTAGACACCGGATATCGTGCAGCACTTGCCGGCTTTGAAGTGGATGGAAGACCACATGCAAATTCTGATTGTCAATCGACGACCCGAAAACGGATGTAGGCAGTGAAACAGCTTACTCTAACCTAAATGTTCAGAAATCAATGAATTCCATTTAAAACACTGTACATATATACTCTGTATTAATATACAGTACTTATAAGTACCTTAACGTGCAAAACTGTTGCCTTTTCATTTAATTGATTAAAGATTCTTTTTTTAAAAAAATATGTTATTTTTCTTCCATTTTCAACGTACAAAATTTAATTAAAATGGATCCTTTTTTTTTAAGAAAACATTCCATTTAGCCGAAGTTTTGATTATCCGAATGAGGTCCAATCCCAACTGATTCGGATAATTGGAGGTTTTCTATATGTCAGCGGATACCCCATCTGCGATATTTCCTAAATTTTATTTTTTTAATATGCTTTTGCTCTCTGAGACGAAGGTGTTTTCGGTTTTTCCAATACGCTTCCGATAGAAAGTGAAATGCGGAATAAAAGTGTTTTGACTTCTCAATGTTTAATACCTTCATGGTTAAAGGAAATTTTTAGCTTCTCCCACATCTCATTCGATCTGTTTTTAGCCGATTTATACAAAAGTTCTAAATCTGTAGACGTTATAAATTTAAGGCAAATTAAAAAAAAATAAGTGAAAATGATGAATATATTTTCTCCAAATTTTTTTTTAATTTTTTCTAGAAAGATAGGATTGTTCTTTCCTGTGGAAACTGCAACAAACGAAATCTGTCTAGTTTATCACCCTAATTTTAATATATAAGTCCAAAATAATAAATATATTTCTTCGAAATGAAAGGGGTGATGAAACAATACAAATAGTTATATCAAAACATATTTCTTAAAAATTCACTTTTTTTTTTTAAGTTCAAGAGAGATTCTTGAAATAGCGCTCTTGTTTTCTCTTGAATATACTAAATATTGTTTCGGCACAATCATTTTATCTTCTTTATCTTTGAAATATTGTGTATCTTCAGTACGAATATCATGAGAGATGACAGATTAATTATTGATAAGGATTAAAATGTTGGTAGATTGTGGGGAAAAATTTTTATTTTTCTACTCTTGATGTACAACATTCAAAAGAACAGCCTGGTAACACTCAAGGTAGACTTCAGATATTTATTTATCTATTCTTTTATTTTTTAAATAATTTTAAAAGCAGTTATTTAGGAAAAGCTATTCTTATATTTATTTGATCCCCTTCTTTTAAATTTCATTTTTATATAAAGTTCGGTAAATATTACATCGGAAAATTGAATACTTCATTATTCTTATTATTAACAAAAATTATTTTTAATACTAAAGAAAATATCGTTCTCTGCTATAAAGATCAGTAGTTATTCTCATTACTAAAAAATATCATTTTCATCCATAAAAAAATGAACACTAGGCTTACAAGTAAAGGAAATATTGTTTTGACTAAGAAAATTACTGCATTTTTATTATTAAAAATTTAGCATTCTTTAGTAATAAGAATTATGTAAATAACAAGAATAATATTAAAAGCAATAAATATATTAATTGGTCTTATCCAGAAAATCTTGCTTTTCTTTTATAAGGAATTTTTTTATTAATTCTTATTACCAAAAACAAAATCGTTTTATTTTGAATAAAAATTATTTATTGTTTCTAAATAAAAAATTGTTTTTTTATTCATAAAAAAATTTCAATTAAAATTGTCGTTTTCCATTTCATTCATAAACATTCTTATTACTAAACTATCACCACTATTTCATTATTTTTATTACTAAACATAAAATTTTGTTTCTTATTGATGAAAAAAATTAATGTTTCTAAATGAAAAGACATTTTGTTTCTCCCATTCATAATGAAAACCAGTTATTCTTATTAAAGACAAAAAAATCAATTCACAATTTTTTAATAATTATTATATTAATGTTAAATAATATATATTTATTTATGTAAAAATTATAATATTACATATAATGAATATATATATATATATATATATATATATATATATATATATATATATATATATATTCTATATATAATATTGTAAGGCTTATGAAATCGTTTTCTTTTGAATGAAAAAAGTTCATAAAGAATTCCTCAGGATTTCAACATTGAAAAGATTTTCCTCATGCGAGGGAATCCGGAAGGAAGCCTTTCGCACGTGCACCGCCCTTCAAAGCAGTGGCTGCAAGCGAGAATTAACTGCATAATGATACCCGAACTCTGCATTACATATTCCTCGATAGTTTGGCATCATTAATAATCACAATCATATACTTCGGACAGACTTGGGATGAATTGACAAACCGTATCGAACACCCCTCAGGGGTGGCGGACGACAGTCGAGCACAGCGCACGCGCCACTGCAAACGACCATTCGTTAATGGGAGGGTGCAGCCTCAAGGGTTCTTCCGTTTTCTCAGAAGACACTGCGATAATACGTGATACTGTACAACCGCAAATAAATGCAGAAATGCTGGTAGAAAAAAGACATTAATTGTATTACTAGTTGTGTCTTATAAGATATATTAATACTTTCATTAATATAATATATATAAATATAAAATAAATGCAGTATAAGGAATCAAAAATAAAGATTTTGTTTTGTATTTTGTTGGCATACGTAAGTTTCTTAATTGATTTACTTTTAAGGGTGAAGTAAAGGCTATAAGGGGTTGGTTGGTTTGTCGCCCAACGATCGGTTTTGCTAGCAAAGACTACAGTTTAAATTGGATTCTCAAACATTGCAAATACCATACCAAACCGGGAATCCAGCCCATGAACTAGTCAACTGAAGATCAGAGTGCTAACCATTAGAATTATAGCTTATTAATATATATTGGTAAAAAAAAATGAATTTCAAATGAGATGAATTTTAATTGTATTCAAAAGCAATCGCTCTCTTAATGAATATTTCACCAACAACAATAAAAAGAAATTAGCAAAGAGAAAAAATAGATTTTGGCAGACTTCATATAAATCATGTATTATGTAAATAAAATAAATTATCTTAAAAGTGTAAGATAATTCTAGAGCATAGATTTTAAAGTCTTTTTTTTTCATTTAAATTTTTCTTGTTTTTTTAGAGTTAACTTCAACCGAATATATTTTTATCCTATTATTGTACAAATATATTTATTATTAATACTTTTATACATATATATATATAGATTTCCCGAAAACTGATATCTTACTTTCCTTTGATTAAAAAGTTGTAGTCAGGAAGCGATGTTAACTTATTGATAAATGATTAGGAACTCAGATGTCGATTTCGTCACTCGACTTTTATATAAAATGTCTGGGTGGTGATCGCATTTATCATGACAGTAGGAAACGTATTATAGTAATATAAGATAATCGAATGAATATTTATTATTAAGTTTTTTTTAATTATTGAGGCGTAGTAGGTTAAGGCATTGTTCTCATTATCCGAAGGTAGTGAGTTCGAATCTCGGCTTAACCGAAGATCCGTAGAGTCCGCCAAAGTCGGATGGGAGACATTAAAATAGAGAGTGGTCGCAATGTCTTCCAAGTGAAATGATACCTCTGGGGTGGCAGGCAAAGAATTGGGGGTATTCTGCGTGGTCTCTGTATCAAAATCACGAATATTCCACCCGGCTGCTTTTTTCTAACTGGTAGAGCCCAATTCAGGGCTAGGTACAGGGAAGCATATTGGTGCAACCACAAAGTTTTTACTATCAATTTATCACTAGGAATATTCCACTTTAGGTATTGGGGAAGAATTGATGATTATTACAAGTGTAAGGGTCAAACTAGTAAATATTCTATAGTAATTTCTAAAACATGTGGATCCATATTAATTAATAGAAGAAAACCAAAAAGAAAAAGCTTTAGATAAAAACAATTTAAATTCAAAACTTCTCACTCGTGACACGCACTACATACTTCCAGTACGATTCCAGCTATCAATGCATACATACGTAATGATGTTAAAGAGCCATTGATTGCAATAACTGAATGATGGTTTATATATATATATATATATATATATATATATAAGCATTAATATCAATACTTTTATATACAGGTAACCCTCCTATAACACGGTATCTTATAACACGATTCGTAAATTGCGGGAAAATTCCTACAACACGTCATCCTATAACACGGTTTTGTTCCAATGTTAGAGCTTGTTATCGGTCGGCGGCATCCCTGGATGCAAATCAAATAGATTTTGAGGACGCTAGCTCTGATGAAGATTGTGCAGTTAAGAATTTAACATTAAAAGAATTACAAGAAGGCCTATGCTTAGCGGAAAATCTCGAGTCATTTTTCTTGAAAACAGACCCTTCCACGAAAAGAAGTCGAAAATTCAAAAGGGAGCTGCAAAACTGTTTAACTCCATACCGCGAAATTTACAATGACCTAGTAAGAACTAGTCAGCAAAGTTCGATTACAGATTTTTTAAGAGGGGAAAACATACAAAAACTTTAAATAGAGAAAAAAGTTGTGAAAGTGAAGGCGATATCGTTCCACCCAAAAAACGTTCTCGGTTGATTGTACTGAGCAGTGACGACGAATAAATTCATTAAATTAGGGTTGCGTTAGATTAAAATATTTTTTTCTTACTTTGTGTTGGATATACATTTATTATTTAATAAAAATTAAGTTGTTTATGTCGAATTAAAAAAATATTTGTTTTTAATAAGTTTTTGAAACGTAACCCCCTTTTTGTACTAGTTCTGGGTCTCATACAACACGATTTCACACAACACGGCATTTTCTAGGAACCTAACTACCGTGTTATAGGAGATGTACTTGAGTTCAAAATACTGTATTCACGTTCAATATTTTGAACCACATCACAAAATAAAGGCCCTTGCCTAATCTGTTTATAATATTAATGGGAAAATAGATTTTATATCTAATAGATAGATAGAGTTCAAATTTATATAACTTGCAAATTTACAGTACAGTGATCTTTGGTTAATTGATTGAAAATTTATTGCTTAAATTTGAGTACGCTATTCGAATATCGAATGCGAATTCCATTGCCGTACCTGCTATGATGCGAGTCGTTATCGAATGAAAATCATGTTTTCATTTAAATGAATTCTTTTTTTTTTCTTCTTCCGAGAATTGCTTTTTAATAACAATTACGATCGAGTTAATCGAAATCGTCTGATCTAAAATGGATGGGCTTTATAACATCAGAAGAATGCATCTTTCTTCCCTTAACGATAGGCAAAATAACAAAATCGTAATAATTGCGCTTCGGCCATCTGGCAACGCTTGCCGTATCGCACCCGTCCCAGCTTCGGATGCTGTGCTCGATTCCACTTTCATTTTTAACCCTTCCAGGGTAAAAGAGACGAGTGAGTGACCTGTCACGTGACATCATGTGGCACGCGCTGGCAGACGACAATTAAAGGCAGGAGCTAGGAGTGATGCCACTTCATTTCGCTCATTAACTTTTCTGAGAACTACCGCGCTGAAAAAAATGACATCGAATTCACGGCGGTAACCGGTTGCAAAGTTGGTTCTACTTGCGCATGTGAAATCGTTTGCTTTTCAGCGTTCGTTAGGCATTAAATTCATGTTTTAAGATCTTTGAACGCAAGAATCTGGCTTTTACGTTTTATTTATTTATCCATTTTATTATTAACACTGAAAACGGACACTTTTACAATGTATAAATAAAAAGAAATTGATTTCCTTAAAACATTTAAAAACAGCATTTTTTTTTAATGTTGCACTACATTCTTCCTCACTATAGCTGTACAATAAACTAATAATTGTTGATTGTTGATACATTAGTCGAAAATTCATTATTTAAATACATTTTGTAAAAATAAAGCAATCATCAACATATATCTCTTACCATAGTATATCGGACATTCGGTTAAATTATACCATTTTGAAATATTTCTAGAAATTATATCGGTATTACATACATAACGATAATTTTAAATTAAAACATTATATATAGATATATATAGATAGATAGATCGATAGATAGATAGATATGGTTAGACATAGATCTGCTGTGAAATCATCTTAAAGATCCATAGAAAATTTTATGGACACTGTGTCGTGACTTAAGGGAGTTGTAATGCATCTCGGGTGAATTGTTTTCTGAGAAGACTTCACAGATAGTGGGTCGTGTTTACGTGTCGCCAAAGAGAAAACCCTGAAAAACATAGCAAATGTATATGCTGAAAGTAGAAAAGCAACATGCATCTGCGTTGTTCAACAGTGGCAAGATTCGAACCCGTGATCTTATGCTCTTTACAGTGCTATCCTACCACTTGACCGCATTGAGCCTGATAGAGAATATTTTAGAAGCGCGTGAAAACAAGGCTTCAAAAACATTTTTTCAAGTCTGAAGGTAGAAGGTTCGATACCTTGCATCACCGAAGTCTATCAAGAGAGATCTATATGTTAAAAGTTGTGTATCATCTATCGTAGCTTCGCTGATGTGTGGTTGAAGTTTAGAAGAGAATATGACAGGTCTCAAATATCTGTTTTGATCGAAAGAATCCTGATTCAAAATTATAAGGTCGTTTGTTGTTATTAACATCTTCGCTCTATGCATTGTAGTAATCTAACCTGATTCGATGTTAGACGCCATTGTTAGACCTGGTTGTAAACAACAACGGCGAATATATAATTGATTAACTTATATGATAATTATTGTATTTTGTTTAAATAAAAGTCTTTGGTAAAAACGCTATGAACTTATTCCCCAACCTAATACAACTATTTATATATAGAATTATAAAAACGATTAAAATCTTCATATGCGTATTTTTAACGAACACAATAATGTATCAACAAAACTCGGAACACACCCTTTTCTCTAGACACATATGTAAGTCAAAAGTGAGAAAATAAAAAACCTTTTAATCGAATGTATGTTGAGAAGAACGATAAATTTATAAATTGCAAAATTCGTTATGAAATAGAAAAAAAGAACAAATCGTCTGACATTACTGATAAATAATAGAGAATTTGTTTTTCATTGTGAGTTTCTTTTTCATCGTGCCGCTCTCTCTTTTAAATATCAACCCCATATTGAGAACATAAATCAGGCATTCGCCCCGTATCCAATCGAATTTATGCAAGAAGAGAAACAAATCTTAATATTCTTAATGGAACAAATTCTGCACAGTGTGCATTCTTAATTTAATCACACCTCCGGTCCTGTTAATGTCCAGAAGATTCTGACACCAAACGATCGATGATTTAGCACTTCAGTCATCCCTGCCCTTCTACATAACTGGGGAAGAACTAATCCAATACCGATATTAATTATCCTCGCGCAATAATAAATTATCAGACGATCACACTGCATAAAGGAATAAAAACAGCGACTGTTATGCACAAAAAAGAATTAATAAAAAGATAAGAATCAGAAAGATACTTTGTTCCTTCGATTTTGAAAGGCGGTGAAAATGTGGAGGAAAGAGTTTCGAGATCGAATGATTACGATGACGATTAATCGACGCCCGGCACGGATACGAAGCTTCTTTAATTACAAAATCGTTTGCTCTATATAAAAAAAGGAATGAATCGAAGGTGAAAATAATTTGAGAACGGGGGTGAAAAAGCAGAATTTTTGTAGAAATGAAAGGTATTTGTCATCACGGGAGAGTTGCTAATGAAAAGGAGTCGCTAATCAACGAGTTGAGTAAACGCTTGATTAATTAAGGATATTTCATTTTTTATCGTTTGATCAAAGATAAAAAAAAATACGAATTCGCTATAGAATTGCTTTTCTTTCATTCATGGGTGATGTAATTCGGAATGACGTGATAGAAAGTGAGATCGAATAAAAAGGAAATGATTTATTTCGAAAATTATTTTCTACTAAGAGCTATTTCGCTAAAAATGAAACGTAGAAATTTATTTCACTTGTGACTTTCATAATCATTCAACAGTACACATAATATCGCTGTAACTATTGTATCAGAACTCTGCCATACACACAATAATAGTGAATTAAATAATTATTATCATTCCGATTTTTATTTGGTGTTTTGAGATCAGTTAAACAAAATGTAATTTTTATTTTTATGGATGCTTATCTTTAATATTAATACATATGAAATATTTGTGTATTGAATGTCACTAAAACATTTAGTTAGTGAGAAATATTTATATGCATCATCTTTTTAGAGTTATTTAATGTTTTGGCCCCTTGTGTGTTGAGGAAAGCCATCAGCCGTTCGGTGGGGGTCGTCGTAAGGCATTTTAGCATTAATCCCGCAAACTTTTCATAGCCGTATTTACGTATCGCAATGGAGTTAACACGGGAAATTAAAAAGCACCCAACCAGAGAGACATATGCAACAATCCATAAAAGGCATCGCTCTTTGTTTGCTTGAATATCTGAAGATCATTTTCAGCTTCTTGGACATCCCTATGAAGAATCAATAATAATATGGTAATATTGAAGGGACATTAGGACAGGATTTAACCTTCACATGGATAAATTGATTAATTAAATAATTTTTAATTAGATCGGGATTAAACACATCTTAATTGAGATTGTTGATGATAAATTAGTCCTTGACTAATTGTTTAGGAAAAGAACTGCCATTTGGAAGAATTACTCGAAATGATTGAGCAAACATCCCCTAACCTCTTAGGGTAACTTTTATCCTACATACATAGCGGTGCAGGCAAACCGCAGATTATACCTTAAGGTTAATGCGTTTAGAATACTCGAAATGCCTCATCACATTCTGAAACGCGATTAGGTTACGAGGCCACATCTGAGCTGGTACCCTCCTCTAAACATCCACGCCACACCAGCGGAAGAACTTTGGGCGTCACATATTAACACATGGGGATGTCCCCAACCCACGAAACACCAGCAACTCAGTGAGGGAGCATGTGGTCACCCTCCCAATCACTGCCCTGGGCAAACGATGCTTCACTTTGCTGATCTCAATGGGAAGTAGTGTAAAGCTACTGAGGCATTGGAGCTCACTTTTATCGTACCGGAAGTCTAATCTGCCTGAGATATGTGGAGGCCACGGTGGCCAGGGCATCATTCGGAAGGTTGTGAATTCGAATCCCAACTGCTTCTATCTAACTGGTAGAGCTTAGTTCAGGTTAGGTACAGGGCAGCATGCTGATGCAACAATAACAGATTAAAGTTAACTACGAACATCGACTTAGACATGGCTCACCGTGGCCTATTTGGTAGGACAACGTTCATAAAATCCCAGGTTCGATCTAAGCCACTATTGAACAATAAGATGCTGGATGTTATGCTTTTGCTTTCTGACTGTATCTCAGTCGCAGTAGGTACTTGGAAATTTTCCAGGTTTCCTCCCTTGCGAAATGTAAATATGGCCTACTATCTATTTCAAGTTCTTCAAGTAAGCAAGCTACGCGATGGATGCTCAGATGCTTTACAAGGGCCCTTTGCCGTTAGAATGTCCAATACGTGCTGTCAAAATATTGGAGTCAGAAGAAGGAATCGAACTCATGCTCTGTCATATTGAAAGCTTAAGCACTGACCATTCAGCAAACTTGCCCTTGAAAATATTTATATAAATAATAGTCTTAAAAGTGTGTCATATACGAATAAAATATGTATCTTAGTAATGGCAATTTAATTTTTATTGCACTGTAAAATATTTACTACCGGAATAAAATTTATCCAAAAATTTTTATTGAATCAAAATTTCGGATAACTGAATAATGACTGCGATATAAATTAATAATAGTGTAAATTATAATTTTTGTAAGAAATGAAATAATTGTATGGTGTAATAAATATAATTTGCATTTATTTAGACATAAGTCAAAATAAACAACACTTTTAGGCACAGAATCCAATCTTAGTTTTAAGAAAATAAAAGCATATTTTTTTATCGTTTTTTCAACTTCATGGAAATTTTCTCCTAACCAGAAAGTCTTTTTTATCTTTAGAGAATTTTTTTCCAAATGTTTTTCGAGACGAAAAGAGCATATTCAATTATCAAGTTATGCTAAGTAACATGATCTCGGCAATATTGTGAAAATACAGTTAGCATATTTCGATAACATGATTTAATATTATTAAACCAAGTCATTTTTATAAATTTTCGCAAATTATTATGCTTTTTAAACGTTTAACAGAAGATAGAAAAATTCCCGTAATATTCTTGTAAGAGTTCGAGATAAACTTGTTAAAAAGCATTCTCTTAGTATTAAAATAATCCTAGTTATTAAAAAAAACACCAAAAATAAATGCCATCGAACATTATGCCATGTTTTGTGAGGGAATTTTCCACCTATTTCGCCAATATCGAATCAGATTCGCTTAGTTGGTGACAAAATAAATGGAAAGCTGCAAGAAATTTACCTTAACATAAATATTTTCATGATTAAATTTAATCAGCACAAAGGGTGTAATTCATTAAGATAATTTCGTTATTTTTGGCTAAATAGATTTTACTTTCATACGTCAGAAATAAATAAAATTTCAACCATATTCAGCCGGATGTAACGTTTTACACATGGCGACAAAATAGAAAAAATGATTAATAAGGTAATTCAAAATAATTTTTTCCGTAGATGAAATTAATCGGCAAAACATGTACATAATTTTTCTCTCTCAAAATATATGTTCTTAATATTTTTTATTTTAATGTTTCTTAAACTTCTATAGGTTTTTTATATTAAAATCTCAAAACGTAAGTAAAAAAAAAAAATTCCAGACAGATTTTGGAAGAAATAGCACCAACTTCGGCATAATTAGAAACCAAATTATAAATTTAAATACTTCCAAAGTTAAATTTAATAAACGCAACATGTATTTCTAATTCAATAAAATGTAATTTTTAATCAGGGTTTTCACTAAAATCTCAGCGATAAATAAAATGAGAATTGAAATCGTTTTTTCCCGCCAGATTCGTCAAACGATTGACAAATTAGAGGAAAATCAGCAATTAAATTAATTTAATCACAGCCCCAATAAAATTTATTTAACACGAATTGTGTATTATAAATCTCCAAAATTCATTTTTTTGCAAGATTTCACATTAAAATATTTGTCAGATAAATAAAAAAAAAATTCTTTCAATATCGTCCATTAGTTCATATTCCAAAAAAAGCAAACGATATTAGCTTAAGACCATAGCTTGTGTTCTATGCAGAAATAATGTAAAAGAAAAGTTCTAATATATTACTGTAATAACATAGTTAGATCAAAGTTAATCGTCATGCATATCAAATAATGTCAATAAAAAATAAAAGTTGGAAAAATTATACTAACTATCCAACATGGAAAAGATACCGTCTCATTCAGTGTAATTTGGATGCAAGCTTCAAGCAATTCATATGCGAACTTGATCTTCCTCTTCTTTTTCACTTCACTTCTTTCTTTTTCAAAAGCAGACGATCTCATTAAGGATGCAAATTAATATTTTTTTTTGTGTTTATCGTTTGAAACACTGTATCAACTCGTGTGCGTTCCTATCGTTACAAGATATGATGGATGGAATCTTTGGTTTTTTTACAGTCCTATTAGAATTAAGTTGCCGGAAAAAGGACTCACGAGAGCAAGAACATATTGCAACAGTGCAAAAAATATTTAAAATATGTAGAGAGAAAAAAATTTGGTTTTATGTGATTGTATTCTTTGTTTTAAACTTAGAGGAATGTTAATAGAAAATTTTTCATTTTTCGAGAATGGCCTTTTATTCTTTTTATTGAAAATTAAGAGATCAATTTCTTAGTAATTTTTCGTTTCTATTCAGAGTTTTGAAGAAAGATGAAGTTAAGATTATATCGCTTAAAATAATGTTAGAGGTCACTGTATAATTGTTTCACACAATTTCTTGAAGAAATTTTTTCATATAACACTATGGCAAAATATTTATTAGTATATAATTTCCAAATATTATTTCCTTAAATGTATTTTAATTATATAATGATGAAAGTAATTGAGAATTTTTTTCCTAAATTTAAAAGAATTTTAGTTAAATGAAAATGTTTCAATTTTGGAAAAAAAATAATTTTTTTTTATTGTGAAATATTTTAGCAAAGTTTTAAATGCTCATTCTCAAACATTGTTTCCTTATTTTATTGATATTTAGTGATAAAAAATGGGATTGAGTGTAATTAATTGTATGTTTATCCTATGATTAAATAAAAATATTTCATTTTTAGAATGATTATTTTTCATAAAAATATGTGGAGAAATTTTTACAAATGTTTAATTAAAAAAATATTAGTTAATTTTAAAGGAACGTTAATTAATTGAAAATACTTCCTTTTTGGAGTTTTTATTCTTTATTATAAGGTGTGTAGCCATATTTTTTTTAAAATATTCAATTCTTATAATAATGATTTTTTAAATTTTAATAAAATTGTGTAGTTAAAAAAATGATTGAACATAATCATAATTTTCTTTTATCTTACCGAAATATTAATCAATCAAAAATATTTCATGTTTTGAAATTTTTTTCTTTAAAAAATGTATCTTCATTAACAGTTTAATTCGTAAGGCGTTTCAAATCGAAATCCCTCTGCATTTTAAAATGATTATATTGTTTTTAATAAATTTTCATACTTTGATTTTGTATTATTCAGTCAAATTTTATATGCATAATATTTCATGTTAAATGGAACTTAATTAAAAAATCATGTAAAAATATTTTGTTTAAATTATTTATCTAAAATTTATCTTTTTATATGCATTAATAACGAATGCGTAGTTATTCATGTTTTCATCTAATATTACAATATATTATTAAGTAAAAATTAAACACCAATTTTACTCAAGATATTAATGTTTGCATTGTTATATTCAGAAAAATATGTAATTTATAATTTACGTGTCATACAATAAAAATACAATACATAAATCACACACACACACACACACACACACACACACACACACACACATATATATATATATATATATATATATATATATATATATATATATATATATATATATATATATATATATGTTGTATTTTTATTGGTATGATGAGTAAATTATATTTTAAATAAATTAAAATATATAGTAAACAAATGTTAATATTTAAATAAAGAAAATTTTATATATTTATTTGCAATTTTTTTAAAATAAAAGTCTTAACACAGTTTTCACGAAAGTTAGCTTTATATACCAAATAAAAATTTTTACGTTTCATCTTTATGAATTAGCTTATTAATAAACTAATAAAATGAAACAATTTATTGATTGCTCATAAGTAAGGGATAAGGACAAACTTATTAATTGATATTATTTTTAGATTTAATTATTTTAGTTTAATATACATTTTATTTAATATACATTTTAGTTTAATATACATTTTATTCTTACATTATTAATGTAAAAGTATTCAATAATGAATTTCATTAATTATAAGAAATTTTTATAATTATAAAATAATTTTTGCTTAAAAAATATTTTGAAAATATGACTTTTTAAAACATTTTTATTAGACTTTTGAATACTTAAAAATTTTTTTAATTTTAAATTGTCTAAGGTTATTAAAATACCTTTCCAATAAATTTTATTAAATTTGGTAATAGAAAAATATGCATATTTGAAGTAAATGGAAGATTTATTTTAATCGAATAATAAATTTGCTTGTGATTAATAAAATTAACAATATTAATCAAGGAATGTAATTAACGATCACCTAAATAACTAGAATATTTTTTAATTTCAATTTTAAATCAATTAAGCGATGTACTGATTCAGGAAAATTCCTTTCAAAAGCTCTAACGACCTTGGATTTGCACTTGTTTGCATTAATGATCAAACCGTGAATCGAAGAATAGAAAGAATGATCTATATTTGACGGATTCGTGAGTCTATTTCTTCTTTTTTTCAGTAGTCACGAAAAACTACAAAAGATCGTCTGTCGTACAGCGAGGAACTGCTAGGGGAAAAAATATAATAATTTTATATAAAGAAATAAAAATAGAACAGAATTAAATGAAAAGTCAATTATGGTATTCATTTCTCAAGACCACTGCTGTGCAAATATTTAATTTTACTATCTTTTTCTTCTTTTTCCGCAATGAAAAGAATCATTGTGATTTTCTAGGTTTTATAATGAGTTTTAGTAACTTTTTTAAAGGTCAAGTGAAGGTTAATGAACGCTGTGGGTAAATTTTGATGCCAAATAAAAGATTCCATTCATTTAATTCGGAATAAAATTAATGCATTTTATATTA
This sequence comes from Latrodectus hesperus, assembly GCA_037975125.1. Taxonomy (NCBI): domain Eukaryota; kingdom Metazoa; phylum Arthropoda; class Arachnida; order Araneae; family Theridiidae; genus Latrodectus; species Latrodectus hesperus. The sequence goes on along the minus strand of CM075860.1, from coordinate 11,425,284 downwards.
TTTTGAATGAAACTTTATTCGAGAAGGGCACTCTCTCTCTGATTCTTTTTAAAACACTGTTCCAATTTTTCAGACGATATTCCATAAACGTGTCTTGTCCTTTCCACAAGATCGTGATTAAGTATACACGTTTTAACGATTACGTAACTTCGTGTGACGCAAGATTGTAATACAATCTTCGTTTATTTCTTGTTGGTTTTCTGAAAAAGTCATATGACTGTAGTAAGCAATTCTATATTTTCATATATATTTTCATTGTACATATGTATTTGTACATAGATTTTGTAAAATTTGTCAAGTAATAAATTAATAATAAAAGAGTTTGCAGTAAAAATATAGATATATTTTGTAATAGAATACTCTCAGTGCATACTGAATTAAGACAAAAACATATGTAATCCAAACTTAAACACTATTTCATACATTTTAAATAATATATTAAAGTATATAAATTATAGAGACTAATCACTATTTAGTATCGATCAAACAATTTAAGATTTATGCTCGTTAAAAAAGTAACATTTCGTATTAAAAAATATTTCGCTGATTTTTGTTTGGTCCTTTCAAATGGGAGGTTACAATGGAATATATAGATATATATATATATATATATATATATATATATATATATATATATATATATCATATATATATATATATATATAATGTCATATGTATTTCGTAGTTACTTCCTAGTCTTGTTGAAATAGTTATTTAGAGTCAAATTTCAAAAATAAATTTTATTATTGGAACAATTTTATCATGTTTGAAGAATGTGAAGACCAACCATGACATCTGTTCGCACGTCTGCTTGGTAGGAGAACTCACAAAAAAAATTATATATATCCCTTTGAAAACTTAACCCCCTGAAAAGGGTATAGCATGTTGGTCACTTATTCGTTGTGAATATTGGCGCGAAATGACATCATCGGTTAGTTCGAGATTCCTTGGCCTCATTTGCTAATGTGCATTTTGGAATTTGGCAACAGGATTTGTTAAAAGGGGTTATATATACAATGAAAAAGTACATTATACGAAAAATTAATACATACACACCCACCCCATACAAACACACACATATGTATATATATTCTTTGATTATATTCAAGTACATTTGATGCTAAAAATACTCGTCATCGGAAATGTTGATAAATAAATGATCAAATAGACCGTCATATTATGAGTCGTAGCATCCCCAAAGAGTTAAAAACCGGCCATAAAGGAGTTAAACCATTTGTACAAAGCGAATCCGAATATATGTATATATATATATATATATATATATATATATATATATATATATATATATATATATATATATATATATATATATATATATATATATGTAAACACCCTACCTGAACTGGGTAGGGAATCTTCAGAAATTCATGAACGAATGCTTAAACTATCGATATTTGATTCTATAGAGGTAAATGGGTTAAAAAAAATAAAGGTGATATGAATACTATCAAAATATATGGTTTATTATAAGTTACTATATATGTGTGTGTATATGTGTAATGTATTACATAGTTATCTCGTTGTCTTGGAGAAAATTAAGGATTGTAAAATGTCTGCTCGATAGGAAAGCTCAAAAAAAAAAAAAAGCCTCGAGCATACTGGTCACTCGTTCATTGAAAATAGTGGCGCGAGACGACATCATTGATCAATTCGACATTCCTTAACCATATTTGGTAATGTACACTCTTAAAAAAATCGAGTGGATTTCACTCAGAAGGAGTGAAATTTCACTCTTTCATTTTCACTAAACTCAACCAATCTTTAAGATAGAAATTCACTCTTTTGAAAGATGCGGGTAAACCACATTTTTCCAAAAATCTTAATTTCATTTATTAAATGTAATTAAAATAAATTAAAAATAGTTGGACTGTCGTTTGTATCCATTTTATTTTTATTCTATATTATTAAAAGATACACTTTTGTTTTAAATTTGGTGTAAATGTTGCTAAGTTGGCAGGTGAATGGTCTTCAGTTCATTTGTTCATAGCTTCGACTCTCATGTCGACTATAGACATTTCTAGAGGTTTGGAATTTATTTTAATTCCAAGTTCCAGTTAATTTAGTCCTGTGGATAGAAAAAGATGAAAGAAAAAAGTGACAAATCAACCATCAAGAAACCCATATTAGGTAATTAGCCAAAGTCAAACACGTTTCCGTTGGTGTGGTGTGGAAGTCTAGTAATAAAGGGCCATTGCATGTGTCTATCCAATAAATATCGAAAAAGGGGTAGGCAATTTTTTCATTGGGATTTTCAGACGACAAGATAACTGCAATGGAATGCAATAAATTGCTAATTATAGGTAATCATATAATTTTATATCATTTCTTATATCATCGCTATCATTTCTTCTATCATTTAAACCAGATTTTAACTTAATATATCGCTCTCTAAGGATTTACATACGAATGTACAAGATTTACTTTCAAGTGTATATTTAACAATACATATGCGCATTATTAAATAATGTTATTTAAAATACTATGATTGTATCAATCCCATTTCCTTTTTATGACAATATAAACGAGTTCGACGTTGACAGTAATTTTTAACCTACATAGAAGGTTAAAAAATAGCTCTATTATGAACAAGAACTAAAGCTTATATTTCTAAATAAAACAATAAGAGTGGAAAATGAAATAGCAGCACACTAAAACTAAAAATGTAAATTAATTAATTTCCTTTAACAATAAGAAAAATTACCAATTCAATCAAAAAATCAAACGATTTGAAAAACAAACAACTTACAGTGTTTAATTTTTAGCTTTTGTAGCTTGAATTTTTATGGAAACAATTGCAAGAACAACTGCCAATTCAGCCTTCAATATCGTTGTATTTTACAATGCATTTTAATTTCCTTTAATGACATGGAAATTATCAATTCAAGCAAAAAATCAAACGATTTATAGAAGAAATAAATTATAATGTTTGACTTCGAGCTTGTCAAGCTTAAAGTTTGTGGAAACAAGATTCTTTAACTGTTTAAGCTTAGAAATTATGAAGCAAATGGCAACTCAGCCTTCAACAGCGATTATAATCGATAACATCTATCCTTAAATCCATACAATGTAAAATTTGAAGTTTTGAATATTCTCTTTGTTCATCCAAACTTGTAATTTCATGTTGAAGCTAACTAACAAACAAATCTGTTCACAACTCCCGTCAGCGAACTTAAGTTTTAATTTATTGGCGGAATTTCTGATGTGACATGAAGAAAAAAAGCCGCCAAAAAACCGAAAGGAAATCATCTTATCTTTTATCACTTCGATTAAATCAAGAAAAAAATAAGCGATTAATAGAGCAGTACTAATTAAGTATCCATAATTAGATGACTTAGGGGTGAGAATCGCATTTTTCTTGTCGCGCATGGATGGAGAAAGATAAGAGGTGGGACATTTTCTGCAGGGGGTGGTGTGAGGACATAAATCAAAATATACAGCCGCTAAATATAAGCTACTATTTTTTTTATAAGAGCTTATTCGATTAAAGCGCCAACTCTGTTAAAAAAATAAATAAAGTCTCCATGTCAAAGTGCTTAATGAACTTTTGACAGCATATTTGGGCTTCTCAGTTTTTTTTTAATCGTTTCACGCTGATGATTTTAGAATTTCGGGGAAAATTTTTGATACTAAGAAGGGAGGGGGAACGTTTAGTTTTATTTTATAGCAAGTATAAAGGAAAATTAGAAAATGTTATCCGCCTCACAGTTTAAGGTAATCTAGTTCGTTAGGCTTAAAATATTCTTATACAGTTATGCATGTAGCCCTCAAAATTGATTAAAAATGCTGGATTTTTTTACCAAAAAACTTACATGAACACACCTACTATACATTCACGCGAACAAGATAGTTAAAGGAAAAAAATCAATGAAATAATAATACATACCGCTTTGATGTTTATTATTCTTTTAATACTTATTGATATAATTATTAAATTAAGCAAGTATAATGGTTTTAGAACTGCATATTTTTGTTTAGTTATTACGCTGATTTTGGGCGATAAAAAACAAGATAAAATCGTAAACAAAAAACGATTTTATTGTTTTTTTATCGGTTTTATCGTTTTTTATATCGATTTTATCGTTTGAAAACGATTTTTTTTAAAAACGACAAAATATATTTTTTTGAATAAAATATATATGTTTAGAGATAATATTATGGAATTTATTCACAGTTATCCAACTATATATCACTCGGACTAATTCAAAATCTTTCAAGTAAAAGAATAATTTATTTAAATCTGATTGGATGTTTATTTTAATAGAGCTATGGGTGACGTTATAGCGATACTATTTTGGCTGTTCTTCTGCAGGCCTAAGCCTTTAAACAAAATCCCAAACGATTCATTGCTTTGAACCACACCTTTGGATAAGACCTAGCTTAGCCTAGTCATTACAGATTTCAAAGGAGTATATTTTCATACTGAACTAATGTATCCCATTCAAATAAAAGCGGATAACTCCGAATTTATGGAACAAGTGGCTCCTGAAATAATCGGCCACATTCCAACAGACACTCTTCAAGTGTACGCAGACGATAGCAGGAGTGATCAAAGCCACTCTAAAAGTGACGCCTTCATCAAAACCCCTACACCTAAATATTGCTTCATATACAGAAATTCTGACTACTGTTCTGTGCTCAGGTCAGAGATTTTCGCAATTGAAAATGACCTTGCTTTTGATGAAAGTATTATTGAGTCTGACTTTTCAAGAATTGAGAATGTACTGTCGGTGACAATGTGGATAATCATTGACAGTATATCCTCAATTCAACACTTTAGTAATTAGAAGGAGGTTGATAACAGAGCTAGAATATCCATTTAAGCCTTATTAACAGATTCGCTAATGGTTTTGAAGTTTATATCCAATGGTTACCATCTCAGGTTGGTATTCTGGCAACGAGATGGATGATACTCAGGCGAAAGCAGCTGCCCTTGTTACTTCTCAACCAGATTGTGTTCCACCTTCAATAGACATGGACATACGCCATGGAGCCCCTGGTCTCTACCTTAGGTTATCAGGTATAGCTCCACCACGTAATATATCTGGTTGTGACAAAATTGTCACGAAATTTCAAATCAGAAAGGAATTTCAATAGATCTCAAAGTTTTGAAATTAAAAATTTGACAGAAATATAACATCATCAACAAAACATGTACAGAATTTCCATTATGGGAGAGGACATGAGGTAAATATTGCACTAAAATTGTGAGAATAGGTTGTCCTAAACAATCCATGTAGCCTTGGTTATAAAAACTACAAATAAGTTATCTTGATCTTGGATATAACAGACGATATAAGTAGACTATAACATATACATACAAGCAATATAATTATGTTTAAGTAAAAGAGTATGAAAAACAGCAAATAAATGTGACAGAGTTACAATGTATCTTCTTCTTCTTAGAGTTAGGTTTGTATGTCATTGGGCACCTTTGCTTTTATCAGCATTTTATACTATTAACTCCAAACCCAATGTTTCCTAGTTCCAGTTGCTCGGGTCACCCACTTTATTAATAAAGTCCGATAACCCTTTCATGGAGTCTAGATGTAACTCTCTAGTATGGATGATGCCTAAAGAAGTTAATCAAGGGAGGGCAAGTGCCTCGCATTCGTTTCCTCTTAGCCGTTTCCTTTTGCGTATGACATTTCCTGCAGATAGGGTCTTGCTGAAACAGACCCATTTTATGGAGGTGTTTTCTGAAATAGTAGTGTCCAATTATGAAGCCTACGATGAAACGTATCTTCTGCCTACAGCATCTTAGAATTTCAGAGGCAATCCTTGCTGATGATCCACAGATCATGCTTTTAGCGTGGGTTTGACCAGGAGCGTTGAGCCAAGCTTCATACATCTTCCGTTTTTCCCATCTAAAAACACTTTCGGCAGTTTTGCAATTATCTTGGTGGTTCTGACTAGTGAGTTTCCTTGCCTCACCCACCAAGAGTTTTTGTTCCTGCCAGGGACTTATGTCACTGACAGTCTGTTTCAGCCACTTATTGTCAACTATGCAGATCTGGAGAGCTGCATAGTTGACAATAAGTGCCCAATTTTCAAGTTTACAGGACAGGAAGGCTAGGGCAAAACCCTTTTACAATGTATACAAATATAACACTCTTATGCTTTAACTGCGTTCCCTTAATGCGACATTGCATTTTTCACAATTGTACCACCTCTAGTGAGGTTTTCTCAGAGAGAAAGAAATTGAATAGGAATTTGTGGAAACTGCATCTAGAACATCATTGGTATTCAAGGAAGAGCCCTGGTGATGCTATTTTTTTTCGAGGGCAACTGATACCAACAGACTAGTCTCTAGCGACTTGCTAGTGGACACTTGAAATCTCCCTTTTGAGAAGGGATGGAAGGTTATTAAGACTTGCTCCAATTGTAAATCTACTCAAGCTTCACCTGAGCATATCTTAGATTGCATTGGTTTTAAATTGGACGAGGTGTTTTCCAAATAACTTGATTTTTTTTTAGTTTTTGAATTTACAGAGTTGGTTTGATTTTTTCATGCCAAACTATTGATCAAAAACAACAACAGTGTTTACGTTCTGAAAACTAGCTCGACATTTGAGATAGCAGCCTTCTCTTTATAATTCCAAAATAACAGAAGGACATGTCCCTAAGGCCCACTCAGTACGATGTTTTTATGTTTAGTCAGATATTGAAACTATAGTATCCAATTAATGCCCGGTGGCTTAATGGCAGCGTTTCACGCTCCCATGACACAGGTCCGAGGTTCGATCCTCGGGCTGGGCAAGGTTGACTCAGCCTTTCATCCTTCAGTGGGTCGATTAACTAAGTACCAAGCATGCTTGGGAACTAAACACTGGGTGTCTTACGTTAGGCTGACCACCTAACTGGGACATAGGCTTCGCACCCTAGGTCCCTCGGTCATGAAAACAGTTATGGGCACTGTAGGTCTTGGCCCACATGTACTGTCATGCCATGGAGTTTAGTTTTAGTTTAGTATACAATTATCCAAATCAGTTAGGGCTCGAACCCATTAGGATAATCAAAATTTTATGGGAGTTATTATTATTTTTTATTTTTTAATGGATTTTATTATTTTTTTTAATGGGAGAAAAGCTATATATTTTTATTATATACACATGTTTTAAAGAAAAAGAACTTTTGATCATTTGAATGAAAAGAAAACAACTCTTTTTACAAGTTAAAGTACTTACAAGTGCTGTACATTAATACAGTACTTATGTACAGTGCTGTAAATGAAAGTCAATTCTTGTTGAACATCTCTGTCAGAGTAAGCTGTTTCACTGCCTTCATCCGTTTTTGGGCAGCCAAGTCTCGCGTTCGCTTGACAGAGAGAATTTGAAAAAATGAAAGTCATTTAAAAAAAAAAGTAATCATCATAAAATAATATTTGAAATTATTTTGTTTTTCTCATGAATTTCTAACTGAAACTCGGAAAGAAAAATCATGGTACAGTAGAATTCTAATTATTCGAATCTATTGGGACCAGACACCATTCGAATAATCAAAAGTTCGGTTAATTGGACTTTTTCGAGAAAGGGTAAATTTTAATAATTTATTGTATATTGAAAATGGAAAGAAAATCCACATATTTTTTTTATTAAAAAGAGCTTTTAACCAATTAAATGAAAAAAACAACATTTTTTGAAAGTTAAGGTACTTACAAATGCTGCACATTGAATAAAGTACGTATATCGAGTACTGTAAATGAAAATGTTTGCTGAACATCTCGGTCAAAGTAAGCTGGCTTCATCAGTTTCCGGGCACAGCAATCGCGCATCCACTAGATAATGTGAATTTGCATGTGGTCACTCTGGGACTGACGCTAAATCCACTTCAGGGCCACTAAATACTTCATTAGCTGATGGTCATTTTCTTCCTCGACACTTTCAATAGGTTGACCATCATTTGCAATTTGAAATTCTGTGTCTGGCTCACAGTCCATCCTCCTATATCTTCAATACTCACTTTTTAATATTCAGGAATTAAAAAAGAAATGTTTCTGAATTTCTTCAAGTGACACACGCTATTCTTGTCTTTTCTATTCTCGTAAATTTCCTTTTCTTGGTATTTTTCCTTTTTTTTTTCATTTTCTTCTTTTCTTTACACCGATTTATTTATTTGGAAATTCTGAAAGTGATTCGGATAATCAGCGATTCGGATAGATGGAGTTTGGTTAATTGGAGTTCTACTGTACTATTTCCTTCTGAAGATGAGAGTGACACGCTCTCTCTCTAGACATTATGGCGTCGAAAAATTATGCAGGTGTTCGGAAAATCATCTTAAAGTGTTTTGCTATTGTTTTTATCATTTACTTTCCCGTAATAAATGTTTAAATTGCTCAGCAATACGTAACAAACATGTATAAAGTAACGGCCAGTGAACAAAAAAAAAAAAAAAAAAATAAAAAAAAATTGAATAAAAGCAAAAATTGAAAAAAAAGAAGAAAAAGAAAGGTTTTCGATATTATAACTTTATAATGTAAATGAAATTATTTTGATCTAAAATTTATTCAGTTTGCCATACTGTATATTAAGCTTTTAAAAGAGTCTACTTCATCAAAAATTTAAAATTGTATTAAAATAAAAATAAACATATTATTCAATTAAAAATAATATTAGTATACCCATACTAATTTAAAATTTTATATTTGTTTGACAAACTAAATCAATGTGTGTGTGTGTGTGTGTATATATATATATATATATATATATATATATATATATATATATATATATATATATATATATATATATATATATATATATATATATATATATATATATATATATATATATATATATATATATACATAAACATATATATATATATATTGCTCTATGCAAAAATATTTTGATAAGATAAAAAGGAATTCCTTCTCACCTTGAACTTATTTTGAGTTTGAAAGAGAGTTTAGTTACTAAAGTCAGCCGACATTTTCAACCGTTTTCATGTACAGCGAACACGCTGCCTGAAGAATGTGGAGGGGAGGAGAGTCGGGTGTACCGAGCAACACAGGCGTCGCTCTAAATCAATCTTCTTTCGCGTGCGGTGTCAAAAATTTTCCGAAAACTTGACTCGAGCGTTTTGTGACAAAAATTTATAACCGGCACCCCCTCTCTAGTAGACGTAAAGTCCGGTAGCTGCCGGACTTGTCAGATACAGCTTTCTTTTTATGTGAGGCCCGATCCTAGATTTAGATAACGCCAAGCTGGATAAGAAGGCCTAATAAGGCGCCTCGGTTTAGATTTGTCGCGCTGGTGGCTAATAAACTGCGACAAACTTTACTGATAGTAATTAAAAAAAAGTGATTTGTGGGTTATACTAATCAATAAAATTATTAGTATATAATGTCGTACATTTCGCTTCCGAAAAAAAAAGTATCAATGTTAGGAATGTGGTGTTAGGGACTTGATTTATTTGATGGGAAAATTAGCCAAATGAAAATTATGAAAATAAATATTAAGGATTAAAAAAATAATGTCAAAGTCGTTATACAAAGTAGTAAAATCAGACGTTATAAAAATGTCATCATATATAATCGTCGCATTTTGACTTACACTGAAATAGATATATATATATCTTTTTATAACTTTACTATAAAATAAATTATTTGGATTAATATTAAAAGTATCGTTTTTTATGAAAAAATTGTACTTATACTGTTTTAAAAGCAGAAAAGTTAAGTAGTTAAAAAAAATGAAAATAATATTATTTTTTCTAAGTCCTTTATTTATGTGACATGCTCGAAAATTATAACATATAATCAAAATAATATTTTATATAATTAGAAAAATAAGTTTTATGGTAAATGATTTATAACTTAATTTTTGATAACAAATATGAATATTAATTTTTATAAAGAAGAGAATCTTTTATTTTCATAAAAGTCAAATAATATATCTATTTAAAAAGCAAACGATATTTCCTTCCAGTTTTCTATATTTTTTAACCCCATGACTAAAATTTTAAAAACAATTTATTTGATATTTTACAATAATTTTAGATCAATAATATTTGCCCAATGTATACTTTTTGTGATACTTTTGATACATACTCTGATTTCTTAGCGTTACCCCATTTACGTAAAATAGTGATAAGGATTAAATTTTGATCGAAATCACATAGTTCGCGCTGAAGCTTAGGTTGCTACTACTTTTAATAATACTACTATGTAAACAGAATCATAGATTAACACACAAAAGCAAACGATAAGTATTTTAATCTTGTTTCATAAAAATATCCTAAAACTGAAACAAAGTCAAAATATCTTTTGAGTTTTTTTTATTTATTTAAATTAATAAATTGCACATTAATTAATTTTTGTATCATGAGTTAGTAATTCTATAATTAATTTTTTGAAAAAAATTTGCATATATTTCAAAATAATATCTTTTTAAATTTGAATTGAGTAGAGAATTTTTTAAATTTTTATTTTAACATTTACAAGTACCATAAGAATTTTTTAAATATTCTTTTTATTTTTATTCGTTCATCTTATTATTATTTTATAATCATAACCCAAGTTCTATCTAATAAATCGCAAATCTTCCTAAATTCTATATTTTATTCTTTTTATCTTCAGAACATGATTTTGATAACTTCATTTGACGATTTCACGCCTGATTTGTAATTCCCGATTTCAACATCAAAAGAAGGCGATGTATAAATAAGAGAGGAAAAAAATATCGTTTGAAATTGGAGATTAAAAGATTCGTTAAGATCTCGAATCGTCTGCTTTTAAGATCCCGAATCGTCTGTACAAGTATGAATTTTCGATTTAGTATTTTTCCTTCAGGGGTGGGTGGGTAGGAAGGATCATTAATTACCGGATTTGTTCTCCCTAATTTTGGCAATAGTTGCTATTTCGAAGCTCATGTTAATCATTGTTATTCAATCTGACGATTTTGTTTTATAGTACGATTTTGGGGCGGATATTTTTGGTCATGAGAAATAAAATCGTAATAAATATACAGTCACACAGGATTAAGATGTTCCGCTGTATATTTCATTGTTAATGAATATTTCAGCAACCGAAGAACTTTTATGTGCGTAAGATTTTAGTGGAGACAAAAGCCGTTTCAGATATGAATCGCAGTGCAATTGTAATCATCACCATCTCTTTTATGGTAAGTATTAACATTTATATTTTTGTGAAATCTTTTTGCTTTTCTATATTTTGCGCCCTGCACTATTTCATAGAAGCGTTGTGTACAGGATTATTTACTTTGCAATCTATATTTAATTTTTATTTTTATGTAATTATTATTTATTTTTTGGAATTTTCTAATTATTTACAAATTAAAAATTACTTTTAAATGATACTTAATGGATGTATTTTTTTCATGTTATTTTCAATTCCTTTTTATATTTGGCACTTACTGCTCATTCTTTCCTTACAATCAACTCCTATATTTAATTCTTGTTTTTAATATTTTATAAATTTGACTGTTATTTGACTTTTTTGTTTCATTATTTTTTGGATATTTTTATATTCCAATTTTGATGCTCAGATTTTCCTTTCATATTCAGTTTATATTTTATTATATAAATATTCGACTCTTATTTCATTTTTCTTTTATTTAAATCTTATTGACTACTTTTTCGTATAAGCAATTGTGTTTAAATCTTTCTTTAATATTTTCCTATTAGATTCTTACTTAAATAATTTTGTATTCAACTTTTATGAAAATATTTTATATTTAACTTTCTCTCTCATTGGACATTTTTCTATATTCAATTTTTATTCTGTTTTTCTGTACATTCAATATTTATATTTTTTCTTAATATTCAATCTTTATTAAATTTTTATATCTCTTAAAAGCAATTTCTATATTCAGTTCGATTACTGCTCATATTTATAAAATAAACTATGGTCTAAGAACACATAAAATGAACCTAGTTAACAAAATGAAACAATTAATTGTAACTAAATTATGAAAGTTTTGTTAATAAACTATAATAAAGTAAACAAAAACTGCCAAAACAAGGCAATTAAAAAGTTGTGTGGTTACTTACGACATTTGGACACAAGCCAAGCTCGCTATGCCTTGGCTATGCGAATTTAAGTCAAAAGGGAACGTCTTTCGTTTTAATCAGAGCACCACGAAGATAAAATTACATCTTTGCTCTTTTTTAAATCCTCCGATAGATGGAACCACCAGAGGATCCACTCCCTCAATTTTGGCATTGATCTGAAGGGGGAGGAAATTTTCTTCCAGACCATTGCACCCATGGTAACTGCTCAACGACCGACCACCGGACTTTCGATTCCACAGATTTGATGAGCACATATATCACACGCACTCGGTGGGTCTTTGGCGGTATTGGGAATCGAACCCCGTCCTTCCGGATGGAAGGCCGATACCCTAACCACTAGGCTACCACTGCCCCAATTAAAAAGTGTGGTTTAAGTATATCAAACTTTTAGCAATCTACATTCCTAGTGTGATAGATGTTTTGTTTTCTTGAAATAAGATCCCAATAAGTATCATAAAATCCCAATAAAAGTATAAATACAATCCCAATAAATATCCAATAAAAGAAAATATGCACATGGTTAAGGTAGGGATAGGTACAGGGAAGCATGTTGGTGCAACAACAACAGCATGGTTAAGCTTTAAGATCATACCAATCTTAAAAAAAAAAAAACACCAATTTACAGAAAAATTTACACGAAAACTTTCTCAATAACTCAATTAATATATTGAATATATTTTCTATTGAACTTAGTGTAGCGGGGCTAATTTTGTTATATTTCTTGATTTAAATTTATTTCTTATAATATTTCTTGATTGATTTTTCGACGATATTGCTTGAGTTCATTGATTTCTCAGATTCCTAGAGAAATTAAGAAAATAAATCGTCGATACTTATCAGACGTAGGCCACGGCGGCCTGGTTGGTTAGGGTTCGTTCTCATTATCGGAAGGTAGTGAGTTCGAATCCCATCTTAACCGAAGATCCGTCGTGATCACTAATGGCGGATGAGGCACGTTAAAACTAGACGTGGTAGCAATGTCCTCCAGGTGAAATGATACCTCTGGGGGGGTAGGCCAAGTATTGGGAGTCTTCGGCTTGGTCCTTGTTCAAAATCACGAAGGCTCCACCTGGCTGCTTATATCTAAATGGTTGATCCCAACTTAGGACTAGGTACGGGGAAGCATACTGGTGCAACAACGATAACTTATCAGACGTATTCTTAATTTTCAGAAAATTATATATCTCGTTAGCAAATTTAATCAGAATCATCAATGATATATTGTTACCATCCTAGGTTGGTTTTAAGTAACCATTAAAGTACATGAAATTCTAAAAGTGGGCCGGCTAATGTCTTAGTAGTTAATGTTCCTAACTCCTAAGCTGGTGATCACAGGTTCGAATCCTGGTTCCGGCAATGTATCTTTCTTTCTTCATATCTGTGTTTCCATGTCTTTTTTGCAGTGATGATGAATGAATTTGACTCACCCAATAGGAAATTTTTTGGTGTAGTGATGTGGGTAATGCTACTCACATCTGTGACTTGGTTTACAGGGCCCACCGAGTAACGATAAATGAATAGCAGTTTCCGGTCTTGTAGTGAAGAATGGTTAACTGCCCAGTGCCCACTGTTAGAAAAAAATATTTAAAATTGGAAAGCATGCTTGGTTTTTTTAACCCTTGTAATGACAAATTTCACATTGTTATGATATCATAATTCTGAGTTACTAATGCTCTATCCGCAAGAAAATTCATCTCGTAATTATTCTTCCTTCAGTACTGATCACGTGACATCGCACCATCTTCATCAAACTTTCTCTTGCTTTTTTTCCCCTAATATAATTAAAAGTTTTTTCTCGGTTTATCTCATAATTCTTTTTTCTAGATTTTCATGTTAGGTCACTGTAAGTATAAAATATAAAATATTTATTTCAGAAGAGAAAATATAAATTGTATTTATATTTAATATTTCATACATTTGATGATGTCTTAGAAAATAATAAAATTTATTTCAGCTACTTCGCTTTTCAAAAAGACTAAATAATGAACTAAAATCACGGAAAGAAATATTTTTCTTCTTTTCATAATTATATACAACAGTTTTCAAATATTTAGAAGAGCATACAAAATCGAGAGATTACTTAATTTGGCGTGCAATTCCTGTGATAACAGTGATTAGCGAAACACACACAACTCACTTTCACTAATGCCTAAGTCGAATCATTTTCTCTTGATTTAGCCACCATTAATCGGGCTTAGCTTTAACCGCTTTCACCGCAGATAAGTCTTTTTTTATACATAAAAAATTGTTGAACAAAATAATAGCTCCGAAAAAATCTGCAAACCTGTGAAAATAGGCAGCAATGATCAAAGCTTGCTTTTCTATGGAGTTTTGCAGACGATAATTTATAATAATGATGCCACAACAAATTCTTTTTTTTCTGTAATTACGGCAAGCGATCGTTAAATTTACCAGATTTGACTGAAAGTATAATTCAAGGACGAATATAAGTCTCCAAATATGCTTCTGTATCGAAATAAAAAAAAGAAACCGAATTTGAATCATTTCATTTCCGGGGGACGACAAAATCCTTAAATCTCGAATTCGCAGATACTTGTCAACGAATAAATAACATCACCGAAGAGCTAAATATTGAGCACGCGATACTTAATCCCAAATTAATTCAGGGATTAATTTTTTCCAATCCTGGTTTTACGATTGACTCTTCATTCTGCCGCAATTGTGAATCGTGACATAATTTATGGATAAGAAAGTGGCAACAGTTAAAAAGTCGTTTGGTGATATTTTTCATTATTTTTTTACATAAGCGTCTGATGGATTTCGCCGATGTTAAAATGGCAAAGAAAGTGAGAGATGCTGTTGTTGAAGTGTGGTTTAGAAAAAGTGAAAACAGATAAATTATAATTGAAGCGGATTTTATTGGAAGGTGTTAATGTCATTGCATTAATTTTTATATTTGGTAGTTACCAAATCCTTTGGAATGAAAATTTGGTATTCCATTGTCACTCTATTATATGAAACTCAAGCATCCATTCCAAAATAAGCACAGACAGAAGATATCATCTGAGTCAGTCCTCTTCCTTAGTTTATTTCTGCATGCATTTGGAAGGAAGTTTTCCAGATTTCTCTAGTAAATGAATATCTTGCAAAAGTCTTCCGAATCTTACTCTTACCATTTTTAATTGAAGTTAAATAGAAGCAAGGATATAAAAGAAATTTGAGAAAATGCTGCAAAATAGCAATCCTAAATAACATATTATAGTTTTGTAAATAATAAATTCAATCGTTACATATGCCGGAGAAATATGGTCATTGAATGTAAGGGACTCGGAATACATTCGAATTTTTGAACGTAAAATTTTAAGGAAAATCTGTGGACCAAGGCTTGAAAATAGTGTATGGATCAGAAGAAATAATAAAGAATGAATGCACCTAGTGAGAAACAAAGACATAGTGAGATTCATTAAAGCACAAAGAATACGGTGGCTTGGCCACGTACACCGCAGAGATGAAAAAAATATCATAAAAAGGATAACAAAGGGTAAATTATTCAATAGCAAGAAGAAGGGGAGACCCAGAGAAACATTGATTGACAGTGTTGAAAAGGACCTGGAGACCATGAAGATAAAGAATTGGAAAAATTTGGCTCTGAAGCGGGAAAAGTGGAAGGAGGTTGTATTGGAGGCTAAGGCCTGCATAGGGCTGTAACGCCAGTTAAGAAGAAGAAGAAATAGAAGCAAGGATATATATAAAAGAAATATGAGAAAATACTGCAAAATAGCAATCCTAAATAGCATATTATAGTTTTGTAAATAATAAATTCAATCGTTACATATGCCGGAGAAACATGGACACTGAGTGTAAGGGACTCGGAATATATTAGAATTTTTGAACGAAAAATTTTAAGGAAAATCTATGGACCAAGGCTTGAAAATGGTGTATGAATCAGAAGAAATAATAAAGAATGAATGCACCTAGTGAGAAACAAAGACATAGTGAGATTCATTAAAGCACAAAGAATACGGTGGCTTAGCCACGTACACCGCAGAGATGAAAAAAATACCATTAAAAGGATAACAAAGGGTACATTATTCAATAGCAAGAAGAAGGGGAGACCCAGAGAAACATTGATTGACAGTGTTGAAAAGGACCTGGAGACCATGAAGATAAAGAATTGGAAAAATTTGGCTCTGAAGCGGGAAAAGTGGAAGGAGGTTGTATTGGAGGCTAAGGCCTGCATAGGGCTGTAACGCCAGTTAAGAAGAAGAAGAAATAGAAGCAAGGATATATATAAAAGAAATATGAGAAAATACTGCAAAATAGCAATCCTAAATAACATATTATACAGTTTTGTAAATAATAAATTATAATCGTTATCTGCATAATTTACTAATAGATAATAAAGATGAAATTGTTTTGTACACGATTAACAAATAGATAACAAAATCATAATTATTTTTACACAAGTAACAAATAGATAACAAAATCATAAATGTTATCAGTACAACTAACAAATAAACAGCAAAATTATTAACGTTATTTGGGATGTATATGTATCAACGCGTTAACCAAACAAGGCTAGAATTGCTTTCAAAATTTCAAATATTACGCAAACAAATTATTTTTGAATTTTGACAATAATAACATGCACCAGCTATCTTGTTTTCAATTATGATTTTTTAAAAAATCTGTGAAAATTATTTTAGCTACATTGTCTTGTTACGTTAATCCATCATTCTAGCAAAAAATTATATCATTTTTTTAAAAAACATTTTACAGTTCTATCTCTCCAACATATGAAAAGTGAGATAGTAATATTAAAATTTTTAATATTACAAAAAAATTGATGCAATTTAATTTGCGTCTAAGAATATTTAAATACAGGAGATTTTTTTCGCCCACATTAATTTTCATGTCTTCCTTCATTTTTGATCAAAGGATTTCATTTTAAAATGTTTATTTTATCTTCAAACATAAGTAATATTTAGAAAGAAGCACAGTCTGTATAAAAGAGGAATTATAATTAGTATGACAATATCAATGTAAAAATGAGATAAGTAAACCATTTGATGACAGATACTATAAATAATTGAAAAAATATCGCTGGTTATGAGGTAATCTTAATTATTTGAAAGATATTATGATACGATATATAGCAGAAACTATATCGTGCCAAACTAATGAAATAGAAGAAATTATTGATAAAAAGCGAATGAAGAGATTGCCGAAATTATTATGTAAATGTTCTAATAAATTAAACAATATTATCAAGAAAAATCGAAAGGTATAATAGATAAAACTGTTTTAAATTCGAGACTTTTAAGATTAAAATCTTTCAAAGGCAGAAAAATATACAACTACATAGTAATTTTAATAATATACGTATATACTCTTAAATTAAAAATACAGCAAGCTATTGTAATTATCTATCGGAATATGCGATAGGTAAAACTATTTTATAAATTCGAGACTTCTAAGATTAAAATCTTTCATAGGCAGAAAAATATACAACTCCATAGTAATTTTAATAATATACGTATATACTCTTAAATTAAAAATAAAGCAAAAACTATTGTAATTATCTATCGGAATATGCGATAGGTAAAACTATTTTAAATTCGAGACTTCTAAAATCAAAACCTTTCAAATGTAGACGTTGAAACTAAAAATAAATCAAGTTTTATAGAGCATATTTATGATTTTGAAACATCCCTTTTCACTCATTTTGAGATCCTTGACAAAATTTCGTTTTCACGTAACTATTTTTGCAAAATCGAATGCTTGTTACATAATTGTATAAAAGTTACGACGGCTTTAAAAATAGGAGCAGTTGGCTGCCACCACGAAGTTGAGGACAGGGAACGAGCTGGAACACGGGCGGGAGGGCTATAAAACTCGCAGTGGCGAACCCTGATGCGGCATAAGTCTCGCATTTAACGAGTCGTCTGCTTTGACCCTTCACCCCCACAAACCTATCGACTGGCAGACGAGGTGGCTCATTCACCAGCGCTGTTCAACGTTGCTCAAAACAATCGACGGAATTGATTGACTTAAAAGGAAGAAAAAGCTGGCAACTAAGCTTTTCATCAAAAATGTTGGCAACGGCCTACTGCGAGGAAAACGTATGTACTAACTGAAATAAAAAAACAACAATATGTAGTCGTAAAGAATTTTATCTTGTGAGATTGAATATTTTTAAATGTACTTTTACATTATGTTCTATCTATCTATCTATATATATATTGTAAAAATTTATATATTTTAAATGAAGTATTGAATATTTCTTTAATAAATCTCAAAAATCTCTTCAAATTCATAGAGATAAGAAAAAGTTTTTTAAATCCAATAGTGGGCGCACAAGGGTGACTGAACCCTATGCCACAACAAGGCCAGAAATTGCTACTCATTTATCGTTACCCAGCGAGCACCTGTGAACCAAGTCACGGACGCGTGTAGCGTGACCCGCGCCATACCACCGCAAACCCGTTTATAGGGTGGGCCACATTCATACAACATCAGAGAAGAAAAGAAACATCCATGTCCGAACCGGGATTCGAACCCGGGACCCACAGCTCAGGAGTCAGGAACGCTAACCACTCAGCCAATCGGTCAGCAGATAAGAAAAAAGTAAAGTTCAAAATAAATGAAGAGTCATTGTTTATTCATTGAACTCTGATCACTACCATTACTTATTCGCAATCTAGTTACAGTCAAAATCTTAAGATTATATTTACGCAAACAACTCTCATATGTAAAGATTTTAATCATTAAAGGTGCATTAGTCACTCACAGTACACACAAATTTGACTTCACGAAACATCTGTAAATAAATTAAATTATTTTAAAATATAATTTTTAAAATTAAATAAAATGTTATTATTATTAGATAGGCAAAAATGTTTCTTTGGGGTGGTTCTTTCACCAAAGTTTATGGAAGAGGGATTCTTCTTCACTTAAGTCTTTAGTAAATGTTCTTGGCTTTATTTTTCCCTTACTTTTACTCTCTAACTGAAGACTTTATCTCAAAACGACCTATACATCGTTCGAAGTATGGGTTAACAGGTGGGTGCATAACACTCGGAACTTCCTATTCCTAATTTGATTACATGTCCTGATCATTTTTTGCAAAAGTACTTAATGATATTTGAATTAACTGATTGATACACTTGAACAATTAATAATACAAATCAACTCCAATTATCCGAATCAATTAGAACCCGATTCCATTTGGATTATCAAAAATTCGGTTAATGTGATTTTTTCGAAGAATTCGTTTTAGTTAATTATTATATGTTGGAAATGGAAGAAAAAACTATACATTTTTACATCTTAAGGTATTTATAAGTGCTGTAAATTAACACAGTTTGTATGTACAGTGCTATAAATGAAAGTTAATGTTACTGAACATATATCGGTCAGACTTAGTTGTTTCATTGCCTTCATTCGTTTTCGGGCAGACGATTCTCACATCCATTTGACAATGAAAATTTGCTTGTGGTCCTATTCAGGATGATGCTCTGTCTATCTTAAAACAGTTTCAAGGTCGACAAATGCTTCACTAGCTGATGGCCTCGTGTCTGCTTCAACTTGGACATGAAGGTCATTTCTTCCTCGACACTTCCAATAGGTTGGCCATCATTTGCAATTTGAAATCTACGATCTCACTCTTAAACCATTCTTCTGTATATTCAGCACTCTCTTCTGAACATCGAGGAATTTTCAAAAGATTATTTCTGAATTCATCAGAAGTGATACACGTCTCTCTCTCTTACTCTCCAACTATTACTTTTCTTGAGATTTCTCATTTTCTGTTTCTTCTTTAATCTAATTTAATTTTCTGAAAAAGATTAAGAAAAAACGGAGTTCGAATAATTGGAGCTCTAAGTATATCGTTTTTATGGCAACATTATTCGAAGTTATTGATTGATAAGTGCATTGAACCTGGAACACCCCAATTTTTTAATGTGTCCTCAGTAATTCTTGCAAAAGTATTTAAAGATATTTGTGCACCTAAAGCAACTGATTACTCTCTGGTGCGTGGGGTTTAAAATGAGAATTAAAATAGGTAGAAAAGGCCTTAGACTCCATTAAAAAATCCGAAATTTGAAAATCAATAGAATAGTTAGTTACAATTTGTTGAATTTTTTACTATTCAATGAAAACAACGACTGAAATTTCTCAACCATTAAATAAAATTTAAAAAAATATGAAAAAAATTCAGTTTATTAAAAATAAGCTCAAACAAAAATTTCATAAAAATGCATTTGCATAAAAGATTTTTAAATTTTTTTTTCGTTTTTAAAATTATCATTGTGTGGATATACAAACACCTGTTCGGAACCAGCCTTCTTCGTAAATTAGAAGTTAGCAAAAACGAGCGTCTACTGTATAATTATTGTTTTAAAGTTTTTCAAATTCCAGACACACATTTATGGTTGTTTTTGTTGCACATGCATGCTTCCCGGTATCTAGCCCTGAGTTGGACTCTACAAGTAAAATAGAAGCAGCCTGTTGGTGTCTTCGTGATTTTGAAGCAGGGAACAAGTAGGAGAATGGTGCTTGGCCTGCCACCCTCAGAGGTATCACTTCACTTTGAGGACATTGCGACTACGTCCACATGTTCATGGTACCTGTTCTGATCTAAACTCAATGATGCGACAGCCTATATCTGAGTTGCGGCCTACAGTACTCATATCTGTTTCCTGATCTAAAGCCTGGGGGCGAAGGATTTTGAAGCAGGGAGCAAGTAGAAGACTGGTGCTTGGCCTGTCACCCTCAGAATTTTACTTCACTTTGGAGGACATTGCGAATACGTCCACATGCCCATGGTACTTGTTCTGATCTAAACTCAATGATGCGACAGCCTATATCTGAGCTGCGGCCTACAGTACTCATATCTGTTTCCTAATCTAAAGCCTGGGGGCGAAGGATTTTGAAGCAGGGAGCAAGTAGAAGACTGGTGCTTGGCCTGCCACCCTCAGAGGTATCACTTCACTTTGGAGGACATTGCGAATACGCCCACATGTCCATGGTACTTGTTCTGATCTAAACTCAATGATGCGACAGCCTATATCTGAACTGTGGCCTACAGTACTCATATCTATTTCCTAATCTAAAGCCTGGGGGCGAAGGATTTTGAAGCATGGAGCAAATAGAAGACTGGTGTTTGGCCTGCTACCCTCAGAGATATCACTTCACTTGGAGGACACTGTGACTACGTCCACATGTTCATGGTACTTGTTCTGATCTAAGCTCAATGACGCGACAGCCTATATCTGAACTGCGGCCTACAGTATTCATATCTGTTTCTTGATCTAAAGCCTGCGTGGGAGGATATGTTTGGTTAGGCCGTCAGGATAACGCGAAGCACTCAGGGTTAAGTACCCTTACATGCTTATTACTCAGTTTATCGATCCACTGAAGGGATGAAAGTATCATGGTTTTTGTAAGAGCGGACAGAACTGCTAATTCCTAATTTAATACATTTTCATCTTATTCTAATTTTATTCTAAAATAAAAGACCGTGAGATTCCAAATATCTCAATCTGTGAACAAAAAAACACGCATAACAAAATATTTCTTCCTATTTGAAATTAATATTTTCTTATTCTATTTGTATAAACGATTCGTAAAATTCCAGATACAGTCGAGATTCAACAAACCTTAAGAAATCGAATTGTGATTCAGGTAAGAAAATATTTAACAGTTGTGTTCAGGACGCATTTTTTTTTGTTACGTTACATTTTTACATGAATGGTTCATAAAATTTCAGATATTCAAGGATTTTGAATATATTTTTTAAGAAATCAAGTTGTAATATTAATAACAAAAAAAAGTTTAAACTTGTCCCATCTGTAATTACATTGCCTTCTTTAACATTTATAAAAAAAGGTTCTTAAAAAAGTTCCACTTATTTATAAATTTCGAGGGTTCTAAGGAATCGATTGAGATAATAAAAAGTACTTAAAGCTCGTGGCTTGTATATAACCATTTCATCATTATTTTTAATCATAGATAATTAACACATACTCTTATATTCCTGAAATTAAATTCCTGTGGATTCTATTTCCTGACAAGTTAAGAAAAATTCCTGATTATATTCTACTAGCAGTTCGTACTATTATTCTTATGAATAAGGTTTTCATAATTCCATACATTTATTCGATTTAAGAATTAAAAAAATCTATTTTGAAAAATTGAAAACGTTTAGACATCTCTCTCTATATATACAGAAGATAATAGAGAGAGTGAGAGACAGAGAGGAAGTCTTCGTTCATTCACCTGCATAAAATTAAAGGAATTGTTACTGTCATATTTGGTTGATGAGATATAATTGAGCACTGCATCTAACCTTACAGTATGTGTAGAGGAATACACACACACACATATATATATTCCACCTTCAGAATTAAAACACCTGCCAACGTGAAATCAGCTTCCGATCTGCATAAATTTTCGCCAAGAAATGTGTTGGAATTCCCACCAAATCTCCCGATTTCACTCTAAGCTATTTGTGCAAATTGCAAGGTCCTACCAGTAGCAACTGTTCGCCGCGGTTAATGACAGACATCGAGCAACTGTTTAAGCAGCGGTAAACAGTGCGTTTCAAAACTGGGGGTGAATATGTTTTGAAAGAAAAAAAAAAACAATTGGCAAAAAAAGTGGCAATACAAAACTGACAAGTCAATTGAGACGTCTCCAAGATCAGATGAACAAATTGGCGGTTTTTTTTCTTTTTTTGTTTCCTTTCGGGCCACTTTCACTAAAAAGTGTCAAGAAAATTGGGAGAAAAACAGTGTTTTCCGATTTCTGTTACCCGTAATTAGCACTGGTGCTATAGCTTAATAACTTCTTTTTCGGCTTTTGCAGTGTCAGTTGAACTATTCAGATGCGTTTTCAAAAAACAGTGCTAATTCTAACTTTCAGGAAAATTTTTAGCTTATTTTTAAAAAAAATATTCATTTTACTTTTTTTGACAGAATGGTATTTAGATTTACAGAAGTGTTCATTAGAAATGCGTTATTCTTTGTTTATTCCAAATAGATGTTTCACTGAATCATGTAAACTATAGGGTACAATGATTCTAACATTAGATTTTATTTTCCATCCGGCAGAAATCTAGTCTAGAGAAGGTTATAGAGACGGTTGTGTGCCACATTTGGCAGAATATACAATTTTTCAGAGAAATTTTTTTCTTTGAAACTTCAGTGACTTGTTTAAAAATATAACCGTTTATTGTAAATAGATATAGAATTATTTTAGGAAAATATTTTTACATATTATTTCAAATTTTATATTCTGTATTCGTTTGCAAGAATATATTACGTCACGACTGAAGTTTTAACCTGTAACAATCTTAAGGTATTAAATGTTACTAAACTTATAATTTATGTTGCTTATTTTTAAACAGTAAAAGATTTTAATATTATGAGAAATTAATTTTTTTATCATTAAATCAGTGTAAAATATAGAAATAATTAGTAAAATTAACATCAATTAATATATTATTTAGTATTTTCTTGTGTTGGTAATATTTAATATGTGACAAAATATGTTCTTGCAAACGAATGCTGAACAAATAATTTATTTTTTAACAATACTTTTAATATATATTTTTTTAGAATTATTTATTAGATAAAATAAATAAAATTACAGAAGATAAAATTCTAACTACATGGAAGTCAATTCCTAGCACATTTAATTGTTTAAAAATATTAGCAAAGGCAATTTTATCAATACTTTCATCGGGAATGTGAATCTGTATTTTCAGAATTATATTTTATAAAAAATAAATATAGGAATAGAATGGTTTAGTCGAGCTCTGCATACGTACTGTTGAAATTAACAAAATATAAACCAGATATTAAATCTTTATCATCTTGTGTACACCAATAAAAATCCCATTAAAACAATTGTTTTAACGTGAAATTTGTTTCTAGCATATTGCTTTTTGTAAAACAGTGATTAACAAAAACTTTTTAAGCAAGAATTCCTTTTATTTGTTTATTTAATTATACTTTCGTATAGTTTCACCACGCTAACATTTCGAAGGAAATTTTATTGTGGCACGGACATCAAAAAAGTTCGCCATCCCTGCTCTAGTATATAATCCATAACTTGGAAATAATCCCGCGCGTAGCCTAAATATTTTCATATTCCCAATCGTTTGCATTTTTTTAAAATCGCGCAGTGGTACGAATGCTTACGTATAGTTTCGTCTAAAACTAATAGTTCTAATTTCAGACGACCAAAAGTGCTAATTAGCGTCATGTATTACAGGAAATGTGCTTATATTTTCTCAGCGGTCAAGCGAGAAGGTCGATTGAGGTGTAACTACCGACGCCAGGTGAAGGGGGATGGCAGACAAAAAGAAAATAATCGCTTGGAATAGAGTAAGGTTTCGTGAACTTGTCATGTACGTCAAACGCCTCAGCACGTGCCGAGAGGTTGAGGTCTGTAATCAGGGCTTATAATACGGAAAAAAAATTGCCTCCATTGATTAAGTTTCTGTGGCCACTTTGGCAGGTTAATCTCAATCGGTTGTTTATTGCAAATAAAAAAAAATGGTGGATTAAAGTTTTATGCATTATGTTGCGGAATAACTTCCATATTTAAATGAAATATTTCAATTTTGTTTTAAGCATATTATACATCAACTCATTAAAAAACTTCCGGAATTGTTGTTGTTGTTGTTTTCCTATGACACTTGGACAAGCCAAGCCTGATTTTGCCTTTGTCAGTGCGAATTAAGTCAATAGGAAGCGTCTTTCGTTTGGATCAGAGTACAACGATGGTGAAAGTACGACTTTGCTCTTTTTAAGGTGCCTCGTCATTTTGAACCACGGTCAGGTGACGAGCCCACACCTGAGCTGGCACCCTCCTCTCCACACCCATGCCACACCAGCGAAAGGACTTTGAACGTCACAGATTGACGTGGACACGTCCCCAACCCACGCAGTTCCAGCAATTCAGTGAAGGAGATTACACAGTGGTCACCCTCCCAACCACTGCCCGCGGCAAATGATGCTTCACTTTGCTGAGCTTACGGGAAGCGGCGTGAAGCTACTGAACCACTGGAGCTCCAACTTCCGGAATAAAAAAGATGTTAAATGAATAAAACTACAGAAATAATTTCCATTTGAATATATCAATTTTATATAATTAATTTAAAACATTTTCCCTTAAACATATGCATTTGGATACGAGTTTTATAAAATTCAGAAATATTTTTCAAATTCAATGGAGTTCCTGACTCTTGAGGTGAGAGTCCCGGGTTCGAATCCCGGTTTGGGCATGTGGGAATGTTGTTTTCTTTCTCTGCCCTTTCTTCTGTGATGATGTATGAATGTGGCCCACCCTATAAACGGATTTGTGGTGGCAAGGCGCGGGCAACGCTACTCTACTCCGCGACTTGGTTCACAGGTGCCCGCTGGGTAACGAGAAATGAGTAGCAGTTTCTGGCATTGATGTGGCATAGGGTTCGTCACCCAAGTACCCGCCATTGGAAAATATAATAAAAGTCCAGTGGAGTTATGCACATTTAGTGTAAAAAAATATTTGTAACCCTTCATAATTTAAAAAAGCAATTACCATGCACATTAACAATCAGTTGCAAGCACATAAATCTCCCCTCACAAATGCGAAGATTTCTGGTATCCATTAATATAAATTTACGTACGTTATTTTTGCAAGCTATTGTTCATCTTATGACTATTTAGAAATTTACTAGGAATCACGGTTATAAACACAATTCTATAATATAGAATAAATATTCTATAATACACAATAGAATTCACATATTATAAAAATATGCATAGTAAAAGAACTGCATGGAATGTATTACGGGGTACTAAAAGTATATAACGTTTGGATTCAAGATTCTAAAGAGTCAGAAAATTCTTCACAAATATTTTGTTTTATTTTTAAGAATTATAAACCCATTAAAAACATTTTTACTTTGTGTTTAATATTTTGCTAATTATTGTAAAAAATCAAGAATAGAAAATACTTATTCTTCAAAAATTAAAGTATCGAAACTCAGATGTAATAAACAATAACTAATAGGTTCTAGCATTGCATGTTTATTAAGACAAACAGTTTTTTAAAAAATGTTTACATAGTACAAATACTTCCGATAAAATGTAAAAACAAAAACGTAAGCTCACGGAGACTTGACAGTATAAAATGAAATCTAAACTAAAGAATAGTCAAAAGCAAAAACTGAGTTTTTAGCTTAATAACGAATTCTTGCCCATGGAACCAGTTCAGCATCTCTATTCCTTCCAAATACGTTCAACAAGTGCTGGATAAAAAGGAGACGTTTCTTCCTGGCCCATAAAACCTTCTTTTCTGCATTCTCTGAAGTGGTCTTTGATGAACTGGAAAACGTCATCGTTTAATTTATGTTCTTGATAGGCTAAGCTTCTGCTGTATATTCCTCCCGACCTGCAAGGAATCAACTCCCGCGTGAGCAGAGTTTTGCACAACTCGCCAAGATCCTGGACGTCGAAGTCCCGAGCGATGTCCCAGACAGAGTCCACGATTTCGTAAGTTGCCTTTGAATCTCTGTTTTCAATGTTGGAGAAGTCATACCGGATCCTGGTGTACAGGTGGTTTAAAAACAACTGAAACACTGCAACTGAAATGAAAATCTGACTTAGATCTATAGTGTCGGGTTTAATTTTCAAGAACTTAGCAAACGGCGAAGCTCTAGCAACTAAGATGAACTTATGGATCTTTATTTGACCATCCTTGAGAATAACAGTGACATCCAAGTCCGTTTGATTGTCCAACATAGCTAGAGTGTCCTTGGCGAAGGAATCTTGCGCTCGTTTCTGTAGCTCTTGGTCCCCGAAGCTGTTTTCGACAGTAGAGACAAGAATGCAAACATCTAGGGTCAGTCTAAGCGTGCGCTTATTGGGATAG
The DNA here is from genome assembly GCA_037975125.1 of Latrodectus hesperus. NCBI lineage: Eukaryota > Metazoa > Arthropoda > Arachnida > Araneae > Theridiidae > Latrodectus > Latrodectus hesperus. The sequence goes on along the minus strand of CM075860.1, from coordinate 11,398,347 downwards.
TGATAACTCTCGTTTGACACTGTACTGGCTGTAGAATCATCTGACTCTGAACTGACAGAATCTAGTGCTGTTGTTATATCAGAGCCTGATGCCCCTGTACTGGCTGTAGAATCATCTGATTCTAAACTGACAGAATCTAATGCCGTTGATATATCAGAGTCTGATGCCTCTGCACTGACAGACTCGGTTGCTATGTCCGAACCACCTGTAGATTCATCTTCATCAGTGTCACGATTACAGATAACAATCAGCTCACGAGAAGTGTCAAGTTCACTGGTTTTGTCGTACTGGAGCTTCTCAGATGTTTTAAATATAATCCGGTCTTTGGCATCGGCTACTTCAACAGTGGCACTGACAACCACTTTGCAATTGGACACTAGACGATGGAGTAGGAAACTATACCCTTCCAGGCATGACAGCAATTCCAGTTTCCACCTTTCGCTGTTCATTTCGAAAGTGGGTCCTTTCATTAAATGGATAGTTAGGTCTTTGTGGTTTTCTATAACCCATGAGAAAGTACTTGTCTTCCTGGAAGGGAAAGTTCTAAAATTTAAAGGATACATCGTTCTTCGGAAAATAAATAGGTGAGAGTTTCAAACAGAACGTTAAAACCAGTAGCTAGTGAGGTAGAAATTAACCTAATTTCCGTTATATACCCTTTATCAAAATTATGGTATTGCCAGATCCAGGTGAAAATTATATATTTTTGTTAAAATTGATTATGTATTACAGATTTCAAAGTTTAAGTCAGTCGCCTATATGATATAGCCGTTGTCATCTAAGTTCCCTATAGTGGAATCTTGGATTGAAATGTTCAGAGTATATTTATATCTGTAATCAGTCTCAATACATCTTCGTATATATGTGTGCATGTGTACATAGATTTCTGAACTGAGACGTACGCAAATTATAGTTAAAATTCATATTTTATTATCCAAAACACTATCGTGTCACATCCTAAAACGCATTGAATCACAGAAATAAGTTTACGTCTTTTGAAGGTTCCGGTTTTGGTCACCGATGGAAAATGCGAATGATCTTTTGATGTAGTCGAAGAAAACATAAGAAAATTATAAATAATGAATATTACAATTTTGGGAAATCTGTTTTGCTGTTTGTTTTGAAAATTAGAGTTAAACTCGAAAGATAAATTTTTGGAAGTAGGTGTCGTAGGTATAGAGTTAGTTTCTACCCATTGATGGATGGACAACGAAATAATGGTGGGTGTCGGTGAGGCGTCCACGTCCATTAAGGAAGCTGTTTATCAGCTTTCCTTGATTCCGCTCATGAAATTCATGAATACCTTGAATTGCTGATTAGGAAGGAGACCACAGTAATCAGATAGCATTTAAAATGCGATTCAGCAATAACTGTTCAGTAATCGCTAACAAATTTAGACTAAGAAAATTAAGTTTTCCTCATGGAATTTAATAAAGAATGTATTTCTAATGCGGCTAAGAAATTCTGAATTGGCCTCCAAGTTGAGGCAGAGTGCTCGAAACTCAGAAAGAAACCTAAAAAAATGAAGGGGTGTTTACTTGTGGGAGGTAGAGTGATATAAATTTAGATGTTCGTAATTATTCTCAATCTGGTAAAGTAAACACCTCAGGGGGTTTACCTTCTTTAGGTAAACACGGGTGTCACAATCCCCAGGTACCCCACAGTGATCTGTCCTCTTCTTTCTTTTCCTCTCTCCTCTACTCTTCTGCTTTTTCTTCCTCTTCTCCCTCAGTGTGGTTGCCTCGTAAGATGTTGAGGGCTCCCTTGAATAGCTTTCGACCCTGTTGCTATTAGCTCCCCTTGAGGACTAAATCACCCACGTGTTTGCCGTGCGTGGAGACCCGTGTCCCTGGAAAGGAGGGTCCTGGTAATTGAGGCTTGCAGAGACCTACACATTACTTTGGCCTCTGCTTCAGGTAAACGGGAGGTGTGTTGTGGTCCTCAGCACATCAATCGGCTTTATGGATCAAGCGATCGGTACATCTACTGGATGACTCGTTAAGTTCTAAAATTTACAGGATACATCGTTAAACAGAAAATTAAATCTTGATAGTTTGAAAAATGGAACGTTAAAAACAGTAGCTAAGGAGGTACAAATGAAGATAGCATCAATTATATATATCCTTTATCAAAATTAAGGAACTGTCAGATACCCGATGAAATTATATATTTTTGCTAAAATTGATTTTGTATTAGATTTCTCAATATTTAAATCGATCGCCTATATGATATAGCCGTTGACATCTAAGTTCCCTATATAGTGGAATCTTGGATCGAAAAGTTCAGAGTAATTCATATCTGCAATCTGTCTTAATGAAGCCTGGTGGCTTAGTGGCAGCGTTTCACGCTCCCATGACACAGGTCCGAGGTTCGATCCTCGGCCTGTGCAAGGTTGACTCAGCCTTTCATCCCTTCAGTGGGTCGATTAACTGAGTATCAAGCATGCTTGGGAACTAAACACTGGGGGTCTTACGTTAGGCTGACCACCTAACTGGGACATATGCTTCGCACCCCAGGGCCCTCGGTCATGAAAACAGTTATGGGCACTGTAACCTTGGCCCACATGGGCTGTCGTGCCATGGAGTTTAGTTTTTAATCTGTGTCAATACTTCTACGTATTCCTGTACGAGTCTGTGCATAGATTTTAGAACTGAGTCTTATATAAATTACATTTAAATTTCATATTTTATTATCCATAACACGATCAAGTACCATCCTAGGTAAAATGTATTGAAACACAGAAATAAGTTTGGAGTTTTCGTGTTCGGACAAGCATGGAAAATGAGCTTTAAATGTAGTCGAAGAAACATGAAATCTGTATTGTGCTATTTATTGTGAAAATCAGAGTTCAACTTGAAAAATTGACTTCATAAAAAAGTAAATGTGGTATAGATGAAGGGTTAGTTTCTACCCACTGTTGGACAACGAAATATTAGTGAGTGGGTGGTGACAAATTTTCCATTAAAGTTGGCTATTTGAAAGTTTTCCGTGATTCCGCTCCTGAAATTCATGTGAATACAGTGAAATTTCATTAGGAAGGAGATAGCATTCAATATGTGATTCACCAGTTACTGTCAAGAAATTGGAAACAAATTCAGACTAATTTACAACTTTAACTAAAACTGGTGACATATGTCGTAACAAGTAAATGGACATTTTTATTTATAACAAGTTCAAAATGATAATATATATTTATAACTTTAGATTTTTCACTCTTGTTTGCTGTAATATTTATTAAAAAAATAAACTGAAATTTGCCTGCGTTTTCGAAAATCTAGTAGGTGTAAAGGTATTACGGAGTATACGTACGGATATACGTATTTACGGAGTATTTTTTTATATTGGAGTATATTTAATCTATATTTCTCTTAAATAAGAGAATGAGAATAGATATCAATACTTACAAACTAGATTTTTTTACTTATGTGTCAATAACATTTTAAGATTTTGTAACTTGTTAACCAATTGATGATTTCAGCAACTTTGCTAAAATATTCATTTCCAATCATCTGAAAAGGTGGCAATCATCAGCGATGACAAAGCAACGCTTAACCTCATTATATTAGGATAAAATTTCTGACACTTTGTGGCAGGTTTCGAAATGTTTTAAAATACTAATCGTTTTCTGTAAAGAAGGGTTGAATCCATTCACAGTTGGAAAGAAAACCTCTTTCAACTGTGAATGGATTGTTGTTGGAAGAAAACCTCTTTCCAACCGAGAGTGGATTGAACCCTTCCATTTTAAAAAAGACGATCAGTATCTTAAAGCATTTCGATCACTAATAAATTTAACAAATGATAAAATGATATTAATTCAAGAACGGTAGTTCAAGTACTTTTTTGCTAACGAGGGCTATATATATATATATATATATATATATATATATATATATATATATATATATATATATGTATATATATATATATATATATAATTTGTACAGGACCTACAGTTTAAAGCGGATTCCAAACCTCCATAAATATCCAAGCTCGAGATTGGATTCGAACTCACAAGTTGTTGAACCGATGGCCAGAGCTCTAACCGTTTGCCTAGTATAATTTGGCCTGCTAAAAAACTAATACGTGTTGCCTATCTCCTTTCGGCATGAATGTCTGAAAGGGTTAGTGCTTGGGAGTTTTCCATAAGATTCATTATTACGGTTCACCATTTGTGTGATAGCTTCCCGGTGGTTGTTACGTGGTGGATGTTTAAATGCCCAACAGAAAACTTTGAACATCCACCACATAATACAACTAGTTTGCAACCATGTAGTAATCCACTACACGGTGGTAAATTATATAACATAACAATAGTTAATTTATAGTTAGAATTTCGCGAATTTTCTGAGTTTTCACAACTGAGAATTGGATGCTCCCTAGGAAAAGTCATCTGATGCAGTATCGTACTGGCAGTCAAAATTGTTTGCACTCTGGTGCTTGGTTCAACAGTTAGTAATGTGTAAAGCAGGAAACGATATAAAGCTAGTGAGCCAATGGACTTGAGTTCTTACATTCTACGAAAAAAGGGATTAGTAGTCAACACTTAAAATGTAGAATAAAAATAAACCGTGTCCTAATTTGTTTAATATTTGCACAAAACTGACCTAAAAGCCAAATATTATACTGAAATAATGGTATACTTCTATTACAAATTTTTATATTTCTGCGATAAAATAATTTTGTTAATGTTAACAATGTAATCGAGTTAATATCTAATCCTGCAACCGAATCAACTTAAACTTCAAACTTAGCAACAATATTATGCAATGTAAAATGGCCAAGGATCTTACTTTCAGAACAATCAGAAATCTTGGCGTGTTAGTACTCTTTAATAAGTGAGATAAAAACTCTTGGTAAAAAAAATGTTTCTAAATATAAAACATGACTTGAAATCTCCTAAAAATTTTATTCAACTGTTAGCTCACATAATTGTACTTTCATTCAAGATATTTTTTCTAAAATACAGGTTAACGTAATTCATGAGATAGCAAGTAATAAATATTTGGAAAAAAACGGGGATAAGCGATTAAAAAATGTGAAATTGGAAGAATCTAAGCCTCTCCTAAAAAAAAGATGACATTTCAAATATTAAATACGATAAAAAATTTTTTTAAAAAAGCTCAAACGTACTGTGAATATATTTGTTACTGCTTAAAATATCACTGTAAGCACACACACAATTCTCAGGAATCTTTTTACTATATTTCAGAGAAACCTAGACACAATTAAAGCTTAAAAGTAAACATTCAAAGTGTAGATTAGAAGATTGGTTTTGTTGGTTTTGTTTGTCGCTCAACGGTCATTTTTTGCACACGAGGGCTAATTAGACCGGGACTTACGGTTTAAAGTGGATTCCGAACCACTACAAACATCCATGCCCAAGGTGGGATTCGAACCCACGAACTGTTGAACCGAAGGCAAGAGTGCTAACCATTCGGCTGCCAGCTCGGCTGTAGATTAGAAGAATTAGCATTTTGCGAATGTACTCGCTAAGCAAAAGAAATTACAAAGTTCGCGAATTTGATTTTTCATCCCGATGATCGGCGAAGAATTGCTTCTTAAGATCCGTTTCCAGATTCTGGAAGAAAAATTTCTTCTCCTGCATTCCTTGAAATCTTCGAGTTCATCGAAATGGAAGCTCACAATTGAGGATTAGTTTCTTGGCTCATGTCATAGAGCCCTCTTCTAGGCGACAAGGAGTCAGCTTGCTTAAGAATAGAACACTGCGCAACTTCGTCAGGTCTTACAGCTGGAATTTATGAACCGACGAAAGGGTTTGACCAGTACATTCAGCTCCTAGAGATCGCGTTCTTCCTCATTATCGGAAGGTAGTGACTTCGAATAAGGAAACTGGGCGTGGTTGCAATGTCCTCCAAGTGAAATGATACAGTTTGGATAGGCAAGACAAGTATGGGGGTCTTTTACTTGAATCTGATTTCAAAATCATGAAGACACTACCTAGCTGCCGATATCTAACTGGTAGAGTCCAATTCAGGGCTAGGTACAGGGGAGCATGCTGGTTCAACAACAACATTCAGCCTTCTATGTTGCATCTCACCAGGGGGTATAAGTATTCTCGCAACCTCGGGCCGATGACAGAATCATGCTAGCTGCAAGTCCGTGAGCAGTGTTGGAAAACTTGCTTTGGAAAAAACGATGCAAAAACTGGTGATTTTGCAACCAGGACAAACTTATGGAATCCGTATCGGTCATTTTCGACTTTCAGGATGGTGTCAACAGGTGTCTGATTGTCCAGTATGACTAGGGCATCCTTGGCAAAAGATGTTCGTGCTTGTTTGGGAAGCTTTGTCAGTGAAGCCAGAAATTATCTCTCACCACACAAAATTTAACGCTAGGTTTAAACTTGAGACCATTGGAATAGTAAAATATTCTCCTCCGTCTTCTTTGGGAACTGAATTTACGTTTCCGTTGCGTTGTCGTATTCATTGGAATCGTTAGGATCGTAACGATCCCAATGAATGCGACAATGTTATGGAAAATGCAGCTTCATGTCGTTTCTGTTTCCTCGTATTGGCAAAAATCCTGCGAATAATTTGCAGAAAGATGAGACTAGCATCTATATAAAATTAAACATTTATTAGTGGAACACAAAACCGTTTCATACGACCAGTGGGATCAAATTAAAGACAGCCGTTAAGAAAGCATAACAAAAACACTTCAAAAAATTTGTCGAGCCAAAACTAGATTCCATGTTCCTAGTCAATGTCAGCGTTAACTAAAACCCTAAAATAAAATAGTATATTTTATTCTACTTCCATTTTTTTTAGTTCTTTGTAAAAAAAAAATTATCTTTTTATTGTTATATTCTTTGTAAATTTCCAGACATTTTTTAATCTCAAAGATTTGAGTATAAAACTACTTAATGTTTAATTTTAAATCGTACCGCTCATCTTCAAATCGTGAAATCCTTTATTGTCTCCAGTCTGGATTTTGGCTGTCACATATTTACTTCGGCATGCGCAACAGATCGCAAAATCCTTGAAACTGTATATCACACTGCCCTAAGAATTGCCACAGGTCTTCCTAAGTGGACCCCCATACCGATACTTCTACAAGAAGTACAGGAGAAACTTCTCTTCACTCTAGACATGAAATACCCTCCTTAAACTTATACATTCAGAATTTAAGCAAGTCATCATTATCCCCTTGTGCATCAGTTTGGGAAAAGCTAACTTACAATCGAGTTAATCGTAACCCTCCTCTGGCCATTAATGCCAACTTGTGGCTCAACCAACAAAGAATAAACAACTCATGCGTATCAGAAGTTCCAACAGACTGGCCAGAAATGTCAAAAAAATCTCCATTTATTCCTCGGTTCTCCCTTTTCAGACTAAATCATTGCCAAAAGATAATTTGTAAGCTATTTCACCAAGTTTGTGAGTCATCATGGCAGACAGATACGCTGATTTTTACAGATGCTTTCAAACAGGGATCAAATGTGGGCATTGCAATAGTTAATTTCACAACTAGTTTATCAATAACAGGGAAAATTAGTTCCATAAACTCTATCTTCTCGGCTGAGGAAATGGCACTACTTATTGCAGTCTCTAAAATTTGCACTAGACCCAAAAAATAGGTCATTTTCACAGATTCTCAATCTTGCATCTCCTCTCTCTCGGTTTGTTCCAGGACATCACCAACTATTATTCAACTGCTTCGATTCCAAATGATTCAATCTACTCAAAAGTGTTTGTCAATACAATTAGTTTGGATTCCCGGACATTCAGGGATTGCAGGCAATGAAATCATTGGCAAAAGCAGCAACAGTGAGTCAATATGCTGTACGATCTATTTCTCCTGAAGATCTGGAAGAACACATCAAGAAATATTACTTTAAGGAAAGATTCAATCAATGGAAAAATAGCAAATATGCTGAAAAGTTCACTCATCTCACATCTATTCGCAAAAAGCATAGGCTGTTAACGAAATCCCGACTAGAATACGTATGACTGTCATAGAACTGAGAACAAGATCTTTTCCTACCAATTCGATTCTATTTAGGTTTAATCTCTGGCATACAGACCGCTGTCTATACGGGGAATTTGAAACCATAGATCATATCTTTCTAAACTGTCCTTTATACGAACATCCGAAGAACCAATTACGAAAGAAATTAGGAATAAGAGCATGATCATTCTCTTGGATATTTGAACTATCTACAAATCCGGAAATTAAAACTCTTGCTTGCTGCGAGTTTCTACGCTTGTCTAACAGATTCTAATCTTAATGAAAAATAAAAGCTTTACCATCAAAAATCCTTGATCTATCCTCTATCACAAATTTTATAAATCCGAATTTTCTGCTCATATCAAGACAAATCTCTTACTGTTCCGACTTCAATCACTTTACTTAAATAATGATAGTCGATTGACAATAAATTGTCTCCAAATACCCTCTTCAATGAGGGTTACAAGCATTCTAGCATAAAGCTCCAAAAGTGTCCGCCATAACATACCTAAATGTTTAATTATATGATCTAACTATTTTCAGGTGTAGAAGTTTTTTTTTAAACAACTCCAAGTAAAGACAAAATTATACAGTTAAAATTTTAAATTAAAACTGACAAATTAAAATTTGCATCACAGCATGCTCTAAGAAGATTTTTTTTATTCAGTATAAAAATTACACACAAGACCATTAAAACCTCTGGTAATCTAAAACCTAAACATTTTTTAACACATTTTAAAATTACCTTAACACATTTTAAAATAAACAATTTAGAGACAATAGCCTTAAAAACTTGTAGAGAATTAAAACACTTGGATTTTTTATATGAAGACAATATCAAGATTTCATTCAAAGTGCTTGGAATAAAACTCTACATCAAGCATTTAGGAAAGCTCTTTTAGACTACTAAAGATTTATATCTAAGATATTACAAAATATTTAAATTTTAAAGAACCAAAACTGTTAAACCTATGATATTCAAAATAACATCCAAATAGTAATTAATATAAATTCCACAAACAATCACTTCTGATAAAATCTGAGAAATTATTGACGATTACTTTAGCCAAGCCAGATTTCTGAATAAAACAGTTTTTGTACTGTCTGACAAATAATTTCAAGTTTTGGTTTGAATAACTCTCACGTTAGGAAATTGTAACTAGTAATTATTAATCTCTCAAGTACTCTAGGACTTCCTTGTAAAGCTCGGATGATTTTCCTCCAACAAAATCGATAAATTTCTCTTGAACGCAAGCAGCGTAGTTGGAGCGAATGAATTCAAGCATGGCAGACTTCAAATCTGAATCCTGATACTGGCTCGCCAGTTTCAACAGACGACCAGCATTGACGGGCTTCAGTTCTCGGAACAGTATCTTCCCATAGGAGTCTCGCAAACCATTCAGTTTGTACTTGTCGGCAGCCTTGTACACACCCTCCCCGATATCAAAGTCCGAGATGATTGTCATCTTTGAGTACATATAATCCAGCATCACATTCAAGACTGGCAAGCTTACGTCATTGATCTCAATAGTGTCCGTGCCTCGGTTTGCTAAGATTTCAGCGAAAACTGGAGACCTGGCCATGAGGACGAACCTATGAACTTTGACGATTTCTTTGCCGACCTTTAAGTTGGCGTCGCAGAATATTTTTTTGTCGTACATTTTGTAGGCATCCTTTGAAAGAGCCTTCAGGACTTTCTGCTCATAGTTTGTAGACAAGCTGCGGTTGTAGACGAATGTCCGAAGGCAGCTGAAGTCCAGAGTTGCGAGAATGGTTACTGGATATTTGAACTCTGCTGGTTCCCAAGAGACAAGTGTCTGGTATGATGTGTCTGCGGGTGTGAGGGAGGTATCTTTTAGGATAAAACGTTTCTCAGAAGCTTTCCTAAGGAGAACGACATTTTCAGAGTCAAGTAATGATATGTCGTATTTCACTCGAGCTTCGTGGTCGGAACATTCTCGGACCAGAACCAGATGATGAGTGGTCGTTTCGGGCCGAAGTTCCAGATACCAGCTGCAGTCCATTGTTTGGAGAGGTGGTCCCATTTGAATTTCAGTCTCAAAACCAGTGATTTCTTCGAATGTCCACTTGATAGTCCGCTTGGCGGGGACCCATCGGCTTCTCATGTCGAAGTGAAACATGGTTGAAACTTACAGAAGTTAAGAAAATTCGTGGAAAAGATTCTTTTTTTGCTCTTCCACGGAAAGATCAACAGAATTATTAAAAAGTAAGGATGCGCTTCTCTCTAAAATTGCATTTATTCTATTTTCTAATAACGATTGAGTTGCCATCTGTTAATTTGAAATGTTTTGCTTATATCTAGATTTTTTTTACGAAACTTGTGTGACGACTACTTAATTTGCTTATCACTCATTTCTACAACACGAAGAGTAATTAGATCGGAGCTTAATCTTTAAAGTTGTATGGCATTACAATAACCAGGTAGCAAAAAATCGTGAATGATTCAGCCTAATTGCGAAACTGGGCAAACAATTTTCTTTGGGTGCCCCAGTTTCTCCACCGCAATAACTTTCTATTCTATTTTGTAAATGATTCTATTTGGTGACAACAAAAATAAATTTTCTATTTGATTTGAGAGGGATAGGCAAAGCCTGACTAAGTTAGGGGCAACTCAGCGGAAGACCCTCCGAAGAAACTCCCCCCTCTAAAAACCGCGCAATGCCTTAGTCAGGCACTGCGATGTTTTTTTTTCTGAAAATTTGTGGGTTTTATACATGATAGCGATTAATAAATGCAAGTTATTTTATAATCAATTGTTATTCCTTTTCTACGATGTGCAGAAATAGTGACCAGTTCAAGTTTCGATCTTTATATGTGATCCTGGTTGGAAATGTAAAAGTGGTTCTCAAAGGTTCAAAAAAGTGCCAAACAGTTTTTGAGAATAAATCCCAGGAAACGCTTTTGATAAATTTACTGATATTTGTGTAAATTTATGCATTAGTTGTGATGAATAAAGCCATCCTGTTGTTTAAGTACTATTAGGCAGAAGGGCTATTAATTTTTATCAAGCTAAATAAATATGGCATGATTCCTAAAATCCTATCGTATTTAGTAGTGTTAATGGTGTCCTGTTCGCAAAACCCACACGAAAATTGTGTTGCTCAAGACAATGTAAATACATAAATATTAAATTGTATTTAAACATCTTTGATTCTCGCACTTGCCATTGATACCGTAATACAGTAATTGCTTCACATAGATAAAACTATAACTATAATAATGATATTTAAACATTTACAGACAAAATATGGCTTGAGCATGCCGCAAAGTTTAAAATCTGGAAATCTCCTAAGGAAGATCTGAAAAAATATACGTGGACTACAACTAAGCGCACAACATTCTCTTCTTCTCATTGCCTTAAAGTAAGATGACTTCAATTATTAACTTTAATTTTTAAGAACGTTGTTATATTCTTTTACGCCACAGCAAGTTCAGTTGGTGTTTTAATCAGTTAGGTTTCAACTAAGGGAGTCAGTGATCAATATTGCATTTTTTCCAATCCTTCCTACAATTTTAATAACAATAGTTATAACCTGAATATAGCGTCCATAACTACCTCAGAGCGAATAATTAGCATTTTGCTTTCCAGTTCGGAGATATTTCAAAACCAAGGGTCTAAAAAATGTGGGTTGAACAGTGAAGCTTATGGTTGACATTTGAAATTTATATCTATATATGTTTAAGTGTTCTATTATCACCGTCAATAATGAATTAGGCAGTTCTTTGAGTTTTCAAAACATATGTGTATGTTACTTTCTGGCGATCCATGCAGACCAGAAAGTGGGAGAGATGGCAGATATTCGTCTGGTCAGCCATTATTACGTAAAACATAAGAAACAATAATACATTTATTCGTGTTCGTGATAAAAAGCATTTCAGAAAAAAAGCAAAGAGAAAGATGTGATCCTTATTTTTCAAATACACATTCACCCATAAATACCCTATCCACACTTTATATTACCCGTAAGATGTATAAAGTGTGGATAGGGTGGATAATCAAAAGTCGCCCCTGTGACTCACAAGTAGAAGATCAATGGTAAAATGTAATGCAGCCTAGCCTTGGACTATACCATCCATAATTGCCTCATCGTTCTGAACAGTAGTCAGGTCACTGCTGAGCTGGGACCCTTCTCTCTATATAGACGTCACACCAGAAAGATTTAAGACGTTATAGATAGATGAACGTGGACACTTCCTGAATCCACTTGCTCCAGCAACCCAGTGGATGAAACATTTGTCACCCTCCCATTTACTGCCCGTGGCAAATTATGTTTGACTTTGTTAATCACATAATGGTCAACGACGTGAAGGTACCAACTCGAGCTCAGTAACGTAGTCGAAAGATCGGCAGTGAAAGGCCATAGAACAGTGGAAACGAATGCAATGAAGAGACGAATGAAGCATCACTGTATGTGGGAGATTCTAGGTTTGGCTCTTACCAGACTGCATCACGGCAACAATTAAGTTTGAGAGGCAGTGCTAAATATTCGAAACTTCTTCCTGTCATGGCCTGGGAGATTACATTTTCTCTCACTGGGCTGCTGGTGTTTCGTGGGCTGGAAATGTCCTGAGCTTAACCTGTTATGTCCAATGTCTTTCCACTTGGGTGCAAGTGGATAGGATGGCACCAGCTCATCCGAAATCTCGTCATCTGACTGTGGTTCAGAATTATCAGTTATTCGACTGGGCAGCCATTATTACGTAAAATATAAGAAACAACATTACATTTATATGTGTACTAAATTGAAAGCATTTCGGAGCTCTCGGATTTAGAGAAAGGTGTGATCCTTATTTTTCAAATACACATTCACCCACAAATACTCTATTCATACTTTATATTATTTGTAAGATGTACTCAAAATCAAAAGTCGCCCCCATGTCTTACAAGTAGAAGATCAATTGTAAAATGTAATTCGATCCAGAGAGTAGACAGATGAAACTGAATGCTCGAGTCCGAATAATTCTATCCGAAACGATAATTTAGAATATATATATATATATATATATATATATATATATATATATATATATATATATATATATATATATATATATATATATATATATATATATATATATATATATATATATATATATATGGTTGCTCGGAAAGTAATTTCGTTTTTCCTACATGGATCAGCTTTTTGCTAGTAAAAACCAACCACTTCATGACTGTGGAATCGTGCTATTACCAGAAAGATGGCAAAAGCTATTGGATTAGAATAGACATTGTGCAGTGCAATACAATATTTATTTGCTTCACGTTTTTCATTTTCATGAAAAACGAAATGACTTTCCGAACAACTCAATATATGTATATAACAGTGCAGCCGAGCCCTAGACTATACCATCCATGATTGCCTCATAATTCTGAACAACGATCAGGTCACGGCTGAGCTGGTACCCTTCTCTCTATATAGACACCACATCAGCGAAAGGTTTAATACGTCATAGATAGATGAATGGGGACACTTCCAGAATCCACGAGCTCCAGCAAGCCAGTGGGTGAAAAATTTGTCACCCTTTCATTCACTGCCCATGGCAAATTATGTTTGACTTTGTTAATCACATAATGGTCAACGACGTGAAGGTACCAACTCGAGCTCAGTAACGTAGTCGAAAGATCGGAAGTGAAAGGCCATAGAACAGTGGGAATGAATGCAATGAAGATACGAATGAAGGATTACTGTATGTGGGAGATTCTAGGTTTGGCTCTTATCAGACTGCATCACGGCAACAATTAAGTTTGAGAGGCAGTGCTAAATATTCGAAACTTCTTCCTGTCATGGCCTGGGAGATTACATTTTCTCTCACTGTGCTGCTGCAGTTTCGGGGGTTGGAAATGTGCGGAGCTTAATCTGTTATATCCAATGTCTTACCACTTGTGTGCAAGTGGATAGGACGGCCCCAGCGCGTCAGAAATCCCGTCACCTGACTGTGGTTCAGAATTAGGACGCAGTTGGTGATATTCGAGTATACCACCTCCAGTCAAGGGCTCACTTACACAGCTATGTGTGTGTGCTATGACCTGAGACATTTGTTAGCAGCACGTGGACAACAATGGGATGTTTATGTTTGTGACAGTCTTGCAAAACAGATCCTCTGGCACCACATATTGGGCAGCCTTTTGTTCCAGGGCACAAAGCATTTGATAAGGAAAAATTTTCCTGCTGACTGAATTTTTCATAGGCTGACACATTTAAATACTGGAAAGAAAGAAATCTGGAAGGGGGCCGTAAACACCAGCAAAACCCACGTACCGTCCAGAAGTGCTGGTTTCGATTTCCAATATTGGCAAGGGTCATTTCATATAAAAATAAAATAACATTGATGAAATATTTGATTAAAATTTTGCTAAATGCTCAATTTCAATTTTTAATGTTTAAAACTTATTTTTGTTTGTAAAACTAGTGAAAGTTTGATATTTTTAATTACCAAATTAATCATTCGTGATAGTTTGTTCTTCGGAAAAAAATATTACCACCATTAAATATTCAAGTTTTAATTTTTAATGTGCTCCAGAAAATGAATGTACGAGGGTTACTCTGAAATTTTTGAGATACGCGCAGACGAGATTTTACAAAATAAAAATAACGGTTTAATTTTAAAGTACAAAGTATTTTAACACAGAAGAGGATTTTTTACTGACTTACTTCAATTTGAAATTTTAAACAGAAGAGAAAATGGAGTTGACGCGAGAACATTTTCGCGCTATGATTTTCTACGATTTCATAGCAGGATTAAATCAACAGGAATGCGTTCAACGGTTGCAATTAGCATTGGGTGATGAATCTCCAGCTCGTGCTAGTGTATTCAGATGGTTTAGAGAATTTAGAAGAGGTCGCAATTTTCTTCAGGATGAAGAACACACAGGAAGGCCGCCGTCGGCAGTAATCCCGTATAATGTGTCTGCCATACGAAAAATGTTAATGGATGATAATCGCTGTACCTATCAAATGATACAGAAGGAACTTAACATTGGATCCGCAGCCATACACAAAATCATTCATGAAAAATTACATATGAAAAAAGGAGTTTGCCGTTGGGTTCCCCATAATCTAACTGAGCATCAAAAAGAGGAGCGTGTCAAAATCAGTAAAGAAACTCTTAATATGCTGAATGATGGTGGCCACCGCATCATTTCTAAAATTGTAACAGGTGATGAAACGTACATACCGTTTTTTGACGTTCCAACACGTCAAGAAAGCAAAGTATGGGTCTTTGAAGATGATCCCACGCTGACAATGGTGAAAAAACAACGCGCACTGAAAAACTGTTTTCTTCAGAAGTACGGGATTGGTCAAGGCCATCAAGTTGGAAGGACAGAAGACAGTAACAGCAAACTGGTATACCACTAAATGTCTTCCAGAAATTCTACAAGAACTGAATGTTAGGGGACTCATGCTTCACCATGACAATGCATCTTCACATACAGTCGGCTTAACAGTTGAGTTTCTTAAGCAAAAACAAATTAAAGTGATCGAACATCCGCCGTATTCACCTGATTTAGCTATGTGCGACTTTTGGTTATTCTTTAATCTAAAAAAGAACTTACGTGGACGTCTATTTCATTCAGAAGAAGAGATTGATGTGGCTATAAAGCATTTTTTCATCTATTCGAAAAAATGAATGGCTTGAGGCATTTAATCTGTGGAAAATTCATCTACAAAAGTGCATTGATGCTGGAGGAGACTACTTTGAACACACCTAAAATTTTGTAAGTATAACTTTAAAAACCTAGTTGTATCTCAAAAATTTCAGAGTGACCCTCGTATTACATAAACTGGAAATATAGTAAATAATTATAAAAATTAAAATAACGTTGTCAGATTAATTTTTTTGTATAATTTGATAACAATTTTTATATAAATACCTGTAACGTGATACAAGAGATTGATTTCATATATACGTATTAAAATAAAAGTATGGTAGGAAAAATATTCAAAATACAGGAAAAAAGTTTTGAATTTTTTTCAATTATACAATACAAAAAATAAACAACTGCATTCCATTAACTTCATGTAGAAAAGTCGTTTATCAGCCTTTCTCTCTCACAAATCAGACGATTTAAAAGTTAAGTACCTGTAAGATTAAAAAGCATTTTAAAATATTATACAATGTATTCAAAAATTATACAGCGCATTTCATTAACACGCAAACACGCGCTCACTCACACAAGACATTTAAATTCATAACATTTGTAGCAATATTTATAACAATGTCTGAATCAAACAAGAAAATAAATTTCGAAATTTAGTAATATAACTATTTTGGTTAAAATGTATCAGTATAGACTTTTGAACAGTACCTTGTTTTGGGATATACCATACTATAAAAGATTTGTAAAATTTATGTATTGAAAATCATTTTGTTGTGTTTTTATATATTACTAGTTATATTTAGCTCCAAAATTTAGTTTAATTTGCTCAATATGAATAACACATGTATGTGTAATCAATGTTTTATGCGTATGTAAAAATTATAAATATAGTAGTTATTGTTTAAGCTGACCACCTAACTGGGACATATGCTTCGCACCCCAGTGCCCTCGGTCATGGAAACAGCTATGGGCACTGTAAGCCTTGGCCCACATGGGCTGTCGTGCCATGGAGTTTAAAAATTAACTGAACCTAAAAATCTTTGGAGTTCTTTTACATTTGTAGGAAGTAAGAATTTTAATACTCTGAACATTAGCATTATCACGGGTGATTTTGACATCGATGATTTCATACCCAAGAAAATTAATTTTATTTTGAGAAAAGACACACATTCACAGATAATCTATAATTTAGTATTTTTTAACTCACACACAAATTCTAAAGAGTTTGCTTAAATGTTTTAAGTGTTGTTCTGGTGAAGAGAAAACTATTGTATCATCGAAGTAATTATACGCAAAATCAACTTTATGTTTTGTTAATATTCTTCTAATTATTCTATTAAATATACCAGAAGTATTTTTTAACCCGAAAGTCGATCCAAGGCATTCGAAAACACCAAAACTGTGTTCAAAAGCAAGTTTTTCAATATCTGGATGTATGGGAATATGTCAATATTCTATTGCCATGTTTATAAGAGTTTATAATTTACAAACAATATTTCTAAAGAGGAATAATAAAGAAATTTCAAATTGATTATAAAAGAAGTTTTGCTCTAAGATCTTGATCGTCCAATTCCAATATAGTTTTCAATATATTATGTTTTATTAAAAATAAATAATTTTTTTATATTTTCTTTAAATTTTAATATTTTAATAATTTTTTTATTATTTAATATTACAGTATATTTCTTGCTTGTTAAATTTCTATATATTTTATTTCAATACATTTCTAAGTAATCTCCGTAATAATTAAAAAAAATGAGTATAAAATAGCTAAGGTGAGATTCATAAATATTATGTGCTCATAAATGATGTTCATAAAATGATATAAAAAGGTATTAAAACAAAATAAAAAATATCTTGATCTATTTATATTATTCCACTTTTATTTTACCAAACTTCAAATATTCCTTTTACTTATGCTTGCATACTTTTATTTTCTTAAATTGTACACAATGTTTATTAATATATACTAAAATGCATAAACGCTTATAAATTATGTGAAAATAGAGTTTTTTAATAGGATTATAGAATTTCCACTTTACATTCTTTTGTTGTATCATTTTAAAACCAGAAAAATTTATGAAATAATATAAAATTTTTAAGAGGGTATTAAAAAATGTATAAGAATCTCTTAACAAATTATCGCGCGCGTATTACATCTATTTTCTGCCCACAAAACATTATCTTCATTATATTCGACAAAATGTTATCTTAATTTATAATTACATTTTTGTCACTTCACAACTCGGCCAATTAATAGTTAATAACCATTAATTAATCACACTAAAGAAAAACGTTTAACTCTACAAAAAAGTCGAAAAACTTAAGATCATTACCTTAAAAATTTTTCAATGAAATTTTCCAATTTTCCACTTCTAGTGTAAAAAAATCTTTGTTTTTAACCCTTCACAATAGCTTAAAGCTATTTCCAAGCACATTAACCTTTAATAACAAGCGCTTAAATTTGCCCTTACAAATGCGAAGGCTGCTCATATTAATTAAAATTAATTTAAGTACTATTTTTGAAAGCTTTTGTCCATCTTATGACATTATATAAAACCTCACCATGAACAGCGAATACACATACATTCTGTAATATACAATAGATTTTACATGATATATAAGTACGCGTAGTAAAAAGGTATTTTGTATGGCATGTTTTATATTGTAATAAAAGTTTGGACTCAAGATTCTGAAGAATCAATAGACTAAGTATTTTTTTATTTAAGAGTTCTAAACAGATTAAAAACTTGGACTATGTCTAATGTTTTGCAGTCAAAGGTTTTCTTACTCGAATATTGCGTTTTTTAGAATGATCTAATGGAATATTTCATGTTCGAGTCTGACATTTAATTTATAAATATAATGAATTAATACACTTGCTTATTGAAAATTAAATATTTCAATGTTTGGTGAATCATAAATCATAGAATGAAAATAATCATTTTTCAAAAATTAAAGTATCTAAATGGGATGAAATAAATACTAACTTGTAGATTCTAGTGCTGTATGTTTATTAAGACACACATTGTTTTTAAAAATGTTTACATAATACAAATACTTCCGTTAAAATATAATAACAAGAGCGTAAGCTCATTGAGACTTCACAGTGTAAAATGAAATTTAAAATTAATAGTTAAAAGCAAAAACCGAAGTTTTAGCTTAATAGTCAGTTCCTGCATGGAACCTGTTCAGCATCAGTTCTCCTTCCAAATAAGTAGTTTCCGATAAGAAAGAGATCTTTCCCATAAAGCTTTATCTTCATTCTCTGAAGTAGTCTTTGATGAGTTCGAAGATGTCATCGTTTAATTATGTTCGCTATAGGCTAAACTTTTGCTGTATAGTCCTCCCGACCTGGAAGGGTGAGTCTACTCCCTCGTGAGTAGAGTTTCGCACAATTCTCCAAGATTTTCGACATCGTAGTCCTGAGCGATGGCACACAGAGAGGCCAAGATTTCGTGAGTGGTCTTTTCATCTCTGCTTTCAATGTTGGAGAAGTCATATTGGATCCTGGAGTACAGGTGGTTCAAAAGCAATCGAAACACGGTAACTGAAATGCCAGTCTTACTTAGATCTATAGTATCGGGATTAACTGCCAAGAACTTGTAAAAATAGGGAACTCTAGCAACGAACATGAACTTATGGACCTTTATTTGACCATCCTTGAGAATGACAGTGACATCCAAGTCCGTTTGATTGTCCAGCATAGCTAGAGTGTCCTTGGCGAAGGAAGCTTGCGCTCGTTTCTGTAGCTCCTCGTTTCCAAATGCATTTTCGTCAGAAGACACAAGAAAGCAAAACTCCAGAGTCAGTTTAAACGTTCGCTTGTAAGGATAGTGATAACTTACATCGCCCACTGTACTCGCAGTGGAATCGTCTGCCACTGCACTGGTAGAATTATTTGACCTTAAACTGACAGACTTGGTTCTTATGTCCGAACCACCGGTAGATTCATCTTCATCAGTCTCACGATTACAGATAACAATCAGCTCACGAAAATTGTCAGATTCACTGGTTTTGTCGTACCGGAGCGTCTCAGATGTTTTAAATATAATCCGGTTTTTGGCATTGGTTATTTCAACCGAGGCATTGACAACCACTTTGCAACTGGACACTTGACGATAGAGTAGGAAACTATACCCATCAAGGCATGCCTGCAATCGCAGGTGCCACTTTTCACTATTCATATCGAAAGTGGGTCCTTTCATTGAATGGATAGTTAGGTCTTTGTGGTTTTCTAAAACCCATGAGAAAGTACACGTCTTCCTGGAAGGGAAAGTTCTAAAATTTAAAGGATACATCGTTCTTCGGAAAATAAATAGGTGAGTTTCAAACAAAACATTAAAACCAGTAGCTAGTGAGGTAGAAATCAACCTAATTTCAGTTATATACCCTTTATCAAAGTTATGGAATTGCCAGATCCCGGTGAAATTATATATTTTTGTTAAAATTGATTATGTATTACTGATTTCAATGTTTAAGTCAGTCGCCTATATGATATAGCCGTTGAGATCTAAGTTCCTTAAATAGTGGAATTTTGTATTGAAATGTTCAGAGTATATTTATATCTGTAATCAGTCTCAATACATCTTCGTATATGTGTGTGCATGTGTACATAGATTTCTGAACTGAGACGTACGCAAATTATATTTAAAATTCATATTTTGTTATCCAAAACACTATCGTGTCACATCCTAAAACGCATTGAAACACAGAAATAAGTTTACGCTTTTTGGAGGTTCCGGTTTTGATCACCGATGGAAAATGTGTAATGATCTTTTAGTGTAGTCGAATAAAATTTTAAATTATGAATATTACAATTATGGGAAATCAGTGTTGCTGTTTGTTGTGAAAATTAGAGTTAAACTTGAAAAATTAACTTTTGGAAGTAGGTGTGGTAGGTATAGGGTTAGTTTCTACCCAATGATGGATGGACAACGAAATAATGGTGGGTGTTGGAAATAACAATACAATGGTCCACGTCCGATAAGGAGGCTGTTTATCAGCTTTCCGTGATTCCGCTCATGAAATCCATGATTACCTTGAATTGCTGATTAGGAAGGAGACCATAGTAATCAGATAGCATTTAAAATGCGATTCAGCACTAACTGTTCAGTAATCGCTAACAAATTTAGACTAAAAAAATTTAAGTTTTCCTCATGGAATTTAATAAAGTATTTCTAATGCGGCTAAGAAATTCTGAATTGGCCTCCAAGTTGAGGCAGAGTGCTCGAAACTCAGAAAAAAACCTAAAATAATTGAAGAGGTGTTTACTTGTGGGAGGTAGAGTGATATAAATTTAGATGTTCTTAATTACTCTCAATCTGGTAAAGTAAGCCCCTCAGGGTGTTTACCTTCTTTAGTTAGGTGGTATAATCCCGAGGTACCCCAGTGATCTGTCCACTTCTTCCTTTTCCTCTCTCCTCTCCTGTTCTGCATTTTCTTTCTCTTCTCCCTCAGTGTGGTTGCCTCGCAAGATGTTGAGGGCTCCCTTGAGTAGCTTTCGACCCTGTTGCTATTAGCTCCTCTTGGTGACTAAATCACCTACGTGTTTGCCGTGCGTGGAGACTCGTATCCCTGGAAAGGAGGTTTCTATTAACTGAGGCCCCCAGAGACCAACACATTTCTTTGGCCTCTGCTTCAGGTAAACGGGAGGTGTGTTGTGGTCCTCAGCACATCATTTGGCTTTATGAATCAAGCGATCGGTATACCTACTGGATGACTCTTTAAGGATGGATGCCAGATCAGGGATGTACTGTGAGCATATAGGACCTGACTAGCACTGGTGCATCTGGTTTGCATCCCCTTGTTGGACTCGGTGGTGGGTGGTACGTTCAGGTCCCGAAATTTTATAATCAAATTATGGAGAATAAAAACTAAACGTTTCTCCCACGGGAACAACAATTGGAAAATGTAAAAGCAATGCTTTTTGTAATCAAAAAGAAGGAGGGCAATTTTACAACTGTGTCTCCTTGCCTTATTGAAAAAGGAATATCGGGAATCGCTGGGAAAGTCAGAAAAGTTCAACAGATACGCTCGGGTGACTTGCTTGTAAAGGCTGCAACTGACTCTCAAGCAGCCATTCTTGCCAGTATGAAATCGTCGGCATACTTTGAAGTGACTGTCTCACCTGATGAAAGCCTTTATTTCCCTTGTGATGTTATCTCAGCAAGGAATTTATTATACTTGCCGACGGATGAAATTCTGGAAAATATACAGAATCAAAAGGTGTGGGGCGTAAGACACATTACAGTCAGACGCGGGATGGTAAAGTAATTGATACTAAGTAGTACGGGGTTTTTACGACGCTAGACCATCCGCAGTATGTAAAAGCTTCGTATATGATATTACCCGTCAGGCCTTATATACCAAATCCCTTGCAATGTTTCCAAGTTCAGAGCTTTGGACACTCGAGAAATGCTTACAGAGGCAAACTCATCTGCGCTCGCTGCGCGGTGGTTGCCCACGATAGTTTGAACTGAACATCAAAGGATGCATGAGTCAACGGTCATGGTGACCATTCTTCCTATTCTCGAAGTTGTCCTAAGTATATGCTAGAAAAGATATAACCACAATTAAGGATAACCAAAAATGTTCCTATCCTAAGACAAGATGATTGGTCACATCACGTACTCCACAACCAGAAGTCAGGTATGCCACTGCTGCCTGAAAAGTTACCAAATCGAGCAGCACGCAAACCGAAATCTTTTCTGTGTCCTCAGTGAGATTACCCACCCCAAACATCGGAAAAGCCAAAATTAAAAAAAACTCCTACATTTACTGGAAAAGCTCCATTCACTCAATCAATAGCAGAAAAAGCTTTAAAATTTAAAAAAATGCAAAAAAAATATTCTGTTTCATAGTTTCTTCAGAAGTTATACCAATGCACAAAATTCAATTCTCAGTTTAAACTTGAGATTTTCGGGATAGTAACATATTCTCCTCCGTTTTTTTGGAAACTGAACAGTTTTCCATAACGTTATCGCATTCATTGTTTTTCGTTAGGTTCGTAACGATCCCAATGAATACGACAACGTATAATGGAAAATGTAGCTTCATATCCTTTCTATTTCATCGTATTGTCAGAAATCACGTTAATAGTTTAAAGAGTTGACTGAAGACCTGTATTTCATTAATAGAAAGATCAGACTAGCATTTATACAAAATTAAACATTTATTAATAGAAAATAGTTTCTCGATTTTGAGGGAAATGAAATTGCTGATGCTCTGACGAAAGCTAGTGCTGGCGAGGCTTCATTTAATTTAGCTCCTCTCACTTTCACGGAGATTCACTCCAGAGAAATAAATTAAGAACAGGACGACTTGGATTGTCCCTCCGGTACATTACTGGTACCAAAGTTCCCGTCCCGGAGGCTCCCTGACGAACGACTTAAATCGTCAGGAACAAACTATCCTCGCCCAATTTCGAAGTGGACATCTTAAAACCATAAAATTTTCTGAGGGTTCCCGAACCTTTGAAACCTGTACCAACTGCTCTACCGAGCAGGCTTCGCCTTAACATATCCTGAAGTGCCTAGGGCACTCCAGGCAGGACTTGGTTGACGACCCTCTTCTGGTTTTGGATTATTGTAGAGTGTACAACGTCATGGACCTGGTCTAGTGCTGCTGGCCTTTGGGGGCATGCAACAGCAACAACAACAGAAAATAGTTTCAGACGACCAGTTTTATAACGTTTAAAAAAGCATTTAATAAGAATACGAATTTATAACAAAACTGACGTTAGATATATATACATTGGAAAAATTAAGCAAAAATGTGAGGAAGATATTTAAAATTCATTACAACTGTTAGTAATAGAGCTAAAAAAGTTTAACTTCTGTTGAGCCGAGCGCCAGATTTCGTGTTCCTAGTCACTGTCAACTCCAGCAAAACAGATTTTTTAAATTCCACTTCGAGATTTCACACGTTTTTTCTAGTTGTATACCTAGAACAATATATTGTTTCCGCGTTATAGGAAAACGCGTTGTACGCGAGCATTTATTTACGTATGACCTCGTAAAACGCGAATTATGTATAAAGTAACATTTTTCATTAAAGGGGATTTAAATTTAACAGTAAGGAAATATTATGCTATTAATGAAATGTGTGGGTTTTATAAATATCCAATTAAGAACATTTTAAATAGAAAAAACCTATACAAGCCTAACTAAAAAACAGTTCATTTCAAATAAATGTAATTAGTCCAAACAGATTTATAACATGTATATTCGCTGTATAAGCAATCTGAAATAGCGTTCCACCGACATATTTTTTTAGCAGAATGTTGAAATGTCAATTATGTAATTTATTTTATCAGAAAACACAATTGACACAATGTGAAAACGTACTTGAAATCGATTACGAACTGTACAAATCATTATAAATTTCTCAGTACAGAAGTATGACGTGGGGAATCAAGACGCTATATGGGAGGGAAACGTTTTATACGAGTTACAAGAAAAATCGCGTTATATGAAAACACCTTATAAGAGTAATATTTTTATCAAGGGATTACTGTATTTTATAGTATTTTTGTTCGTATGGATTTATTAATTTAATTTTTTAGATACGAAAATATTTTAATTGTAAAAGTAAAGGAATTTTCTCATTTGTTACAAATCGAATATATACGTAATATTTCAAGCATCATTCAAAAGAATCAGAGGACTACTAATACCTTGTTTTTATTGTACTAATTCCCTTAATTCTTACTAATTGCAATACATTTAGTTTAATACTGCATGGCATTTATTCAAATATTTCTCAGTAAAATTTTCGAAATTGTAAGGATGTAAAGACTTGCATTTCTGTAGAATTTAAGTGTTTAAATTCGCTGACAAACAGACTGATGTTTTTAAATAGCATAAAGTGAAGTTCAAATTAATTCCCAAAATACCTGGAAACCTTTGTATAAATAAACACTAACATTCCCCGATTCCGAGCTCTATAAACTATATAAAGAACCAGATATTGTTAAATTTATCTCAACACAGAGATTAAAATGGGCAGGACATTTGAGCCGGATGAACGACATTCGGGTGACAAAAAAGTTTTCTTGGCTCGCCCCATTGGCACCAGAAGAAGAGGACGACCGAAACTCCGATGGCATGACTGCCTTGAAAACGACCTAAATACACTAAAAGTGACAAACTGGATGATCTTGTCCAAAAATAGGAGGTCCTGGTATGCACTTCTGAGGAAGACAAAGGCCCACCCTGGGCTGTCAGGCCAATGAAGAAGAACATTCCCTGAGCGAAAATTATTAAAGACGGTATATGTTTGTCGCTCAACGGTCATTTTTTGCACACGAGAGCTAATTAGACCGGGACTTACGGCTTAAAGTGGATTCCGAACCACTACAAACATCCATGCCAAAGGTGGGATTCGAACCCATGAACTGTTGAACCGAAGGCAAGAGCGCTAACCATTCGGCTGCCAGCTCGGCTTAAAGACGGTATAACACGTTAGGATAAAAGCAGTTAACAGGAAAGAAAGGAAACTGTTTTTGCAAAAGTAATTTCTTTGGAGTTCATTGAAGAATTGAAGTTTCCAGACATTTTTGCAAAACATTTGAACTTAAAGATATGAGTGTAAAATAATATTTTTGTAATTATATGATCTAACTACTTTCAGGTTTAGAAGTTTTTTTTATACAACTCCAAGCATAAGAACACAGTTATATATAGTTAAAATTTTAAATTAAAATTGACAAATTAAAATTTGCATCATAGATAAAATTTTCTAAATAAGATTTTTTTATTCAGTCTAAAATTTACACAAGACCATTAAAACCTCTGGTAATGTAAAAATTTCAAAATCTAAATTTCACATCCTTAACACATTTTAAAATAAACAATTTAGAGACAATGGCCTTAAAAATTTGTAGAGAATTAAAACAATTGCATTTTTTACATAAAGATAACATCAAGATTTCATTCAAAGTGTTTGGAATAAAACTCTACGTCAAGCATTTAAAAAAGCTCTTTTAGACTACTAAAGATTTTAGATCCAAGAAATTCCAGAATATGTAAATTTTAAAGAATCAAAACTTAAACAATTGATATTCAAAATAATACACAAATAGTAATTAATAACAATTCCACAAAGAATCACTTCTGATAAAATCTGAGAAATTATTGGCGATTACTTTAGCCGAGTCAGATTTCTGAATAAAACAGTTTTTGTACTGTCTGACAAATACACTTCAAATTTTGGTTTGAATAACTCTCACGTTAGGAAATTGTGACTAGTAATTATTAAACCCTCAAGTACTCAAGGACTTCCTTGTAAAGCTCGGATGATTTTCCTCCAATAAAAGCGATAAATTTCTCTTGAAAGCATTCAGCGTAGTTGGAGCGAATGAATTCCAGCACGGCACACTTCAAATCTGAATCCCGATACTGTTTCGCCAATCTCAACAGTCTACCAGCATTGACGGGCTTCAGATCTCGGAACAGTATCTTCCCATAGGAGTCTCGCAAACCATTCAGTTTGTACTTGTCGGCAGCCTTGTACACACCCTCCCCGATATCAAAATCCGAGGTGATCGTCATCTTTGAGTACATATAATCCAGCATCACCTTCAAGACTGGCAAGCTGACATCGTTCATATCAATAGTGTTTCTGTCTCGTTTTGCTAAGATTTCAGCGAAAACTGGAGACCTGGCCATGAGGACGAACCTGTGAACTTTGACGATTTCTTTGCCGATCCTTAAGTATGTGTCGCAGAGTATTTTTCTGTCGTACATTTTGTAGGCATCCTTTGAAAGAGCCTTCAGGACTTTCTGTTCATAGTTTGTAGACAAGCTGCGGTTGTCCACAAATGTTTGAAGGCAGCTGAAATCCAAAGTCGCGAGAATGGTTACTGGATATTTAACCTCTGCTGGTTCCCAAGAGAAAAGTGTCTCGTAGGATGTGTCTTGGAGTGGGAGAGAATTATCGTTTTGGTTAAAAAACTTTTCAGAAGATGCTGTAAGAACGACATTTTCAGAGTCAAGTAATGATATGTCGTATTTCACTCGAGCTTCGTGGTCGGACCATTCTCGGACCAGTACCAGACGATGAGTGGTCGTTTCGGGCCGAAGTTCCAGATACCAGCTGCAGTCCATTGTGTGGATAAGTGGTCCCATTTGAATTTCAGTCTCAAAACCAGTGATTTCTTCGAATGTCCACTTGATTGTCCGCTTGGCGGGGATCATTAGGCTTCTCACGTCGAAGTGAAACATGGTTCGAAATTACAGACTTCTAAGTAAATTCGTGACGTTTCTTCTTTTTTTCCGCAGAAAAATCAACAAAATTATTAAAAAGTAAGGACAAGCTTCTCTCTAAAATCGTATTTATTATATTTGTAGTAACTGTGGTGTTGCCATCTGTTAATTTGATATGTTTCTCTTATATTTAAATTTTTTACGAAACTTGTGTTTTTGAAATTTTTTCTTGCACTTGCCATTTATACCGTATTACAGTAATTGCTTTACATAGATAAAACTAAAACTGTAACTATAGTAACGATATTTAAACGTTTATACAGTACTCCTTACCAATATCGGTTGCTTAAGCATGCCACTAAGGTAAAAATTTGGAAAACTCCTGAGGAAGATCTGAAAAACATTTACTTGGACTACAACTAAGCGCACAACATTCTCTTCTTCACTTTGCCTTAAAGTTAGGTGACTTCAATCTTTCAGCTTTAATTTTTAAGTACAACGCTGTTCTATTCTTTTACGTCCCAGCAAGTTCATTTCGTGTTTTAATCAGTTAGGTTTCAACTAAGGAAGTCTGACGTGGGCAGTGATCAATATTGCATTTTTTCCAATCCTTCCTACAACCTCAATAACAATAATTATAACCTGAATGTAGCGTCCATAACTACCTCAGACCGAATAATTAGCATTTTGCTTTCCAGTTCGAAGATATTTCAAAACCCAGGGTCTAAAAAATGTATGTTGAACAGTGGAGGTTATGTTGACATTTGAAATTTATATCTATAGATGTTTAAGTGTTCTATTATCACCGTCAATAATGAATAAGGCAGTTCATTGAGTTTTCAAAACATATGTGTATGTTACTTTCTGGCGATCCATGCAGACCAGAAAGTGGGAGGAGGTGGCGATTATTCGTCTGGTCAGCCAATATTACGTAAAACATACGAAACAATATTACATTTATTCGTGTTCATGATAAAAAGCATTTCGGAAAAAAAGCAAAGAGAAAGATGTGATCCTTATTTTTCAAATACACATTCACCCATAAATACCCTATCCACACTTTATATTATCCGTAAGATGTATAAAGTGTGGATAATCAAAAGTCGCCCCGTGACTCACAAGTAGAAGATCAATGGTAAAATGTAATGCAGCCTAGCCCTGGACTATACCATCCATAATTGCCTCATCATTCTGAACAGTGGTCAGGTCACTGCTGAGCTGGTACCCTTCTCTCTATATAGACGTCACACCAGCTAGATACCACACCAGAAAGATTTAAGACGTTATAGATAGATGAACGTGGACACTTCCTGAATCCACTTGCTCTAGCAACCCAGTGAGTGAAAAATTTGTCACCCTCCCATTCACTGCCCGTGGCAAATTATGTTTGACTTTGCTGATCATAACGGTCAGGTACTAACTCGAGCTCACTAACGTGGTTTAAAGATCGGCAGTGAAAGGCCATAGAACAGTGAAAACGAATGCAATGAAGAGACGAATGAAGCATCACTGTTTGTGGGAGATTCTAGGTTTGGCTCTTACCAGACATCACGGCAACAATTAAGTTTGAGAGGCAGTGCTAAATTCTCAAAACTTCTTCCTGTCATGTCTGGGAGATTACATTCTCTCTCACTGTGCTGCTGGTGTTTCGTGGGTTAGAAATTTGCTGAGCTTAATCTGTTATGTCCAAAGTCTTTCCACTTGTGCAAGTGGATAGGACGGCACCAGCTCATCCGAAATCTCGACACCTGACTGTGGTTCAGAATTACCAGTTATTTGTTTAGGCAGTTATTATTACTTAAAATATAAGAAACAACATTACATTTATTCGTGTACGTGATTGAAAGCATTTCGGAGCTCTCGGATTTAGAGAAAGGTGTGATCCTTATTTTTCAAATACACATTCACCCATAAATACCCTATTCACACTTTATATTATCCATAAGATGTACTCAGAATCAAAAGTCGTCCCCATGTCTTACAAGTAGAAGATCAATGGTAAAATGTAATTCGATCCAGAGAGTAGACAGATGAAACTGAATGCTCGAGTCTGAATAATTCTGTTCGAAATGATCAGTTAATGGTGGTTGATAACCATAGACATTACCTTATAAACCTGGTCCCATTAATCAACCTATGCTGAGTTTAAGTGATGCATTACAATTTTCTGTTCATTAGCTTTTTTGTTAAAATTTCCCAGAAGAAAATAACCGACCATAAAAAGCATGCAATATGTAATTAAAACTTTTGCTAATTTTATATATTTTTGCATTATAATTTATCTAAAAACAAGATAAGAGAAAATTACTTTTAAGAAATTATCTTTTTTTTAAAAGTTATTAGATAGAAGAATTTCTATTTTATAAATAATTTTTAAGAAAAAGTTTTCTCAAATTTAGGTAGATATCTTAAATTTTGTTACAAAACTAGCATTACTTAGTAATGGCCATTCTTAGTAATGCTTCTTATAATATGATGTTGAAAGATGTCAGTTTGTATGTCGCTAAGCGGTCACTTTTTGCACATGATGGCTTAATAGAACGGGACCAATTGTTTAAATTAGATTCAGAATTACTGCAAGCATCCAAGTCTAAATTGGGATTCGAACTCGCGAACTATTGAACCAAAAGCAAGAAGGCTAACCAATCGGCTACCAGTTCGGTGAGGTTTTAACAGATCGTCAAGGTGGGGGAGGGTGCGTGTGGCTGCTGTAGCTCTGTATCATGCTGACTGGAAAATTATTCACAAATAAAGGGGCAAATTCGTGATTTGTCCAGCTTCAAAAGAATTAATTTTACATAAACGGTCATTCGATTAAAATTTTCGAATGGCTTTGTTAGTATTTTGACTTGTCTATATTTCATACGATAAGGTCAAAAATAATCCTGACGAAAATAAAAATTCATTTCCATATGTTGCTCATTAGTAAATTTGAAAAAGTCGTGAATAATTATATCATGAGCCTTATTTTTTTCTTTTTTTTCTGACTTTACTATATCATGTGATATAATCAAAAAGTCAATGAAAAAAAATCATTTGCATACGCTTGCTGATTTTTTTATTTGTCGCTCAACCGTCATATTTTGCATACGAGGGCTACTTAGACAGGGGCCTACTGCTTAAAGTGGGTTCCGAACCATTACAAACATCCATGCCCAAGGTGGGATTCGAACCCACGAACTGTTGAACCGAAGGCAAGAGTGCTAACCATTCGGCGGCCAGCTCGACTTGCCTTGTTTCATATAAAAATATAGTGACAATAATGAAATGTCTCATTAAAAAGTTTTGCGAAATTCTTTATTTCCTTTTTTAATGTCTGAAATACTTAAAAATTTATTTCTTTCAGTAGTAAACCTAGTGAAAGTTTATATTTTTAATTACGAAATTAATTATTCGTGATAATTCTTTCTTAAGAAACAAAATATTACCAATATCAAATATTCATGTTTTTTTTATGTGCCCTAGAAAATGAATGCATTTACACAAACTGGAAATACAGTAAATGATTATAAAAATTATAATAGCATTGTTAGATTTATTTTTATGTATACTTTGATAACAATTTTTATATACATAATATATATTAGTATTAATTTTTATACTAATATACTTTCAACGTGATAGAAGAGATTGATTTCTTATATACGTATTAAAATAAAGGTATAATAGGAAAAATATTCAAAATATAGGGAAATTTTTTTTATTTTTAACTGTACAATAATTTATATAATAGTAGTATACCAAAAGCAAACAACTGTATTCCATTAATTTCAAGGTGTTACAACTGCGTGGAAAAGTCATTATCAGCCTTTATCACCTACCTCTGTAAGATTAAAAAGAATATTAAAATTGTAAACAACGCATTAAAATTTTTATATAGCTCATAATATTTAAATTGTGTTACTATATTTAACAATATTTAAATGTCTCGGAATTAAACAGAAAAACCTCGAATTTTAGTAACATAATATTTTTGGTTAAAATGTATTAGTTTAATTATGGTGGGAAAAAGATTTTTTTATTTATTAGTGTTCTCTAAAATTGATTTTATATACTAATTTTTTTCTTTTAATGTGTTGAAATAATTTAAATTGAATTATTTCAACACATTAAAAGCATTAAAGTCACTTAAAAATTAAAAAATAAAAATTGCTTTATTTTTTAATTTTTGTTTAAATTTATACAAAATTAAAATATAAAGCAATTTTTATTTTAAAAATTAAATTATTTAAATGAACTCAAAGATGAAATTAATTTTTAATTTTATCTATAATAAATATTAATATGTGCCCTGTAAAATTTATATTCTTTAAAATTTTTTTATTATAGAAAATAAAACTTATTCTCAAGAATTTGAGCAAAAATAGTTATGATAATTTTTTTATACCTGTTTTAACTCCATTTTTATAAGCACACATAAAGAAATTATTTATAAATTAATGCTTTATATATATATATATGTATATATGTATATATATATATATATATATATATATATATATATATATATATATATATATATATATATATATATATATATATATATATATATATATATATATAAATATATATATATATATATGAATAGGATATATTTAATTTAAAGTTCAAGTACATTTCAACCCAATCTTATAACATTAAGAAAAACTCTTAATATTGAAAATTAAGATTTTAAACTGTGAAATATGTAAAATATATTTTTTTAAAAATAGAATCATCATATTAAAAAATATTTGTCTTATTTTATAAATTCGAATTCTACTTTCTCAATATTTTGGTAGTACAACGTGCTTAAGAGTTTAATCCATTTTAAAAATCACACTAAATTGTATTGATTTGTACAATTTGTTCCTGAAAGATTACTCTTTTTAAGCAATTTATTAAAACCTAAATTGTTGTTTGAACTTCTAGAAATATCTCTGTTATATCTATTAAAATCATACCTAGCTGGTAACCGAGTGGTTAGTGTTCTTGCCTTCAGTTCTATAGTTCGTGGATTTGAATCCCACCTTGGAGTTAGATATTTGTAATGGTTTGAAATCCAATTTAAGCCTCAGGTCCCGGTCCAGTTAGCCCTTGTCGCAGAAAATGACCGTTGAGCGACAAACCAACCAACTTGTAAGACCATTTGTGACGAGAAACGAACCCACGATCAACTCAGTTGAAAATCTGAGTGATAATTCAAGGCATAAGATTTTGAAACGGATTCTGGACCACTACAAGTAATTCCGACACAAGGCCATCCAAGGTGAGAATCCAACACTCATCCTTTTAAATGAAATACAAGAATGATAGTAATTCCTATGACTATTCTAAAATTCGATATTTTTTAAAGATATTTATTATTCTTCATTTTTTATAGATAATTAAATTAAATTATAATATAATTAACTTTATTAAACTTTCTACTTTATTAACTTTATATGATACGCATTTTCCTGTTATAGCAAAAAACAGTTTTGATTTTAACAAATTTTTGAAATGAAATTATTTGGGATTAACATTTTTTAATCGTCAATCATTGAAAAATGTCTGTATTTGAAAAATGATTAGATAAAAATATTAATTTTGCTTCCTGCTATCTAAGCGAAATATTGAAGATGCTGAGACTAACTATGTAAAATAAATTTCTAAAAAATATTGTCTACAATTCGTGTCAGATGCCTGTTTCTGGGATGTTTTCGGCTTGCTTATTTTTGACTGATTAAGTACACTGTAAAAAAAACGGAAGAAATACAGTAAAAATCACTGTTATTTAAATAGCTATCATAGGAACACTAATGATTACAGTAGATTTTACTGTAAAATTCAGCCGCAGAAAATCGTTTGCTATTGAGCATGCGCATTGAATTGGCGGGATAAAAGTTTCGTCTGTTCCTGTGACAAATGAATCAAATTAATTTCGCCATTTATTTGCACTTGTTTTCGCTTAGTGAAGTTGGTGATATTTTGAGCATAATTATTCCTTTAGTTGAAGTTCTATTGAAATTTAACCACCAAATATAAGGTAACGTATACTTTTCATATTGTTTATTATGCAAGTTGTTAGCTAACTTTGATGTAGATAAATTCTTATAAATTTGACTGAACATTTCAAAAAATTCTAAGCTGAATTTACAAACGATCATATTTACTAGTATTAATTTAGTGTCAATATTTTTTACTTACTTTTTATTAATATTTAAAATATTTTATAGTAGTTTGGTAACATAATTGATTAGTATTTTAATTATAAATTTTTTGATGAAATTAGGATTGTATTTAAGTGCTTCCATTGTTATAAAATTGCTTAGCTATATTTTTTCGAAACTAAAAGTGAATAATCGTCTATTGTTATATTCTTTTAGATATATATTATTAAATATTTTAACGGAATTTCTATTTTATTTCGTTGTGGAAAATTCTTGATTTTTCTGTCATTGTAAAATGATTTAATTTATTGTATATTAACTAAATATAATTTTTATATTTTTAATAATTTTTTGATTAGAATTTTATTAAAAAATGTTTATTTTTTAATACAGATTGTTAAATTGCATTCTAATTTTTATCATTAAATCAATTCCATTTTGTAACATGTATTAAAATAATAATTTTTTTAGGCACAAATGTTTGTAAATTCTTTCAATAAAATAATATTACAATTAATGATATTTATTAGAATAAATGGTCTTGTGTTTAGAATTTGCATGAAATGTAAAAATGCATTTCAATGGAAAATGTAATGTTTTTTAAAATATTTATTTTTTAAAATCATTATTTTATAACAAATATATAAGAAACATTTTTAAATACATATTAAGAAGTACTATTCGAATTAAGGTGATTTATTTAGAAAATGTAAGGTTTATTATTTTATAACCATGATTGATTTTTTAAATTTATATTACTAATTAGAACATTAATTAAAAACCTATTTGGGAAATCTTGTTGGTAGTTTGATATTTATAAAACAAAATTTCTGGGAACACATTTTTTTTTTGAAAAAAATTACATTATTACTGCAAATTTAACTTTATTTTATTAAAAAATTGCAAAATTTGTAGTGCTATTTATGATTTATTTACATGTTAGTGAAGAAATCTGAAATTCATAAAAATAAAAGCTAATTTAAAATTATAATTAAGAAACAAATATATGAGTGAAAACTTTGTAATTTGTTCTTGCTTAACATATTTAAAACATATTGTGCTCAAGATTTTTCTAATACTACTGTGCACATTAAATACTACCTTCTAATATAGTCACACTTTTTAAAAAAATTTTTAAATATACCTATGTTTAGAGAAAATAAGAATTTATGAAGAAAATGTTTGATTTGTAAAGGAAGTCTTAAAATTAGAATAATCACAAATAACTTTTAGTAGTAAGACTATTCAGAGTAAAGCCTCTTCTTACCGACTTCAGCCATATTTGAAAGATAGAATAGGTATTGGGAGAGTGAGAGTGTTTTTGTAAGCACGTGTATTTCTAAAAGTTTTCTATTTATCCTTCATTGTGATATCCGACAAGAGGCCAAAATGCAGTGTGTTTTTAGATGTTATGATTGAAGAGGCTGTAAAATTAATATGAGGCTTCTCCATTTGAAAGAAAAGATATTAACACACCTAGTGATATTTCCACATTAAAAAAAGATGACCTTGCTTATTTTTAAAGCAAAGCATTTTGGACCATTTTAAGTGTTTAACTGCTGTAGATTTAAATGAAAGACTTAAGTTTGCATCAGCTAAAAAAATTAAAAGAATTGTTAATTTCTTAAAAACTTCTCCTCCTGGAGGTTGTAAAATACAATTTTCAACCATTGAGGAATTGGATGAAAAAGAGGATATTGGAGCGTTTATTATTCTTCTATCAGCAGATTTTGGAGAAGACTTGAAAAAATATTTAGATGTACTGCAGTAAAGTACTCAAAATTTTATTTTAAAAAAATTACTGCTTAGTAAATTATAAATAAGAAATTTAGAAATGAATATAAAAGTTAATCATAAATAAATTAATCAGGAATTTGTTTATTGGTTTTAGATTTCCGCATCTTCTCAGGATGCAGTAGATATTACAGACTTACCTTGCACACCATGTCTATTAATTTGTGGTATGTATTATTTATGTATTTCATAAGGTATGAAGTGTTTTAACTCAAAAGCAAAAATTTGTTGTTACATTTATTGACCTCATCAAAAATTGTTTACTCTGTTTACATTCTATTTAAAATAAATCACATGAATATATAAAATTCTAAGAAAATCTAAATAAATTGTTTTAGTTAAATATATTTTTTTTGATACAACTTCAATTTTATTCTTTATTTATCTCTAAGTACGTAAATATGCAGACCTAATAAACAGCAAATTTTTTTTATATTTCCTAATTTTGGACTATTTCATGTAATTTTTTATTGAAATTAAAGTTTTCTTAGCGGGAAATACAACTTTGATCTCACTCTAGGACAACTTAGATTTCACTTTTGAGGTAACTATTTACGAATTAAATAAATTCAGTTTTAAGAAAATGTTTTATAAAATGTCATTTCATAAATTATTGTTACTTTGACACATTATAGCATTTTAATTTTTCTGTTTATTTTCGATGGAAATGTTTTTAAATTGTATATATATGCATGTAAAAGAAATGTTTCCATATTCTCTACAAAATTATTTTTTTAACTTAAAATCGGTTTTTGTATGTTATCTTTAAAATGTGGGCATAAAGTTCATATTTCGCACTTTATTTCTAAAAATTTGTAATTCACAATTGAAAGTGTTACGATTTGCTTTTCAGAGGATATAATTTTCAATAACATAAATGAATCCTTATAAAACCAATTCTATATTCTCTTTTAATTAAATCCATTATAAATTAGTTTCTCGAGATAGAAAACATCAGTTAGAAAGATTTAATTGAAGTAAAGATTTTATCATTTTCATAAAAAGTGAGACGTTCAATACCAAAAATTCTTATCATGAAATTGCTAAAATCCCTTGAAATAATTTTTATCATCAAAATGTTTGTGATTGCATAAATGTAACAACCACTTGTTAACTATTAAGAGAAGTATATTTTAAGGAAATTCAATCAATTATATAAAACAATAAAAATTTCTAAATATTTTATTGAACTATTAAACAACTTTTCCTCTGAAATATTCAGCTCTTGATATTTCAAATTAGTTATTCATGTGTCTATTTTGTTTTTTTGTTTTTCAGGTGCTTGCTTGTTCAACTTTAAGCCCTCGCGGGGAACGAAATCTAAAAAATATGTCAAGGAAGGAATCCAAACACGTGTTTTTGTCACTTTTAAATACATTATACAACTTTAAATAGCTATAATTATTAAAATGTAAATAAAAAAATTCTTTACAATTATTTGTGTATTGTCAACTATATTGCTTTTTTTCTCAGAATCTTTATTTGCTTACATTATAATAGAAAAAATCAATTACTTTAAGCAATATCAAAAAGAAAACTTTTATTGTCTTTACAGTATAATTAAAATACTACATCATTAACTAATTCCCCTTTGGTATTTTTAGTAAAATGGAATGTTTTGTAAGGTTTCTTTTTATCCTAAATCTGTAGAATCACAGATATATCAAAAATCAATTTTATGCTAAGCTTTGTATCTTATTCAATATAACTGCTATTTCTTAATTTTTTAAAAAAATATGTAATAAAAAATCAACCTTCTTAATTATTCAATTAAGTTACGATTTGATCCAAGATTTTGAGGTAAGAAAGTTAAACAATCTCGTTAAGTATTGAAAGTTAAACTATTGATCACAACTAATGTTATATTGCTCTGAAAAATGACATCTTCTGCAATATAACATTAGTTATGTTTTTGTACTTTGTATATTATATAAAAAAATGCTTAATAATAGTTGGCCCATAATTAGGAAATTAGCTAATGTGTTTTCAAAATTGATTTATACTCTACTGTTATCTTTACAAAACATGATGATAGCTGTAAATAGCTATTGCAGTAGGTTTTGTAGAATATGCAGCAAAATGCATAGTAAAATGTGTTATAAAAATAACAATAAAAAGTGCTGTAAAAATAACAATAAAAAGTGCTGTAAAAATAACAGTAAAAAGTGCTGTAAAAATTACAGTTAAAAGTGCTGTAAAAATTACAGTTAAAAGTGCTGTAAAATTACAGTGAAAAGGGCTGTAAAACTACAGTGAAAAGGGCTGTAAAATTACAGTGAAAACTGCTGTAAAAATTACAGTAAAAAGAACTCTAAAAGTTTTACGAATATGCTGTAAAATTTACAGCATATTGTACTGGCGCCCAAAACGCCAGCACATTTTGCTGTAAATTTACAGTGGGCAGAGTCTTAATCCAGCTATCGTCACCAATTTTTTGCCAAAGATAATTCACTTGCTTCATGAATTTAAATAAAATGAAAAAGATACAGCTGGCAGACATAAACACACTTGGATAATCACGAGTTCGATACCCGCCATAACCGTAGTCCGAACCATTCGAAACTCAAGGGCAGATTCAAATCTACTATTTCTTGAACGGAAGAAAGAACAGCTAATCACTCGCCAGCTCAAAAGTGTTTTAAGTAAGTTCTTCCAGTTGTTTATATATGTTTGGGATAAGATGGTTGTTGTTGTTGTTGTCATGTGCCAGCTAGGCTGGCAATATGGGCTGCTCCACTTTTTCAACTGAAGAAAATTTTGGTGTGGAGTCCGACTTCTTCAGTACACACATGCCATAGGGACCCGTTTATAGGGTAGGCAACCATTCACAACCCATTCATACACAGAAAGGACAAAGACAGGATAGATAGAGAGAGATAGTACATCCATGCCCGAACTGGGATTCGAACCCAGGACCTCCCTATCCGTAGTCAGGGACTCTGACCACTAGACAGGGCGGGCGGCAGATGTGGTGGTTACTCTCTTATTAATCTCATAACTTGATCGTGATTCAAAATTTGGGCACAGATGCCGTATAATCCAGCATACCAAATTGTGAGGCCGAGCTGGCAGCCGAATGGTTAGCGCTCTTGCCTTCGGTTCAACAGTTCGTGGGTTCGAATCCAACCTTGGGCATGGATGTTTGTAGTGGTTCGGAATCCACTTTAAGCCGTAGGTCCCGTTCATTAGCCCTCGCGCGCAAAAAGTGACCGTTGAGCGACAAACCAACCAACTAAAATTCTGAGTTTGGTCAACACCCCATAAAGAAAAGACCTGCGCACCAAAACTTCTTTCTGGAATGAGTCATCCACATAAGGCTGACCCCCTAAAGTTGAAATTTCTCCCTCCATATCCTGTTGCCGACTCATTTCAGTATCTGTACGGAGTTGATTTTACACGTGTTTGTGATAAGCCTTGTCTCAAAATATTCATTGAAAGTATTATATTATTTCAAGAAATTTTATAAATTTTCAAGTGTTCAATTGTCAATTACCGATCGAACTACGATGGAGAACCAAAGGTATCTGTCTTCAGTTTTCCTAAAAATGAAAATATGCTAAAGAAGTGGCTGGCTATTATTCCTCAAGAAAATCTAAAAGTGACGAAAAATTCTAGTAAGTCTTATTTTATTTATTTCAAATAACAATAATTAAATCGTTAGTGAAATACATTTTTTTTAAAACGCATGATTGTGGCATGGATAAGAAATATTAAAGTTATATCAATCAACCATAATTGTATGTTTTTCATCTTAAAAAAAATTTCTCATTCTGTAGTTAATTTGGCTCTATTTGTAAAACTTTCAACAGGTTTGACAATTACTAAAAATATTCACTACTTAATTAATCAAATTAATTATTTTTTAATCATATATGATTATTAGTATATTAAGTTTTACTGTATTTATTAAGACATTTTTGTTACACATCTGGAATAATTATACATAAATTATTAATTAATTTAGGAATGAAATATTTGAGAATTTATTTATTTCACATTTTGCATATTGAGAAATAAATAATAGTGGTAATAGTAATTATTCAATATACTTGAGGAAATAATTATTATTTACGTCCTCATTATGTTAACCTATAATATGAAATGGAAAAATGAATTAGATATAATTTTAATTACATGATGATATAGAATTTAAATTGTAAAATAAATCACAAAATCTACCTTTTAGATAGTTTTAATTAAAGTTTAACATTTTTTTACCAGTTAAGATAGTGATTATAAATATTGCTTGTGTGTGTGTGTGCGCGCGCGCGTGCTTTATCAGAATGAAATATATGATGTGATAAAAACAACTTTTAAAAGTGTGTGTCTTAAAGAATTCAACAAAATATATATATAGTTTATATTTATCTTAATAGTGTTTTTTTCTTCTTTTTTTCAGGTTTGCGAACATTACTTTGCAGAGAGTGATATCCTGAGATGTTAAGAGCTATATGTAGAAAAAACTGGTTAAAAACTGAGCGCTCCCTTACGATAAACACAAACACGATTGAAGTTTGATGCCATTCCCTCAATAATTCCAAACGTCCCGAAATATTTAACGACGCCAGATGTAAAGAAGATAAGAATTGAAAATCAGAGCTTTGCTTGTGCCTTAGAAGTATAAAAAGTGAAAAAAACTACAGGGATAAATTTTGCCTTAAAGATTTAAACGAACTCAAGAACTGTTTACGTAAGTTTAAAATTCCATCATCATGGACTGTAGTCCTTCAAAAGTTCCTTTTCTTGAATCATCGGTAAAAGTGATGAAAATTTGAATTATGTAAGTGCAATTAAAGATGTTCAAATTAATAAGATAAATAGTTTTAAATTTACTATGATTGTAAATATGATATCCATACCTTAGATAATAGATTACAAGCATTTGAAAAGATCAACGATATGAATAACTTATTTGATTTGTGTAAATCTGTTATTAATGAGTTGAAAATTATTTGTGAAAGTAATGAAAATTTAGCCGACCGAGATGCCTGATTGGTTAGTGTCTCTGACATCTGAGATGTTGGTCCCGGGTTCGAATCCCGGTTCGGGGATGAATGTTTCTTTCCTTCTCTGTTCTGTCTGTGTTTCTCTGTCCTTTCTTCTGTGATGTTGTATGAGTGTGGCCCACCCTATAAACGGGTTTGTGGTGGTACGGCGCGGGCAACGCTACTCACCTCCGAGACTTGGCTCACAAGTACCCGCCGGGTAATGACAAATGAGTAGCAGTTTCTGGCCTTGTTGTGGCATAGGGTTCGTCACCCAAGTGTGCCCGCCGTTGGAAAGTAATGAAAATTTATTTGATTGCTTGGAAGAACACATTTCTCTGTTGCAATATTCATTAAATCATAGGAAATATTCTGCTAACTTTTTAATTTTATGCTTTTTGTGTATCACCTCATTGTTACAAATTTTTACGTAAAACCTCGTATTTAATTCTTCCATATCCAGCAACATTGAAACGTTTATTCGTCAATTATAAAGCAAATCCTTTGAAAGAGGAATAATTTTCTTTTATTTATTAGAGACAAATATTCTCACCTTACTGAAAATGACAAAAAAGTAGTTTTATTAATGGATGAAATTCACACAAAAGCTTCATTAGATTATAAGAGTGGTAATTTAATACGATATTCTGTGAATTCTGATGCTGTATCAACAACAGCTTATACATTTATGATTCAAAGTATTTGCTCAACTTACAAAGATGTGTTGTACATATATATCCATTAAAAACAATATCAGGAGAAATTTCACACCATTTTCTTTTTGATGTACTAACTGGCTTAGAAAAAATTGGTTTTCATATCTTTTGTATATGCAGTGATAACAATGATGTTAATAGGAAAGCTATGTCCTTGTTTTCAGACAAAACTAAACATAATCATCCCATCGATTCAAATAGACCATTATATTTTGTATTAGATTCTGTACATTTACTTAAAAATATAAGGAATAACTGGCTTAACCAGAAAAATTCAGAAGTAACGTTTTACTATCCAAATTTTGATTTGATATTTACTGATGAAAAATTAAAAACAGCATTCTTTTTAACACCTTGAGGAAACTGCATGAAATTTAATCCATTAATACTGTCAAATATTGTCACACCCTCTCTTCTAAATCTCTTTGTCCATCAAATTAAGAAAGGCAAAATGTAAAATTAGTTCTTCAAATTTTTTTAATTACCATTTTTCAGAGGGGCGAAAAACTGCAAGATCTATTTTCGATTTACTTAACTATGAAGAAACAGCTGCATTTATAAACCACATAACCTCTTGGTGGGATATTGTTAATGTAAAAAGTATTTTTAAAGGGAATGCAAAAAGAAATGAATATCAAAAAATACTTACTAATACATCTACTGATAAAAGCTTAATCTTTTCAAAAAAAATTTTTCATCATGGTTAAATAATTGGAAAAGCTGTAAAAGTGATACAGGAAAATTAAGTGCAGAAACTTACATAGCATTAACACATACTACAAATGCTCTTATAGAAATTGTAGATTATTGTTTAAAAATATTAAATATGGAATATGTTTTAACGGGAAATTTTTAGATAGATTCTCGCGAAGAACGTTTTGGTTTTTATAGACAGTTGGCTGGATCTCAATACAATTCTCTCACTCATATATTCGAAACAGAAACGAAACTAAGAATCAGGAGCCTTATTTCTTTAACATTAAATTCTGCTGTTCTTGGAAATGTTCAAATTAATTTAAATAATGACGTTGTGATGAAAATCTTAATCTTGATATT
Organism: Latrodectus hesperus; assembly: GCA_037975125.1. Taxonomy (NCBI): domain Eukaryota; kingdom Metazoa; phylum Arthropoda; class Arachnida; order Araneae; family Theridiidae; genus Latrodectus; species Latrodectus hesperus. The sequence goes on along the minus strand of CM075860.1, from coordinate 11,356,869 downwards.
CCCGACCCAAAAAAATCAATGTTTAATTTTAAAATAAACTCAAATGATTTAAAAAAAATATTCTCATTTGTTAACTATTTTGACATACTATTGTGTCCATTCTCCCTTGAAAAAAATTAAATGTGCTGTGTTTATTTAATAAGCGAAGTTGACGATGAATGTGAAAACTATATTTTAATTAAAAATATAGATAGGGGTGGTTTAAAATATCCTTGAGATGAAATCGTCTCAAAATAATTCATTTTAATTATACTGTTATTTCTAAACTATTATCTTCAGAATATGAAAACGATTTTTTGAAGTGTAACCATCGTAGATTTATTTCAAGCAATGTAACATTAAAAAAATTTCGATTAACTGAAATTAACTTAATTTTAGAATGTTGCAAACATGATAGTGATGATTTAGTAAAAAATATATTGTCTTCACTTCTACTAATATTTTACTCAAATATTATTGTAAAAAAATTAATGATGATTTAATAAATGAAAAACTTCTTAATTCAAAATCAAAAAGAAAATTACAAACATTAGGAAAATAATATAAATTTCTGAGAAGAGTTTTCTGTAGGTAAATATAATTATTAAAAATTATGTTCCTATAAACTTACATTGTTATTTCTAATTTGCTTATTTCAAAAAATCATTTTGCATATCCAAACAAATTAATTACATTTTGATACTAATTTATAACAAATTTTAATGTGGAATTGAAGTGTTTAATAAAGTTTTTTTTAAGCATACTGTTGTTGTCTTTATTCCATTTTTATTATCTGAGCAAGTTATAAATTTTGCTATTTTTATGTGATATTTAATAAAAAAACTAATAAGCCAATAAAAGCAAATGTTTCATTTACTCCAGTTATTTGTATAATGGAAACGATAAATGTTTTTATTTGGCCACAAATTTAAATTAAAAAATCATTTTTTTTTAATTTTGATATTAATGATTTAATATATGCCTATATTTTCAATACTAATACACCAAGTAATGTTGATATTATCAGATTAAATGATACAAATCCTGTTTAATTAAATGATTATTGTGAAAAACTTTAAAATGTACAATCATTGTGTTATGTGTTACCATCATAAATTTATTTTGAATGAATTAGGAGAAAAATGTAGCAGGAATATATTTCAAAAATGATCCCAATAATTTTATAAATTTTTTCTACAAATTACTTAAAAATCTTATCAAACTACAAATAATGGTTGATAATTGAAAAAATTATAAAACTGGAAATTTATATAGAAAAAACAAATGAAACAAAATGCATAACATTTTATTATAATTATAAAAAAACATTTTTAACCTAAGAATTACAAATTCTCAATTGTTAAAGTAATATTTTATTTATATATTTTTATTTTCTAATCACTTTTAGTTTGACAAATTAAGTATATTGTTTTGTTCAATTCTAAAATTTTTATAAGTGTAGTATTATAATAAACTGAAACATTTTTTTAAAATTAAATCATTTAAAATAAAGGAATGATCTTGGAAAAAATTCTGTTCAGTTTTTATTTTATTTATTACAATAATTTAACTTAGATCATTTAACACAAATGTTAAAATTTGTGTTAAATGAACAATTATCAAGCACAGATTTATCAGACAGTTACATAATTCCTTGTGGCGTGATTCAATTAATTGAACATTTGTCGTAATACATAGTAAAGGGTGAGTTATTTAGATCGCCAAAAAGGAGATGAAACAATCGGCCTCAAGTGGATGACTCATCATAGCGGTGATCAGGCCTTGTCTTTAGGAGGTGTAGATTTGGTGATTCTCTTGGCGGGTTTTCTTTGTATCTGGCAACCTGATTTTCATTTTGTTATAGAGAAGGTAACCTATAAGAATTATTCAGAAAATTATATTTTGGCAACCCTAGTATTTACGTCATCGCGCATGTCACAGTACGTCTTCTTCAGAATTTGGCATGCTGGATTATATGGCATATGTGCCAAAATTAGTTGGGTTCTATTCGTTAAAGGCAAAAAAAGACAACACGACAAAAAATGCAGAATAATAGAGTTTATTAACAAATGCAATCAATTCATATAGATAAATTATTAAAGACAAATTTAATATTGCACTAAAGATAATAAAAATGGTTGGCAAATACTTTAAGGTGCCCCAAACTTTCTCGCCAGTTAGGTTCCATATTGTTATCGATTTTGGTTTATTTTTGGTAACCTTACTATTTTTGACATACTATTACTCATTTTTATTTTGGTAAGTTTCTAAATCGATTTCTCATTTTATACTATACAAATTTTTATAAAGTCACCAACGCATTTGATGTTTTTGAAAAAAATATCTTAAAGTATATTTTCTCCAACGATATTAAAATAATAGAAAAAGTTTATTCTTTTATTAGTAAAACTAAAATTTGTTTTGCTCATTATATTAATTAAGTAAAGCATACAACATCCTTTTCAGTAATATCAAATATGTTTCATTTAAAGACAGTTATTACAGTAAAAATACTAAATTCTGTGAAAAACTTCAATTTATTTCAATATTTATATTTTGTCTAAATATACAAAAGAAATGACTTTATTATAACAATGCACGATTATTTTGAACTATGATAAGGACGAAGTCGACACTTCAGTTTTTGATATATGAAAATAAAATTTGAGTAAACCAAAAAAATATCGGTAAAATATTTAAGATTTCTCACTGACGAAGACAGTATAAATATTATTTTCTTTATTTTGAGAAATTAAATAAGGTTGGTTTTTGTTTGTCGCTCAACGGTCATTTTTTGCACAAGAGGGCTAATTAGACCGGAACCTACGGCTTAAAGTGGATTCTGAGTCACTACAAACATCCATGCCCAAGGTGGGATTCGAACCCACGAACTGTTGATTCGAAGGCAAGAGCGCTAACCATTCGCGAGAAATTATACAAAAGTTGGGTGATATTATCTTTGAAATATACATTTTGTTAAAATTTAAACTTTACATATTTAAATTAACTATTAATTACTGATTATGGAATTTTTACTGTAAAAACTATACTATAATTAATAATTTTATTATAACTTTTACAGTATAACTTTATGTTACGCATTTTATTATTTAAAAAAAAATTATTTTTCTATGTAGGTGTTACAAAGGAGAAAATTTCCTTGCTCTAACAAATGTGCATACGGACATAACTTTTAATTCTAGTTATCCAAAAATGGATGAGATTGAACTCGTGATATCTTACACTTCATAGAACGTGAGGCCCACGGTGGCCTGGTGGGTTAAGGCATCGTTTTCACTATCGGAAGGCAGTGAATTCGAATGCTGGCTAAACCGAAGATCCGTCGTGTTAAATAGGCGGTTTGGTTTGGTTTGGTTTCTTTGTCGCTCAACGGTCATTTTTTGCACACGAAGGCTAATTAGACCGGGACTTACGGTTTAAAGTGGATTCCGAACCACTACAAACATCCATGCCCAAGGTGGGATTCGAACCCACGAACTGTTGAACCGAAGGCAAGAGCGCTAACCATTCGGCTGCCAGCTCGGCTGTTAATTAGGCGGATAAGGCACGTAAAAACTGGCCCTGGTCGCAATGTCCTCCAAATGAAATGATACCTCTAGGGCTGACAAGCCAAAATATTGGGTGTCTTCTGCTTGGTCCCTGCTTCAAAATCACGAAGATTCGACCCGACTGCCCCTATCTAAGTGGTATAGCCTAACTTGAGGCCAGGTACAGGAGAGGATGCTGGTGCAACAACAACTTCGAACAGCGTGACATGAACATTGGTAACAGTGAGCTCAGCATTTAAAATCGAGTTTAAAAAAATTCAAAATTTGTTGTTGTTTACTAATGACACTTGGACAAGCCAAGTTCGCTATACTATGCGAATTAAGTCGATTGGGAACGTCTTTCGTTTTAATCAGAGCACCATGAAGGTGAAAGTACGACTTTGCTCTACACACATGCCATAGGTACCCGTTTATAGGGTAAGCAACCATTCACACCTCATTCATACAAGGAAAGGACAAAGACAGGATAGATAGAGAGAGAAAGTACATCCATACCCGAACCGGGATTCGAACCCAGGATCTCCTTATCCGTTAGTCAGGCACGCTGACCACTAGACAAGTTGGTCTCGGCATGTTTAAATTTAAGTTATAATAACGAACAAAGTAGTGGAATGACCATTATAGTAAAAAAGTTCATTTAACTAAAGTATTAGGATAAAGTCGCTTGCTTACCTCGTATAAAATTAGAAGACTTTAAAAGAAATTCGCAAAATTCCATCACTTCTTTATAAAGCTCCGATTGGCCACTGGCAAAGTCGACCCAGCTCGCCGAAGCAACGCAAGCTTTAAAATTGTGGAAGATAAACTTTATCGTCTCCACTTTCAAATGCGAGTCGTGATGGCTATCAGCCAACATCAACAACTGGATGACATTGTCTTTGGTTAAATGTTGTCGAATTATCTGACGACACATTTCCCGAAGTTTAAAAACGTCGTATTTCTCGGCGGCGTAGTACAAACTCAGGGTGGTTTCAAAATCGCAATCGTATTTGATCCTGGAATACATGAAGTCGACCAGCATTTTCATAGCGGTCGTGTTAACGTCTGTGATGTCGACTGTGTTGTTCAAAGATTCCGCCATGTCCCACTTGAACATTCTCTCAAATACAGGTGATCTGGCACAGAGCACAGCTTTGTGGGCGTTTATTTTCTCGCCATTGACGTTAAGTACAACGTCGGTTTGCACCTGGTTGTCGAACATTTTCAACATATCCTCGGACAACCAGATTTTAGCATCCGCTTGGTATTCTAATTCCGTAGGCATGGTATCAATTTCCTTGGTCACAATTGTATGTATCACCATATCGAAGGTGATAATCACCACGTCAGATGGCGATTTTTTTATCTCCTCTAAGCCAAACTTATCCAGGACTGTTAATTCCGGTGAATTCCACAGTATCTCACATGAATGATTGTGGATGCACTTTCCACCATCATCAGAAATTGAAATTTGACTCTTAAATAAAATACGAGGTGAAGAAGATCTAATAAGGTATACTGACATGACAGCGTCATCTTTTTCAAGATTTAAATACCAATCATATCCATCCAAACTAAAAGAAGGAGCTTCGACCTGAACACCGTTAAAAATCTTGGAAAAGTTCTCAACAGTCCATTTGTAACTGTACTTTAGTTCAGACACACTAGTCTTGGCGAGGCTTTGGAACATTGCTAGATAAAATTCGCCAGTTTTTCTTGGTGATTAGATTAAAAAATGGCGACGAATTTCTGCAACAAACAACTCGATGGTATAAATTCTAAGCGTCTAAAGGAGTTTAAAATGTAAACTGTTATTACTCGATTATGAAAATGTGCATACCCTTAATTGCTACTGTAAACTAATATCGCAAGAGAAATTCTTTGTCGTAAAGAAACTGATAATAGCTCGTGACGTATCAATTTCCGGAAGAGATGAAATAAACTTTTTGTTCGCAATGGTGCATTTTAGTCGGATGTTTGAAGCTTATCGACTTTCGCTTGTCAGTGACGTTAACATTTGTAAGCAAAGTGAAAGTGAAACAGGAAACTTAGCGATAAATGCGCTCACCAGTGAATGAAAGTAATTAGAAAACAAAATTTCGAGTTTACTATTTAAAATGAGTGATAAAATATTAAAATAATAGGCTAGGATTAGATTTTTAGGGTGGTCAAAGTTTAATTTTGAGAAAAGAGTATAATCATTACTAAAAATCGTAAAATATAAGAACTTCTTCATTTACCAAATTTAATTAGATTTTCGTCTACTTTCTCTATCTATCCTGTCTTTGTCCTTTCCTTATATGAATGAGGTGTGAATAGTTGCCTACCCTATAAACGGGTACCTATGGCATGTGTGTACTGAGGAAGTCGGACTCAACACCTAAAATGATTCAGTTGAAAAAGTGGAGCAGCGCACCCCATATTGCCAGCCTAGCTGGTATACGACAAAAACAATTAGATTTTTTAAATAATTATTTGGTTTTGGGGATATACGGATATTATTTGTACTCTGGGTTCTATATTTTATACTCCGGACTAATTTAACTAAAACTTACTGCTTAAACTAGATTCCATACCATAAAAACCGAGCTGATAATCGAATAATTAACTCTCTGGTTTTTTGTGCAATAGTTCATGGGTTCAAATCCTACTTCGAAGTTGTATGTTTGTTGTAGTTTATCCTTTTAAATTGTTGGTACCAATTTAGTAAGCCCTCAAGAGCAGAAAATGACCATTCTGCGACACATGAACAAGCCATATCCATGACACGAAAATTATTTACGATTGAATTGGGAATCCAATCTAAGAACTCCTGAACAGAAAATTAGAGTATTGATAGGTTAACGATTATTAACTGGAACATTGACTTTGTAGATTTTCTCTGCCAACGAAAAAAATATCTTCATTCTAGTGACATGGAATTGTATTTTATTTAATTTTTTTAAGTTAATTAAAGTATTTAAAAAAATTAATGTTTATTTTGTACCGCTGTAACTATTCATACTATAGAAACATATTTATTGTTTCCACGCTGTTGCGCTGTTAAAGTACAAAATGTTATATATATCTATATGAAGCCCAGTGGCTTAGTGGCAGCGTTTCACGCTCCGATGACACAGGTTCGATACTCGGGCTGGGCAAGATTGACTCAGCCTTTCATCCCTTCAGTGGGTCGATAAACTGAGTACCAAGCATGCTTGGAAACTAAACACTGGGGATTTTTGCGTTAGGCTGATCACCTAATCGGGACATATGCTTCGTACCCCAGGGCCTGCGGTCATGAAAACAGTTATGGGCACTGTAGGCCTTGGCCCACATGGGCTGTCGTGCCATGGAGTTTAGTTTAGTTTTAGTTTATATATATATAATAAAGACAATTTTTATTGTGATAGGTATTAAATAAAATATAAATCCTATAAATATATATATTTTTAAAAATAACACTTACATTTTACAGCTTATTTAATGTAACCTATATTAAAAATATTTAAATATAAGGTAATTGGAAATCCCACTCACACATTGAGCTTGTTATCAAGATAATTTAGGCTTGGTTAGGTTTGTGGTTCATTTGTCGTTTTTTGCACATTGTTATTAGAATCGCACCCAAAAGATCAGTGATCCCAAAAGATTTAAGTGATCTGAGAGAACCATTACAAATATCAAACCCCGAATTAGGAATTGAATCTATAAACTGTTGAATCGAAGACATTTTACAAAAAAATGCATATAAGATTAAAAAATATTTATCCAAAAAAACTGGTAACTCATTTAATTAAGTATTTTGTTTTTATGGTGAATTAAAAAAAATAATATGGTTTAATTAAATTTGCATTAACATAAAGGGATATATAAAAGCAAAAATAATTTAAAGAACACAAAGAGCTAGTATGTAACAATTGCATAAAATGGAATATTTTTCATTAATTTGCACTCCGTGATAAAATCTTTCACAAAAATGAGACAGGAAATTATATTTGGCGCATTTTCTTTAATATACATAAATCTTTTGAACATGTAATATTTGGCAAATGTAATATCCTTTGTATTTTAAAATTTACTTCATGTTTGCATGAGGTTTTATAGCTCTTTTGTTCTATAGTCATTTTTTTTTCACACGAGGAATAACTCAATTGTGACCAACACTCTAAAGTGAATTCGAACTACTACTGACTACCACGCCTAAGGCGGAGCTTGAGGCAAGGGCGCTAGATTCAGCTTCTCTCTGCCAGTTTGGCTTTATATCACTGTGAGTGGGTAAGTTAGTCGTTTTGCTGACAACAGTCACTTTTTTTGGTGGCCATGGGGCCGGGTTGCTTAGGGCGTCGTTCTCATTATCAGGAGGCAGCGAGTTCGAATCCCGGCTTAAATAATCCGTCGTGTTCGTTAATGGTGGATGGGGCACGTTCAAACTAGGCGTGGTAGCAATGTCCTCCTAGTGAAATGATTCCTCTGGGAGTGGGGTAGGCCAAGTATTGCAATTTTTCGCCTGATCCTTGTTCAAAATCACGAATACTCAACCCGGCTGCTTCTAATTGGTAGAACCCAACTCAGGGCTATATACAGGGAAGCGTGCTAGTTTAACAAGAACTTGACGGTTTTTAGGGACACTACGTAGTGGGCAGCCTGCCTGCCAAAGAACCCTCTCTAAAGCTTTTTAATATCTACACCAGTGTCTTCCTGAAATTTGATTATGTTGATGGATCATATTCGCGTATCTCAAAGAAGAAAACCCGGAAAACTCCTCCATCCAATAGAAGTGTATGCAGAAGGCAACATTCATCTTCCTGTTATTTAATAATTTTTGGAATTAAACCCAGGACCTTTAGCTCTAAAAGGCGCTGTCCAACTAATGCACGGCGTACTTAGTTTGAGATAAGTAAACATCCTAGATGGGACTCGTACACATGAACTGTTGAAATGAAGAGTAAATCTGAATTAAGATTTTGAACCGAGAGAGTATTGATTTTCAGAAATTTAGCTATCGTCAAACGTTATCCGAAGAATGACAAATGATTAATAAGTACAGAAGTGACTCATTGATAGATTTGAAACTATACAACACCTGTATTATATTGAATACATCTTTAAATAAATTCATGTTTTTCCATTTTTCGATTGGTTTTTCAAACTGAAGTTTCTTTTTTGTGTCAAAGGGTTAATTTTTTGAGTTCTAGGATTTTAAGTGAATTTTGAACAACTGTTTAATAGCTGAATGGTTAATTCTCTGACCCTCAATTGGCCGGGAGTTCGAGTCTTACTTCGGAAATAGATGTGTTTTTAATTATTCCAATTCTACTTTGCTTCATACGATATTAGTCAGTGTATAAAAAAACAATGAAATGAATCATTATAAACGTCATGCCCTATGTGAAAGCAGAATCTATAAACTGGTTCAACTCAATGCCAGAATTCTTGAATCGTCCACCTATATATCTGATATATAAATTACACTAAAACAAGAAATAATCAAGAATAAATTTTTTTAATATCCATAAAGAAATCGCTTGATTGGATTGTCTGTAAATCAGCAATTACTTTTTGCACTTGGAGGTTTTAATTAAAACGATACCTATTATTTAGAGTGGATTACAAGCCACTAAATTTAGCCAAGGCTAAAGTGGGAATCAAACTTGCAAACTTGTGAACCAAAAAACCAAAGCGCAAACCATTTGTTCGCTAACTCGGCAAGATATCGTTTTGTTTTTGTTAAAAATTTCAACGATTAGTTTAAATCTTTGATTTTTCATTCTAAGTTGCTACCTGTTGACTGCAGTGCTAATGGGATAATGTGCGCGAGAGCTACAATTTTAAAATATAATTCTTTACTGCAAAATTTCACCCATTGGAGAAAATCTCACAAACTGCGGCAAAATTCTGACTATTAATCTCCTTACTTTCTTTGTAAAGAGAGAAATATTTACTTGGTTAAATTAAATTTTTTTAAATGTATATTAGTAATTCAAGGAGTTCAATTACCAATTTATTACTAAACATGAAATAATTTTATAATTGTTAAAATGATACTATTTAATATAAACTAAAGTTTTTTTAGGAGGAAAAATTTATTTTGAGAATATTTAAAAGTAGTGTTTATTTACATTTGTTTTACCTAAAAAAATATTATTTTACTTTCTGTAATGTTATTTTACACTCCAAAATATTCTTAGAATATTTTAAGATTCTAATTTTTAGCCTCAGTGAAAAATACATTTTCTTCCTTTTGTATTTTTTTTACTTTATATAAAAACATTTCCGTTTCTCCCTCCCCAATCTTCACTTATCTTAAATATCATTTTACGAATATGGTTATGTAATATTCTTAAATGGGTAAATGAGCGTAATTCGTAAAAGAATGTTCATGGAAGAAAATCATTGGGCAAAAATTAGACATTTTTTTTCTACTTTAGAAAAAGATAAATGATTTGTAATTTTCTGCTCTATTTTCACTGTCCAAGAATTAATTGGACCTGGATGTTTGTTTCGAATTAGATAGTAAATCAAAACCTCATGAAATATGGGAGTTGAACTCATGAACTGTTAAAATGAAGGCAACAACGACATTGAAAAGATAAATTTTAAACTTTTTTTTTATCCAATGGCGGGCATACAAGGGTGACTGAACCCTACACCACAACAAGGCCAGAAACTGCTACTCATTTATCGTTACCCAGCGGGCACCTGTGAGCTAAGTCACGGAGGCGAGTAGCGTTGCCCACGCCATACCACCACAAACCCGTTTATAGGGTGGGTCACATTCATACCACAACATACACACATCACAGAAGGGAAAACAGAAGGAAAGAAATATCCATGCCCGAACCGGGATTCGAACCCGGGACCACCAGCTCAGGAGTCAGGAACGCTATCGGTTCAGCCGATCGGTCGGCTAAATTTTAAACATATATATATTATATTTTGTTATAAAGGCTACAGACATTTATAAAATTTGCCATAGAAAAAATCAAGATAATATTTAAATAATATAATATATAAAATAATGTAATATTTAGATATTAAACAGAAATTTAATCATATAAATCGTCAATAGTCATTGTATTAATTGTTTAATTTCAACTGCGAATTATTTTTATTAAAATATGCAACCTTACTCATAAATTTATCGATTTATCTAGTTACGTTTTGTAGCAAAACATTGTAACATTTTAAATGGATTTCATAATATATAAATGAACAAAAGAAATATTTTAATGAGTCATAAAATTCAAAATATTTAAAATTTTAATAAATTTGAGTTAAAGGAAAAAAGTCAAAAATTTCATCGAATTTATTTAACCAATAAAGACACTTTTAAACAATTTTAACAATTTTGTTTATGCATAAAAAACATCAGTGAAAAACAGGTAAGATTTTTTAAAAAATAAGTGATTAACGAATAACATTCTTGCTATTTATAATGGTAAAAGAGGAATTTATAATATCTGTTAGATACATTTGTTCTACAGTATAAAATCATTTTGCAACATTGGGAAAAAACTCTTACAGAAGTGCTCAGTAACAAATCCTAACTAAAGAATCCGAAATATCTCATTTATAACCATTAACAAATATTATAATATAACTGTTTTTCTATGTCTATATTCTAATTTCAAGTTTGTTCCAATAATGTCCAAAATATAACTATGGATATTTCAATGCAAAGATTTACAAATACAATTGCTTAACAAAATGCAGAATTGGTAAATTGAATGACAAAAGTTTCACACCTCATGCTTCTCAGCAAAAGCGCATCAATTCTTCAAAGAGCTCTGATTTTTCTTTTGCAAAATCAATCCACCAATGTTCTTTCACACAATTTAAGAAATTGAACTTTATAAAATCCATCACAGCTGATTTTAAGGACGCGTCTTTGTGTTTGTCGGCCATTTTCAACAACTGCAAGGCGTTGCCTTCGTTGATGGCTTGGAGGATAATCTTACCACACATTTCTCGCAGCTTCAGAACCTCATACTTGTCTGCTGCATAGTACACTTCCATGGCTTCCTCGAAATTGTAACAGACATTCACTCTAGAGTACATAAAATCAATTAATTGTTTCATGGCTTCCACCTTGACGTCTTCAATAACGACAACGTTCTTCGCAGCTTCCGCCATGTCCTGTTGGAACATCTTTGCGAAAACTGGAGACCTGGCGCAGAGTATGTACTTGTGAACGTACATTTCCTCGCCTTGGACATTAAGCACGACATCGGTGTGGATACTATTGTCATACGTTCTTAATACATCATGGGACAAACTTTCTTGGGCATCCAGGTGATAGTCGTCAACTGTCGGCATGCGATGCACATCTTTGGAAAACATTTTGGCGATAACAAGATCGATGGTGATGATCATCAGGTCAGCGGGTGAACCTTCCACTTCCATCATGCCCTGATCAAGGAGTCCCAATTCATATTTAATATTCTGAGTTCTGCACTCCCCTAATTTAAACTCCTTCGAATGGTTAAGTATTACTCGATTGGTGGAATCGGAAAAGATGACTTGGCTCCTCAAAAAAACATCGACGTGGGAAGTTTCACGACACAGCCTGACGGACATCGACGTGTTGGTTTTGGCAAGCTTGAAATGCCAATATTCATGGCAGAAATAAAACTGAGGGCAGCTGTACTCTTTGTTTTTGAAAAAACGAGAGAAATCCTCGATGGTCAGCTTGTAACTGAATTTGAATTCTGGAACCTGAATCTTCTCGTGGCACTGGTACATACCTGACGACTGCTTCTCGTTTGCAGGACGCTACAGAAAAGTAAATAAGGTAAAACCACAAGCATAAGGCTTCATCGACGTTTCAGTTTAACTTAAGTTAGGCTATTGCAACATTTCCGACTGCTTGGTTGCATACGTTAATCATTTCCGTTAATACTGCCAACCGCTTCCTAATTTTGAATTAAGATGAAATGACGAGATCGACATATGAGATATTATTCAGCTCCCCATGCCAGTAAAAGGGATTTTAAACTCCATTAAAGATTATTACAAATAGGGCTCCTTAGTATGATATTTTTCAACTGGATCAAATATAAAATACTCATCTTCCTCATAACGAATAAGACACCTTTCTCCATGAAGTTGCTTCGATCCCTCTATATTTCAAGGTATACAATCCTTTCGACAATTCTAAGAATCGGTTCGTATAACCAGTTGCTTAATAATTTTGGGACATAATCCCGTGACGAGGTCTACACCTGAGCTGATGTGGTCCACTTCACTGTAGCAAATAAATCAGGGCAGGGTTTGGTAAAAAGATTCCAAAATCTAGTTTCATGAACCCTGAAGTTTCTCTCTCATTCAAAAAGGATAAAGAAATCTATTTTGTAAATCAGGAATCGCGACGGCTGCAATCAGGAGCTGCGAAGTCATCAAGTATAAATGGTGATTCGCCATAATACTAACTACAACTGTTTTGATAACAATCTGTATTAGAATTTACAACGAATGACATGAAAATTTAAGTGGTGAATAGAGCCATTGTAATTTGCTTGGGAAAATTTTTGATCTTGCTGTTAGAAAACATCAGTAAACCTGATTCACTGTTTCGATCTTGCGATTAGGAACAGGGAATCAGGGATTGATCCGGATTTAGCAATTGATCGTCTTCTCGATAATTAATTGCGACTTTGTATTGCATTCTGATGTGGCTAATAATTCGAAATTCGGAATAATAGACACTGACTACCCCATATCAGGTGTAATAATGACATGCACCCCAGCAAAGTCAAGCACCAGGAGAGGGCTGTTGCGAACATCCTCTAAAGTGAGCCCCAAGCAATCGAGAATATGAAGCGGGGAAGCCGGCAGCAGATGGCACTGTTGTTGTTGTTGTGTCCAATCCTTCAGGATGTAGCGGCAGTTAGATCAAATCCATGATTCCATGCACCCCTGCAAAGTCAAGCACCAGGAGAGGGCTGTTGCGAACATCCTCTAAAGTGAGCCCCAAGCAATCGAGAATATGTTGCGGGGAAGCCGGCAGATGGCACTTGGGACACGTTAAGACTTTACGGCCGGATTCAAAGGAATTGCATTTCAGGTGACAACTGAAGTCTTGTGATAGCCGTTCGGTCCTGTCTGCCAGCCTCAAAATGTAATGCTCCTCCTGGTCTTGACCTACAATACCAGGGATGGGCTGGAGGCTGATTAGTGCTAATTGTTGATTGCAGAATGATCTTCATTTAAATTGTATTTAATAGCCATTAATAAGAGATTTGTGAGTTTGGGTCTTAAGATTTGCAGGTGATATTGAATGTGCATAATTGTAATGTAAATGTGGAATAATTAGAAAACGTATGAATCTAGATATTTTTAGAATCCTTGGAACTTTGTTTGCTGTGTGTGACGCATACTTTTTTCTCTTCTTTTACATTTCGCTTAACTGCTAACGGCATCTGAATATTGTTTTTGCGTAATCGTCCTCATTGTTGCTTCTTGTAAGACATCTTCGGAAATGTCCCAGTGCACAAAATAGACTACGTTATTTTATTTCAAAAGACAAATGATTTTTTCTGGACAGAATTCTTCATACCAATGTTTGAGTAAATCCATTGAAAAAGGAGGATCTAGTACGATTCACTCATCAGTAATTCTTAGAAGCAGCTATCTGTGAATATTAATGCACGTGCATTTATGTTCTCGCTTGCAATGGCACGTGTAGCATTACAGTTGAAAACACATCGTTTTTACCCTTACACCATATCCACTATATCGAACAAACAAGTTACGATGTCTCAAATTCACTCCTTCTCAAAAGATTGATTGCATCTCATCTATCAACAGCCATTGTAGCATTTTGCCGACACATAAGGTTCGTTTCTACCTGAATAAGATGGTAAAAATTTTGATTTTAAACATTCGCGTAATTAATTTAGTGGATTCTGTATGTGAGACCCGTACGCCCAACAAAATTATCTGCTTGCTAGGGATTCAGGTCATTACTGTTATTTGGCACATTTTATTTTCAAAAAATAACTCATAGTATTTTCGTGATGATATTTTGTTGTGAATGCTGTTGCCATGACATACAACAAAAGTAATGACTTATATCCACCATTTTTATCAAGGTGTATAAATGGAGGGGATAGTTTAAGAGTGAAAAGTTGTTGTAAAATGTAAAAACTTCCACCATGAGTTCATTTTTATAGTCATGGTCGAAAAGATGGGTTAAAAACTTAGGAACACTATAAAATTTCCAAACAGCCACCAAAGTAACTGTTGTTGTTACTAATGACACTTGGACAAGCCAAGCTTGCTATGCCTTGGCTATGCGAATTTAAGTCAATTGGGAGCGTCTTTCGTTTAAATCAGAGCACCATGAAGGTGAAAGTACGTCTTTGCTCTTTAAATCCTCCGATAGATGGAACCCCTAGCGGATTCACTCCCTCAACTTTGAAATTGATCTGGAGAGAGAGGAAATTTTCTCTAGACCATTTTACCCATGGTAACTGCTCAATGGCCGACCACAGGACTTTCGATTCTACAGGTTTAATGAGCACGTATATCGCATGTACTCGGTGGGTCTTTGGCGGCGTTTGGAATCGAACCCGGCGCTTCCTGATGGAAGGCCGATGCCCTACCCACTAGGCTACCACGGCCCGTTAAGTAACTGTATATACAGCAGACAAAAACGCTGTACTTACATGGTTTAATACTGGCTGGATTTGAAGATTTGAATCAAAGACCTTCCAATGCGAAAGAACAGAGCTACCCATTGGGCAACTGGGACAACTCTAAGAATATATAAACAGCACGGGTTGTTTTTGGATAATCTGACTCCCAAATAATATCAGTAAATGTAGATGAATAAATATAAGAAAAATAAAATATTAGAAAAGGGGTAAATGGTAGAAGTTATAAAAATTCTGCTACAGAAGGTAATTGGAAAAGAACTGTATTTTTATCATGATGTTGCAGACTGAGAAGGAGCTTTTGCTGTAATATTGCGCTAGTAAGCGTATCATATTTGCTGTTTTTACTTACGTAAGATGCCACCCAACTTGTCTAGTGGTCAGTGTGCCTGACTGCGGATAAAGAGGTCCTGGGTTCGAATCCATGGATGTACTTTCTCTACCTATCCTGTCTTTGTCTTTTCCTTGCATGAATGAGGTGTGAATGGTTGCCTACCCTATAAACGGGTCCCTATGGCATGTGTGTACTGAGGAAGTCGGACTCCACACCAAAATAGGGTTCAGTTGGAAAAGTGGAGCAGCGCACCCCATGTTGGCAGCCTAGCTGGCACACGACAATGAATGAATGAATTTAAATGTCAGTTTTATTAAAATAATTTTAAAACATGCCATATATTTCCTAAATGAAATTGTATTGCAAATAAGTTTGCTGTAGAGAGAGTGTAAGGTTTTACCACAATTCTTTCTCAATGTTGTTATGAATCGTCTTCAACGTCTATGCCAAAAGTTTGCATATTTCAATTTAATGAATTCTTATTGGGAGAAATATATTTTTTAAGTTGACTGATGGCTGAGTGGTTAGCGTTTCTGACTTCTGAGCTGTGGGTCTTGGGTTCGAATCCCGGTTCGGGCATGGATGTTACTTTCTTTCTCTGTTCTCTTTATTATTTTCAACTCAACTCAGAAAAAAAATTCTGTGGGCACACAAAACAACTGTATACGGTGGTAGTAGCCTTGTGGTTAGGGTATCGACCTTCCATTCGGAAGAGTGGGGTTCGATTCCCAATGCCGCCAAAGACCCACCGAGTACATGCTCGTTAAATCTGTGGAATCGAAAGTCCTGTGGTCGGTCGTTGAGCAATTACCATGAGTGCAATAGTCTAGAGAAATTTACTCCCCCTTCAGATCAATGTCAAAATTTAGGGAGTATATCCTCTGGTCCTGCCATCTATCGGAGGATTTGAAGTGCAAAAGTCGTACTTTCCACCTTCATGGTGCTCTAATTAAAACGAAAGACGCTCCCAATTGACTTAAATTCGCATAGCCAAGGCATAGCGAACTTGGCTTGTCCAAGTGTCATTAGTAACAACAACAACAACTTACGTAAGAATATACACAGCCATGTTGACAGATCTGAATTCGTGCGAAAAATTTATGGGCTGTAGTGTTTTGTGTATTTATCTGTTGATCTAAGATGTATTATGTGTATTTGTATTTATTTATGTGTTGTAAATGATATTATGATGTCATTTAATGAGTCTAATTCACCTAGCTGGTGCTACTGAGTTGACCTTTTTCAAATACCCATTACGTCCTAAAAATTCCACCCCAGTTATTTATCATCTCCTGCTTAAAATATTTAACTTTCAGAAATGATGTACGTCAGTTTTCCAACTCAAGATACTTCACTGGTTCTACCTATGCAAATTCCCACGAGTTTCGTAAATTTGTGAATCTATTTTCCAGTTAAAGTTCTGGGAATGTGTCATTAAACAGTTTTGTCCGTGCACGGTTTGCGAAAACTACTTCAGGAATTTCGGGGATGGTGTTTTAAGGGAAATTTAAACGAAGAAAACCGTCTGTAATTTATTTTTACAGATTAGATTTCGAATATTTCTCCCCCCCCAGAACTTAAATATTCGCAAACTCGTTACGTTTAGTTGCACAGTTTTTTTCTTTTTGATTTTAATATCTGAGAAAAGGTTATGTTAGGTCTACCGGAAAGTTCTGTCCATTTTTACTGTAAAACAAAACATAAAATTTTCTTAATTTCAATAAAATTTATTAAATCGTATAGTCGCCATTATTATTAATTACTTCTTGAAAGCGTGTGAGGGCAATTTTTATACCCCATTTTTGAAAAATGTTTCATCTTTTTACACGAAAAATTGGAATAATGCTTGATTGATATTTTCTCCATTTTTTAAAAATTTTTTGAGGTCAAAAATAAGTGATAAGTTAGAGGGTGATAAGTCCGGTGTGATAAGTAAGTGATATTTTCTCCATTTTTTTAAAAATTGTTTTGACCTCAAAAATAAGTGATAAGTTAGAGGGTGATAAGTCCGGGGATTATGGTGTATGGGACAGAATTTTCCAGCCTAGTTCTGCAATTTTTTTTGACGAATTCTTTTCTAGGCCTCTTTCTCTTGAGCTGCTCCCTTTAAATTATTGAGCTCTTGACAATATTATTTTCCAAACTGAGTTTTTCTTTCAAGGACGAATGCTCATAATGTATTCGTCCTCAAATTTCTCACCATATACACAACATTCTCTTTTTCAAAGTCAAATTTTTTTTATATTTGCAAGGACTAGATTTTCCGCACAATATACCTTTTTCCTTAGCTAAATTAAGCTTTCTGCGATCTCCGATGTTGTCAGATGTAATTTATGTTGTCAGATTTTGTAATGTGCACTTTCGAATCATTTGTCTATGTATGGGATAAAAATTTGGTGCATTAACTGTCAGTATATTTGATCTTCAATTCTGATGTTCATATACTCGAGTCTAACTTTGAAGCAGATATTTGTAAAAGTACACACTGTACAAAAAAAAAACGGAAGAAATACAGTAAAAATCACTGTTATTTAAATAGCTGTCATAGGAAAACTAATGATTACAGTAAATTTTACTGTAAAATTCAGCCGCAGAAAATCGTTTGCTATTGGGCATGCGCATTGAATTAGCGGGATAAAAGTTTCTTCTGTTCCTGTGACAAATGAATCAAATTAATTTCGCCATTTATTTGCACTTGTTTTCCTTTGGTCCAGTTGGTGATATTTTGAGAATAGTTGTCCCTTTTTAGTTGAATTTCTATTGAAATTTAATCACCTAATATAAGGTAACGTATACTTTTCATATTGTTTATAATGCAAGTTGTTATCTAACTTTGATATATATAAACTCTTATAAATTTGACTGAACATTACAAAAAATTCTAAGCTAGATTTACAAATGATCACAGCCGAGCTGGTAGCCGAATGGTTAGCGCTCTTGCCTTCGGTTCAACAGTTAATGGGTTCGAATCCCACATTGGGCATGGATGTTTGTAGTAGTTCGGAATCCACTTTAAACCGTAGGTCCTGGTCCAATTAGCCTTCGTGTGCAAAAAATGACCGTTGAGCGACAAACAAACCAAATACAAATGATCACATTCACTAGTATTATTTCACAGTGTCAATACTTTTTTTTAATATTTAAAATATATTTTATAGTAGTTTGATAACATAATTGTGATTAGTATTTTAATTATCAAATTTTTGACGAAATTAAAGTTGTATTTAAGTGCTTCCATTGTTATAAAATTGCTTAGCTATATTTCTTTCGAAATTAAAATTGAATAATCATTTATTTTTATATTCTTTTAGATATATATTATCAAATATATTAACGGAATTTCTATTTTATTTCGTTATTGAAAATTCCTGATTTTTCTTTCATTGTAAAATGATATAATTTATTGTACATTAACTAAATATAACATAATTTTATATATTTTTTAATAATTTTTTGATTAGAATTTTATTAAAAAATGTTTATTTTTTAATACAGATCGTTAAATTGCATTCTAATATTATGATCAGTAATTCATTTTGTAACATGTATTAAAGTAATCAGTTTTTTAGGCATAAATGTTTGTAAATTCTTTCAATAAAATAATATTACAAATAATGATATTTATTAGAATAAATAGTCTTGTGTTTAGAATTTGCATGAAATGTAAAAATGCATTTCAATGAAAAATGCAATGCTTTTTTAAAATATCTATTTTTTTAAATTATTATTTTATAACAAATATATAAGAAATATTCTTTTTTTAAATACATATTAGGAAATACTATTCAAATTAAGGGGTCACACATTTCTTTAGAAAATGTAAAGTTTATTATTTTATAACCTTGATTAATTTTTTAATTTATATTACTAATTAGAACATTAATTAAAAGCCTGTTTGGGAAATCTTGTTGGTTGTTTGATATTTCTAAAACAAAATTTCAGGCAACGCATTTTCTTTTGTAAAAAATTACATTATTACTGCAAATTTTACTTTATTTTATTAAAAAATTGCAAAATTTTTAGTGCTATTTATGATTTATTTACATGTTAGTGAAGGAATCTGAAATTCATAAAAAGAAAAGCTAATTTAAAATTATAATTAAGAAACAAATAAATCAGTGAAAAATTTGTAATTTGTTCTTGCTTAACATATTTAAAATATATTGTGCTCAAGATTTCCTAATACTACTGTGCACATTAAATACTACCTTCCAATATTGTCACACTTTTTTAAAAAAAAATTAAATATATCTATATTTTGGGAAAATAAAAATCTATGAAGAAAGTGTTTGATTTGTAAAGGAAGTTTTAAATATAGAATAATCTCAAATAACTTTTAGTAGTAAGACTATTCAAAGTAAAGCCTCTTCATATCAACTTCAGCCATATTTGAAAGCTGGAATAGGTATTGGGAGAGAGAGAGAGAGAGATTTTGTAAGCACGCGTGTATTTTTAAAAATTTACTACTTTCTCCTTCATTGTGATGTCCGACAAGAAGCCAAAATGCAGTGTTTTTTGGTGTTATAATTGAAGATGTTGTAAAATTAATATGTGTTTTTTCCATTTCAAAGAAAAGATATTAACATACCTAGTGATATTTCCACATTAAAAGAAAGATGGCCTTGCTTATTTTTAAAGCAAAGCATTTTGGACCATTTTAAGTGTTTAACTGCTGTAGATTTAAATGAAAGACTTAAGTTTGCATCAGCTAACAAAATTAAAAGAATTGTTAATTTCTTAAAAACTTCTGCTGGAGGTTGTAAAATACAATCTTCAACCATTGAGGAATTGGATGGAAAAGAGGATGTTGGAGCGTGAATTGTTCTTCTATCTGCATATTTTGGAGAAGACTTGAAAAAATATTTAGAAGTATTGCAGTAAAGTATTCAAAACTTTATTTAAAAAAATTACTGCTTAGTAAATTATAAATAAGAAATTTAGAAATGAATATATAAATTAATCAGGAATTTGTTTATTGGTTTTAGATTTCCACATCTTTTCAGGATGCAGTAGATATTATAGACTTACCTTGCACACCATGTGTATTAATTTGTGGTATGTATTATTTATATATTTCATAAGTTTTGAAATGTTTTAAGTGAAAAGCAAAAATTTGTAGTTACATTTATTGACCTCTCAAATACTGTTTACTCTGCTAACATACTATTTAAAGTAAATCATGAATATATAAAATTCTAAGAAAATCTAAATGAATTGCTTTAGTTAAATATATCTTTTTTGATACAACTTCAATTGTATTCTCCTTTATTTATCTCTAAGTACGTATATAATCCCGTAAATATGCAGACTTAATGAACAGCAAATTTTTTTTATATTTCCTAATTTTGCACTATTTCATGTAACTTTAAAATTAAAGTTTTCTTAGAGGGAAATACAACTTTGATCTCACTTTAAGACAACTTAGATCTCACTTTTGAGGTAACTATTTACGAGTTAAAGAAATTCAGTTTTAAGCCAATGTTTTATAAAATGTTATTTCATAAATTATTGTTACTTTGACACATTATAGCATTTTAATTTTTCTGTTTATTTTCGATGGAAATATTTTTAAATTGCGTATATATGTATGTTAAAGAAATGTTTCCATATTCTCTACAAAATTATTTTTTTAACTTAAAATCGGCTTTTGTAAGTTATTCTTAAAATGTGGGCATAAAGTTCATGTTTCGCTCTTTATTTCTAAAAATTTGTAATTCACAGTTCCCACTGGAAATGGAAATGTTATGACTTGCTTCTCAGATAATATAATTTTCGATAACATCAATGAATACTTATAAAATAAATTCTATATTCTCTTTTAATTAAACCAATTACAAATTAGTTTTTCGAGATAGAAAATATCAGTTAGAATGATTTAATTGAAGTAAAAATTTTATCATCTTCATAACAAGTGAAACCTTCATTACCAAAATTTTTTATCATGAAATTGCTAAAATCCCTTGAAATAATTTTAATCATCAAAATGATTGCGATTTCATGAATGTAACAACCACTTGTTAACTATTAAAAGAAGTATATTTTAGGGAAATTCAATCAATTATATGAAACAATAAAAAGTTCTAATTATTTTATTGAACTATTAAACAACTTTTCCTCTGAAATATTCAGCTCTTGAAATTTCAAATTAGTTATTCATGTGTCTAATTTCTATTTTATTTTCAGGTGCTTGTTCAACTTTAATCTCTCGTGGGGAACGAAATCTAAAAAATATGTCAAGGATGGAATCCAAGCAAGTGTTTTTGTCCCTTTTAAATAATTTATCCAACTTTAAATGGCTATAATTATTAAAATGTAAATAAAAAAATTCTTTACAATTATTTGTGTATTGTCAACTACATTGCTTTTTTTTTCTTCAGAATTTTTATTTGCTTTTATTATAATGGAAAAAATCAATTACTTTAAACAATATCAAAAAGAAAACTTTTATTGTCGTTACAGTATAATTAAAATACTATACATCATTAACTAATTCCCCTTTGGTATTTTTAGTAAAATGGAATGTTTTGTAAAGTTTCTTTTTATCCTAAATCTGTAGAGAGAGAGAGAGAGAGAGAATCACAGTTACAGCAAAAATCAATTTTATGCTTAGCTTTGTATCGTATTCAATATAACTTATTTCTTAATTTTTTTTAAAAAATATGTAATAAAAAAATTTAAACTTCTGTTAAAGTTACGATTGTGAGGTAAGGAAGTTAAACAATCTCGTTAGGTATTGAAAGTTAAATTATTGATCACAAAATGTTCTGAAAAATGACGTCTTCTGCAATATAACATAAGTTATGTTTTTGTGCTTTGTAAATTGTATAAACAATTGCTTAATAATAGTTGGCCTATAATTAGGAAAT
Source organism: Latrodectus hesperus (assembly GCA_037975125.1). NCBI lineage: Eukaryota > Metazoa > Arthropoda > Arachnida > Araneae > Theridiidae > Latrodectus > Latrodectus hesperus. The sequence continues at coordinate 11,334,506 of CM075860.1, read as the reverse complement.
TAGCTATTGTGTATTTAAAATTTATTTATACTCTACTGTTATCTTTACAAAACATGATGATAGCTGTAAATAGCTATTGCAATATGTTTTGTAGAATATGCAGAAAAATGCATAGTAAAATGTGCTGTAAAAATAATAAAAAGTGCTGTAAAAATTATAGTAAAAAGAACTGTAAGAGTTTTACGAATATGCTGTAAAATTTACAGCATATTGTACTGGCGCCCAAAACGCCAGCACATTTTGCTTTAAAATTACAGTGCATTTTTTAAAGTTCAGAGCTCATTTTGTGCTTAAGATGCTTAATCACATGCAGGATAATCAGACTTTCTAAATAGAAAAGTACTGTTATGAATATTGTGTTTCATTTTATTTTGTACTCAAATAATCTCCATGTCCCAAGATATGTACAACATGTAGCTTATGAATATTTTGTAAATAAATGATTAAAGAAAAGTAAAATTAGTTTGCATTTCAAAATTTGTCAATTTTTAATGATTCTTAATGCTTAATAAATGACATAAAATTATTATACTTATTATTAGAAGACTTTTGTGTGTGTGTATATATATATATATATATATATATATATATATATATATATATATATATATATATATATATATATATATATATATATAAATTCGTTGTATTTATTATAAAAATATTAAAATGACCATTTGGAAATCATCGATTTTCTTCATGGCAGTCACATATTATAAAAAAAGTTACGCAAATTTAACAAATATTTATTATAAAAATAGTGCATCAATTAACAAAAAAGAACTTGATTTTTCCGTGATTTTCAAATTATATTAATGCCATGACTTTGTAATCATTTACGTTTATGACTTTGTAAATATTCATAAATTTGTACATAAATAATTTCCTATTAGAGAAAAATTTTACCATTTGCAAAATAAAAAATTACATTTTGCTAAAAGATGACGAAAAATAAGTTTTAAAAAATGCTTTTTTTCAAAACAAAAAATTCTCGTTAATTAATTTTATTTTAATAAAGTACTTGTTGTGCAAGTTTTTTTAATCAATTTTTTTCCAAAATAAACTTCCATATATAGAAGAAAACGTATTTCGATTTACGATGGAGAAATCAAAATATTTATACTCATAATCAGTTCATTCATTAAGAATATTTTTTAACAGTTTTGGGAAGGATGGTGATGACAATTAAAAGTGTTATTGTTTCATGTATCCTATCTGGTTAGCCAATTGGCTAATCTTGATCCTTGAACTGGTGCATATTTCAAAACAAGGAAGAAAAAGTCCTCTTTTCCAAGTCCTGAGCAGGAAAGTAAATGATTTGGGGTAAAATGGGTGGTGTTGCATTTCCTACACGTGAGGAATATATTGTTTCCTGGGTCGATTTTAAGACATTTTAAGCTTCCATTTATAAATCTTCAAATGCTGTCTTCTGTAAGCCACTACCCTTAAAAATAATGACAGTATAATTAGAGTGAAAGAACAATAATTTTTTGCTAGATTGTTTCCAATCTTGTTTTGGATTATTTTTATATTGGAAATATAGTTAATTTTTCTATGAAATAGTTATGAAAATTATATTTTTATTAATTTATTACTTTACAGTAATAATTTAAAATTAATTTTACTAAATGAATATTTGACTATGACACAACAACTAAAATAAAAAATAATATTAAAATTACAAAATTATAACATGACCTTTATCTTTACTGATTTGATGTCTCCTATTTTTTTAATCTGATTAATCATAATTTTCTTAAATATTAACAAAGAGGAAACCATAAGAATGGAAAAGAAAAAACATATGGAGAAGGGGCTTTCATGAAACCAGTATTAAGTAACTTAGCCTCTTCAGTGTTAAATTATTAATATATATATATATATATATATATATATATATATATATATATATATATATATATATATATATATATATATATATATATATATATATATATATATATATATATATATATAAATTATTGTTTTTCAAAAGTTAAAACAATAAACTTAATATATGAAAAACTTTACATAAAAAAATTAAAATCTTTAAAAAATCAATAATAATCCAAAAACAAAAGCTGAATTAATTTTCATTTTCGCTTAAAACTAATTAAAAAATTTAGAAAACATTTTAAAAGATATCCATTTTATTTAATAACAATAGATTTCTAGAATTTTCTATCACTACATAAATTTTAAAAATAACAATATATGATTTTAATAATTTTCTGTCACCATACAAATGCACATTCTACTGAATAACAACAATACGATTTTTTTAATTTTTTCTCACCGTATTAAACAAACATTAAGAGTTACAGCATAAGATAAGCACATAAAGTTCTGTGAACCATAAAATTTTAAATATTCCAAATATAAAGCACACAATTTTTTTTATCTTAAAACTACAACCACAGTTTTATAATATAAGTAGTGATTTATGATTATTAATTTTAATTAATTTTAAAATTATGATAATTGAAAATAATGAAGTTAAGTTTGAATTCTTAAAGTAAAAGCACATAATATAAATTTCAAATTCGGTATAATCTGTTTGAAATTTATTTTCCAGAATAAAAAGACATAAATTGTGAATTTATAGATTAATTCAAACTTATCTCTTTTAAGTAATTATTTTAAATTAAACGCAAACAATGACTATATATTTAATTAAATTTTAGATGGTATTAAAAAGTTTGAGATTATAAGGAAGAATTTTTTAAGGTTAGAAAACAGGAAATACTTGTTAAGAACAAAATTTTGTTGAAAGAGGAAATAGTTTTCTTTAATGAAATAGTTGTATAGATTTGAATATATTTTATCAATTGATTCTTGGAGATGTCAGGAAATAAAAAGAAAATTATCAAAAAATAATAAACATTCAGTTTGAAAATTTTAGTGGAATGGATAGTTAAAATACTGATAGAACCTACCAAAATCATTACCTGAAAATCAGAATCATTTAATGGCATATCTTTTCCTATGATTTTTCACTTCTTCGACAGCAAATCAAGATCAATTGCAATCATTTTAAACTAGGATGAATTCACAAACACGAAAGGACATGATATACTTCATTCGAAGTAGATTTAAGGAATTTAAACTTAAAACTGAATATTTTTAATCAATAAAGTTCAACAGTTTATCGTAAAGGTCTGATTTTTCTTTAGCGAAATCAGCCCACCACTCTTCTTTAACACAATTTACGAAATTGAACTTTATGAAATTCATCGCACCTAATTTTAAAGACTCGTCTTTGTGCGTGTCGGCCATTTTCAACAACTGCAAGGCGTTGCGTTTGTTGATGGCTCGGAGGATAATCTTACCACACATTTCTCGCAGCTTCAGAACCTCATACTTGTCTGCTGCATAGTACACATCCATGGCTTCCTCGAAATTGTAACGGACATTCACTCTTGAATACATAAAATCAATTAATTCTTTCATGGCTTCCACCTTGACGTCTTCAATAACGACAACGTTCTTCGCGGCTTCCGCCATGTCCTGTTGGAACATCTTTGCGAAAACTGGAGACCTGGCGCAGAGTATGTACTTGTGAACATTCATTTTCTCGCCTTGGACATTAAGCACAACATCGGTGTGGATACTATTGTCATACGTTCTTAATACATCATGGGACAAACTTTCTTGGGCATCCAGGTGACAGTCGTCAATTGTCGACATACTTTGCATATCTTTGGAAACCATTTTGGTGATAACAAGATCGATGGTGATGATCAGCAGGTCATCGGGTGTACCTTCCACTTCCATCATGCCCCCTTCATTAAGGACTGTCCCAATTCATAATTAATATTCCGAGTTCTACTCTCCACTAATTTAAGCTCCTCCGAATGGTTAAGTATTATTCGATCGGTGGAATCGGTAAAGAGGACTTTGCTCTTCATAACAGCATCGACATCGGAAGCTTCTTCGACAGAGCCTGACGGACATTGACGTGTTGGTTTTGGCAAGCTTGAAATGCCAATATTCATGGCTGAAACAAAACCAAGAGTAGTCGACCTCTTTGTCCTTGAAAAAACGAGAGAAGTTCTCGATGGTAAACTTGCAATTGAATTCGAATTCCGGAACCCGAATCTTCGTGTGGCATTGATGCATACTTGAGGACTGCTCTTTGTTTCCAGAATGGTACTGAAAAGTAAACGAGGTGGAATAACACGTATAAAGTTTAACTGTCGTTTCAAGTTAATTTAGGTTAGGCTATGCCAAAGTTTCCGACTACTTGGTTCTATCCATTAATGACTTCCATTATTTCCAGGAGTGATTATAAAGTATAATTCTTTAAAAATATTGAATTTTTTTTCTTATTGAAATATTTCCTTCACAAAATAATAGATCCTGAACTGAAACTACTGGCTAACTTATTAAACATTTCCAATCACTTTAGAAAACTAAATTCACAACGCGTCCTTGTTATCATCAGTATGAAAGGCCAACTACTTATTTTTGCTGCACTTCTTAAAGAGATAATGAAATACAGATAAGCATGCCATGTGATTTCTGACCAAGTGACTACTGATACCTTATCAACAACAAAAAATAAGATTTGTCATTACTGACTATGTATCATCTTCAGTGCAAGGATAAGCACATTTCAGTGAAAAGATATTCTAGAAAGAAAAATAAATAAATTGAATTTTACCCTTTTAGATATGTTGGTGTCAACAGATAAATATCTCGAAATTAGGAGCCTCTAAAATTTAAAAAAAAATTTTAATCGATTTTTCTCACTCATTTTATATTTGCTCTGCTCAAAAACATAAATTGGACTCCCAGTTTTTCTCTTTTTCTATTTTTACACAATATTTTCTTTATTAATTAATTATAATTTATCTTTTTAAAATAATTATAATTTGTTTATCAATAAGTTAGAATTTTATGTATTGATCATTTGCAGTTAAAATTAGTAGTAACAGATTTTTGACACTTTCTTATTACATTTAGATTTTATTATTATGCAACCATTAAATGTCAGAAATTTTATCGCAGCAATTTTTAACGATAATGATTTAATTTCCATAAAAATTTATCTGCAATGGCAAAAATACTACAGACCAATCAGATTGCTTTATACTTACCCAGACGTCTCAGGTTCACCAGGACGACTCCTGTCTTCAGACAAAATCCTGGTGTAACAGTAAAAATTAAATTTGATTTTATGTATGACAAAAGTCAGTCTATATATAATAAACTATGAAAGATTATTTAGGATAATTTCTTTGTCATTTATATTTATGTACTGTATGAAAAACAAATACTATAAAAGAATGATGGTAAGCTAATAAATCCTATAGTCCTCGTAACGTATGGTCTTACCGTACGGATCAATACTTCGGAGAAAGAAATTTATATTTGATAATAAATATTAGAAAAACCAGCCAGAGAGAAATTTACTAAATCAAAATATGAAAATTTAAGCAGAATTCAGTTGGAATAAAAATTCTCAACAAGAGCGTTAAAATCATTCTTTCTAAAACCAAGAACGTTTATTATTCCTTATTCTAAGATAAAAAAAAAACATTTTTCTTCATAAACTAAAATCCAATCACAACAGAGAAGAATTTGTTACGTCAAATTATTTAAGAATAGAATTTCTATATCAACAAAGTAAAAACACTTGTCTTATAACTTAGTCTTACAACACTATTTTTCAAAAATTAAATTTTTTCTCATAGTGTGCCGCTAAGTAGGAAATTATTTTTGTTGTGTCTGTGATTACTCTTATAAATTAGAAATGTTTTTACCAGTTGAATGAAAATATTTTTTTCACTGAGATCAGCGTCTCATAAAAGAGCGATAGTAATTAAGGTCGTGGAATATTCTGCTGTGCTGGACAAAAATTTCAGCGAAGTTGGTGTTTCATTAACTAATTATTGACAAAGAAATTCAAACGATATTTGGAATTACCATAAAATTTCTTTTGCTACAAGTTTTATTACATTACTTTTTCTTTCTTAATCACCGTACATTCAAAGTGTAGTCCAAATTAAAAAAATCGCTTTATCCAATAATTTTTTTGGCAAGATTTGACAGTATAATTGTAAAAACAAACACGCACTTTCTTTCAATTGATAACTAATCCTTGTGTATGAGCAGTTAAAAGTACGTGAGTTTTCTCAGTCCTGACTTCAAAAATGGCTACAATTGATAGACAGGCTATAGTTAATGTTTGAATTTACACAACTTGTTGAAACTGTAATTATTATGTTATTATATCGTTATAGATTTGTTTATTTAAAATTTTTATAGTGTTTCATGCTTGCTAGTTTTTTTTTCAATGATTATTTTTAGCACACGGAGGCTAATTAGACCAAAAATGGATTCCAAACTATTACAAACACCCATGCTCAAGGTGGGATTCGAAGCCACGAACTGTTGAATCGAAGGAAAGTGCACTAACATTTCTTCTGCCATCCTAACTGTTTTATATAATAAATTAATGACTTAAACTTATATCAAGAAACTAACAATTATATATATATCTATACAGAGATGCCGTTTGTTAAGATTTTTCCGTATTTAGTACGGATTTCTACTCTTCGTTACGGAGTTAAGATTATCTTAACGAAATTACGGAAAATAGATTTCTCACTCGACCTCTAATAATAATCTTTTTTTGTCATGTACAATTATGTTATTATTATTGTATGATAGCGATTAAAATTTGTAAAGGTTACAAATAAATTAATTAAACTAATTTATTAAATAAACTAATTTAGTGTTGATATTGGATTAAGGAAAATATGCCTGGTATATTAAAAAGTAGAACTGCTAAGAGCGCGCGTACAGGTGATCATCGACTAAAAGTGAACTTAAACTTCTCGTAGTTTCTTTTGCATAAGTTTTTTAGTCATTATGCGCCAAAGAATGGCCATGTCTGACTCGTTTTAATGTTTCAGAATACAGGTAACCCTCCTATAACATGGTATCGCTATAACACGATTCGTAAATTGCGGGAAAATTCCTACAACACGTCATCCTATAACACGGTTTTGTTCCAATGTTAGAGCTTGTTATCAGCCTTCGTTGCTCCAACCATTGGATTAAGGTATTATTTATACCTTTAAAACGTATTATATAAGAAGATCCTTACAGTGGATTTTAGACGCAACCGATTCGGAATCAATTAGCGTAATGGAAGCTTGGAAGAAATTTTCAATCAAGCACTGTGTCGAAATCATATCTTTGTCGCTGAAAGAAATAAAAACATCAACCTTAAATGCGTGTTGGACGAAGATATGGCCCTCTTCAGTTGAAACAGAAAACATGCGTGAAACAGCAGAAAAAGAAATTGGTGCCATATTAAAAGTCGCTAAATCAATCGGAGGCAAAAGTTTTGTGGATATGGCTACTGAAGACATTCAAGAATTATCAGTGGAAGAAGAAGTTGACGAAGTGGATTTGATGGAAATGGCATCCCTGGATGCAAATCAAATAGATTTTGAGGACGCTAGCTCTGATGAAGATTGTGCAGTTAAGAATTTAACATTAAAAGAATTACAAGAAGGCCTATGCTTAGCGGAAAATCTCGAGTCATTTTTCTTGAAAACAGACCCTTCCACGGAAAGAAGTCGAAAATTCAAAAGGGAGCTGCAAAACTGTTACGCGAAATTTACAATGACCTAGTAAGAACTAGTCAGCAAAGTTCGATTACAGATTTTTTTAAGAGGGGAAAACATACAAAAACTTTAAATAGAGAAAAAAGTTGTGAAAGTGAAGGCGATATCGTTCCACCCAAAAAACGTTCTCCGTTGATTGTACTGAGCAGTGATGACGAATAAATTCATTAAATTAGGGTTGCGTTAGATTAAAATATTTTTTTCTTACTTTGTGTTGGATATACATTTATTATTTAATAAAAATTAAGTTGTTTATGCCGAATTAGAAAAAATATTTGTTTTTAATAAGTTTTTGAAACGTAAGCCCCCTTTTTGTACTAGTTCTGGGTCTCATACAACACGATTTCACACAACACGGCATTTTCTAGGAACCTAACTACCGTGTTATAGGAGGGTTACCTGTACTCGGCATTCTGCAAGATTTGTTCGTCAGATATGTGATTTCGCAAGGTGGACGAGATGATTGCGGTTGCCATTGCGATTCTAAGAAACATATAGGTAAAGAAAAATCAGGTGTTCGAGTTTAGATAAAATCTTCACTAGAAGTAATGTATCAGATGATCCAACGAATGCTTCACTTCTCTACGTATCGTTTCTTATCGAACATAATTTACCTATATCGACAGCAGATCATACAAAACAATTATTCCGAACAATGTTTCCCGATTCTAAAATTGCGAAACATTTTTCTTGTGCAAGAACAAAAACAGCTCTGATACACACTTTAGCACAGAATACTAGCAGAGAAATATTGACAGCTATTGGAGAAAAGTATTTTTCATTAGCGACCGACGGAAGCAACGATTTTAACAATTAAAAACTTATTACCAATTGTGTTTACATATTAAAAATTTAACAGTCTGTTATTAGTCATTGTTTCTAGATTTATAAAACCATCCATTATTAGTGATACCAGTAATTTAATGGATTTGAAGTGGAAAAAAAAGAAAAATCAAAAGGAGGATTGTGACTTAGCGATTGGTGGTGAATCCAGAGTATTTTTGGAATCACTAAATTTAAGTGAAACTGAGACTTCTTTTTATGAATCAGTGAGGCACTTTTATTCCACTGCATATTCGTATATCATTAAAAAGTTTCCTCTGAGTGATGAATTTTTAGAACACGTTCAGACAGCTGATGTTAAATTACGAAAAGATGTTAGATTTTAATCTATTCAATATTTATCATCCTTGCTGAAATTTAGCGTGGAAGAGCTGGACAAATTTGAAGCTGAATTTTTCCTCTATCAAAATAAAGCTTTTACAATTGGAAATGGTGAAAGAATGGATGAAGTTTGGCACAGAATTTCTTTAACGAAAACAGATAATGGAAAACAGAAGTAAGAAATTTTAAGCAAACTGATGAGTAGCATTTTAACTGTTCCTCATAGCAATGCAGGAACTGAAAGAATCTTCAGTGTGATAAGAAAAATATGACTGAATTTAAGTCAAATCTCAGTGCAGAGAGTTTAAATTCGCTCTTAATTGAGAACATAAAAAATATTTCAGACTCAAAAATGTGTTATCAAAGAATTTTCTCAAACAGAAATCAGTATGGCTAAGAAAGCTATAACACAAAATTTGTGATTGATTGTCATTTATTTCTATTTATCATGTCATTCATTTATTTATTTATTCTCAGTTAACAGATCAGTATGCTATGTTAGTTTTAAATAAAAAGAATTTTTCTTTTCAATATCAGTGTTTTCTTTTCCTTCTAATTATGTAAAATTCTGTGCTGCAAGGATCTCTGAAGTAAGGCATTTAAATTTAAAAGAATGGTTTTAACTTCTTAATTATTATTTCTTTTTATATTTATTATGATTAGAGGATCCTTTTACTTTTTAGCATAAATTACTTTAAAAGTATTAATTTTATGCACATAAGTGTATTCTTAATGTAAACCACGTGTTACTGAAATTTATATATATATATATAAATTATATATATTTATATATATATATATATATATATATATATATATATATATATATATATATATATATATATATATATATATATATATATATATATATATATATGTATACATATATATATATATACATATATATACATACATATATATATATATATACATATATATTGTACCGAGCTCCACGGGTTCGTGTTGATTGAGAGTTGAATAAAGCGACCACTTAATGAACACAAGACTTTTATTCGTAAAAACTTCACTAGATAAACGAAATTCCCGCTGTAACAATCACAATTATACAGCTACAATTCGTCAGATACAATAGGAAATAGCTTCCAATCACAGGTCTCAAATACCTCAGACAGAGAACAACTAGCAGTCACAACTAATCGTCTTCACTCACTGACTGTCTTCACAAAAACTCTATTACTATTCCATGTCGGGCTGCGGTATTTATACCTGACTTGGCGGAGAAATCTACTAATTTCGCCAAGGCTCTGGAAGCTTCTAGGCTATCTCGGAAAATATTGGTCCTAGAGCTTAGGTGATGGATGTTTCCAGAAATATCGATTTCTCGCCAAGTCGCCAAGAATCTCGCCAACCGTCGCCAAGTCGCCAAGAATGTCGCCAACTGTCGCCAAGTCGCCAAATCATTAGGAAATCCGCTTTTAAACTACAACACGTCTAAATACCGCAATTTTTGCCCAAAATGTGAGAATTTCTGATCTGTCTGAGATATTTTAAGACAAATATAATCATTATTTATAAATTTGTAACATTGCCCCCCTCTCAAGGACTGCACGTCCCGGGCAGTACAATCCCCTGATAGGAGGCCAAATTTAATATAAAAGAATTTACATTTCAAGAGGATACAGAGCACATTACATACACAAGCAACTAAAAATACAAGAAAATAGAAAAGATTAAAATTATCTATACTATTTACAAAGAGACCATGGTCTACTAATTTTTACTCTACATTACGATAAGGAGCTAATCTATCATAATGCACTACCTTTGGTTTTGAAGAAGATGATTTTCTTATACGAACCACGACGTCGTTCAGTCTTTTTAGGACTGTGTAGGGACCTTCCCAGTTGGCTTGCAACTTTGGAGAAAGTCCTTTACGTCGAATCGGGTTCCACAACCAAACTTTGTCACCTTCTTGGAATTCATGTCCCGTCGCTCTTGTGTCATACCTTGTCTTCATTCTTTCGGTCGTCAGGTTGATTCGGTCTCGAGCGAAGTTATGGACATCTTGAAGACGTGCCTGAAGGTCTCGAAGGTATTCCTCTGGCGATGAAGATGTATCCGGTGGACGACCAAACTGAAGATCACAAGGGAGACGAAGTTCGCGACCAAAGAGCATCTGTGAAGGAGTATATCCGGTAGTCTCATGGACAGCACTGCGATATGCAAGCAGAAACAGCGGTAGCTTCAAATCCCAATCTTGCTGATTTCTGGAAACCATAAGTGAAAGGTTATTCAAGATGGTTCTGTTAAACCTCTCTACCATGCCATCCGATTGTGGGTGTAGTGGCGTGGTCTGCGTCTTGTCTATTCCGAGAATTTGACACATTCCTTTAAACACAACAGAGGTGAAATTTGTCCCTTGATCAGAATGAATTTGTAAGGGTGTGCCGAATCTGGAAACCCATTACTGCACTAGAACCTCGGCTACTGTAGTCGCCTCTTGATCGGGGATTGCAAACGCTTCAGGCCACTTAGTAAAGTAGTCCATGACAACTAGTATGTATTTGTTGCCATTTGAGGATCGTGGTAAAGGACCCAAAATGTCCAATGCTATCCTCTCAAAAGGTGCTCCTACGTTGTACCGCTGCAACCTTCCTCGGCTACGTTTCTTCGGTCCTTTACGTGCCGCACAGTCATCACAAGATTGGCACCATTTCTCTACATCTTGTCTCGTTTTGCTCCAATAGAAGCGTTCTCGAACTTTCTGTAGCGTTTTCATTACTCCGAAGTGGCCTCCAGTTGAGCTACTGTGCAATTCTTTCAAAACATCTGAAATTCTTGATTTTGGAAGAACAAGCTGCCATTTGAAATTACGTCCATCATCGGACTCCCATTTCCTGTATAAGACACCATTTCTTATATGGAGTGAGTCCCAAAGAGCCCAATATTGCTTAGTAGCAGGACTGTAGGTGGAGATATCCTGCCAACTTGGTCTCATACTAGAAGATTCTTTCAATTCAAGAATTGGATTTATATCTGGGTGTTCTTTTTGGGCTTCCCTAAGTCCTTCATCACTCCATGGGTCTGGTTTTGATGGAGGTGAATCAGTAACTTGGCGTACCGAAGTATTTATCAGCTGATAGTTCTTCTCTACTCTAGAACAGTATCGGCAGCTTTCATTACACGGCTTCCTTGATAGTGCATCAGCATTTCCATGCAGAGTTCCTTTGCGATGACGTATTTCCATTTTAGGAATTCCACCATCTTTTGTTTTCGGACAGTATCTACGTACGTGTCCGACTCCACCGCAAGTCCAACACTGAATTTTCGTGTTTCTGCCACCTTTACTCAATTCTAAGCTACGTAATTTTCGCCGCAAATCTTCAATTTGCTTTCTTAGATCATAGTTCGTATCAGTAGCAGAAACGGCTCTGATTGAGTGCTGGTCTTTACGCGCGGCCTGCTGGGCAGCCTCTATCTTATGTGCGTAGACAATGGCAGATCCGATATCTTTGACATCGGCGAGTCTAAGTGTTTTCTGTATCTCCGGATCCCGCACACTATCGATGAAGTGATGGAGAGCCAGATCTTGACGTGTCTCAGCTGGGCAGTCCGAAAATGCTAGATGGGAAAGTCGCTGAATATCGGCAGCCAATTCTTGCAGACTTTCACCCGCTTTTTGATAGCGGGACTTTAACTGTAGTCTGATATATTCTTTAGTGCACTTATCTCCGAATCGCAGCTCAAGCGCACTCGATAGGGCTTGGAAATTGTGCCTCTGCTCCTCCGGAAGCGTCTCGAGGATGTCAGCCGCGTCTCCTCTTAACGAAGCCGCCAGGTGAAAAGCTTGGGCTCGGGGATTCCATCCATTAGCTTCCGCTACCATCATAAACTGGGTCTTGTATACTTGCCAGGATGATTTCCCATCAAATGTTGAGAGTTTAATATTGGCTAGGGAAGGCACAAATGCCACGTTGGGTTCCTCATGTTTGTTTGACATTTGCTTCTCCAAGCTTTCAATCTTCTTATTCATATTGTCTAATGCTTCTTTAACTTTCTTCTCTGTCTTCAAAACTTTAGTTTCAACTGAAGTTACCTTATCATCCATTGCATTCATCTTCTCCTGAATGATGTTGTAGAATTCTTCTTTAACACTCACAATGTCCTTCTTAAGTTCCTCCTGTCCAGATTTTATCTCTTTCATCATCTCTGTTTTAATCTCTTCTTGTCCAGCTTTCATCTCTTCTTGTCTAGCTTTCATCTCTTCTTGTCCAGCTTTCATCTCTTCTTGTCTAGCTTTCATCTCTTCTTGTCCAGCTTTCATCTCTTCTTGTCCAGCTTTCATCTCTTCTTGTCTAGCTTTCATCTCTTCTTGTCCAGCTTTCATCTCGGTTTTCATATCTTCTTGTCCAGCTTTCATCTCAGCCATCTGCTCCGCTAATTTTTCGAGAAGACTTTTCATTAAATCCATATCCATTTTTCTTGTGACACGCTGCATCAACTCTTCAATCCCGATTCTGACACCAGTTGTACCGAGCTCCACGGGTTCGTGTTGATTGAGAGTTGAATAAAGCGACCACTTAATGAACACAAGACTTTTATTCGTAAAAACTTCACTAGATAAACGAAATTCCCGCTGTAACAATCACAATTATACAGCTACAATTCGTCAGATACAATAGGAAATAGCTTCCAATCACAGGTCTCAAATACCTCAGACAGAGAACAACTAGCAGTCACAACTAATCGTCTTCACTCACTGACTGTCTTCACAAAAACTCTATTACTATTCCATGTCGGGCTGCGGTATTTATACCTGACTTGGCGGAGAAATCTACTAATTTCGCCAAGGCTCTGGAAGCTTCTAGGCTATCTCGGAAAATATTGGTCCTAGAGCTTAGGTGATGGATGTTTCCAGAAATATCGATTTCTCGCCAAGTCGCCAAGAATCTCGCCAACCGTCGCCAAGTCGCCAAGAATGTCGCCAACTGTCGCCAAGTCGCCAAATCATTAGGAAATCCGCTTTTAAACTACAACACGTCTAAATACCGCAATTTTTGCCCAAAATGTGAGAATTTCTGATCTGTCTGAGATATTTTAAGACAAATATAATCATTATTTATAAATTTGTAACAATATATATATATATATATATATATATATATATATACATATATATGTATACATATATATATATACATATATATATATATACATATATATGTATACATATATATATATATATATATATATATATACATATATATGTATACATATATATACATACATATATATATATACATATATATGTATATATATATATATATATATATATATATATATATATATATATATATATATATATATATATATATATATATATATATATAAAATTTCGTGTCACGATGTATGTTCCCGATAAACTCCGAAACTACAGAACGGATTTTGATAAAATTTTGTAACCATTTATAATATAGTCCAACTTAAAAGATAGAATAGTTTTTATCTCTTAATTATTATTCTCAATATTTATTATACGACATTAATGTTTATTTATTGTTTAGTTCTGTAAGTTTCTAATAGATGGCGGTTTAGCATCCAAGTTGCACAGGTATTCGGCAGATGGCGACGTGTTTATTTTTCTAGATTATACATTTTCGAGAAAATTAACGTGCGCGCACAATCGCGTGCTTAAATATAGAATTTACATATATTTTTATTATTATATTTTAATGATGTACATATATTTTCATGATGTATAATCATACTATAACAATTTTTTGTGAATCACTTTCATAATTATTCTTTGCATTGTGTTATTATTGTGCGGGTTCAGTTTGAATATTTTTAATATTATAAATAGTAAAATAAAATTTTATTTATTGCTGTTTTTCTCTACTAATTTTCATACCACCTCCAAAACATGTATATTTCTTGACAGCCTTTTATTATTTTTATTTTATAATTTGATAATTATTAATTTATTCAGTAGAACATTTTGATATAATTTATTTATTCAAATGATAAATTCTTTTTATTTTTTTATTTCAGTATAATACCGCGGAAAAATTTTTTAGTTTTAATAATTAAAAATTGAAAAAATATAGTTCGATGTCAATGTTATCTACCTCATTTATAACAATTTATTTTTAGATGTTTTTAATTTATATAGTATATTTTATAAGTAAGTCATTGATTACTAACTATAATTTAATATAAGATGAATAAAATGTAAATTCAGAAAGTATATGTTGATTTGTGCTTAATTTCAAAATTTCGATACTTTACCTATTACTTTTAAATTTTTGCGAAACGTTTTATTTTTAATCTCATATGAATGAACCTATTTTAAATTTTTTTAGAAAATATAGATTTGATTGTACCCAAGAATTAGTAAAAAATTGATTCAATGTATTATAAAAACTCAGGCACTGCAACGCGTGGCTGGGTCAGCTTGTATATATATACATATATATATATATATATATATATATATAAATTCTCTAATTTAGACAATGACTACTTATTTCAGAGAAGTAGTATGTAACAGTTCAATCTTAGTACTGCAGAGGTTATTAAATCAAAATGATTGACTACCAAGCTTCAATAATGATGAAATTTCAAATCTTTAATTTTCTATTATTAATAAGCTTACATTATATATACATGAAAATGGAAAATGCACATTTTAAGCCAATGTGACATTAAGTAGTTTACTCTATAATATATGCATTATAATGCATATAATAAATAGCTAAATCACTAAAATTATCCTAATTATTTTTAAATTTCATAAAAAATTGCCCTATTCACTATGAATAATGCCAAAGTTTCAATTTGATATTTGTTTTCTTCTGAAACAGAAATCATGTCTTTTAAGAAATTGATTCGTTGTTTCTTAATAATTAATGTTGCTATATAAATTTCTCAAACATCTCTTATTTCATTTATGGTTGAAAAATTTCATTTTTGGATTGTTAAAATTAAGTAAATGCGGAACAAAAAATTAACTAGAAAATTACAATATTACAGATATCCAACTAAATTTTAGAAAATTCCTTTATAAAGTTTTATAATTCACTATCAGAAAGTCAATGTGTGTTCCTTTTTTTTATTTAATAGCAGGATATTAAAATTTATTCCACAAATTAATCCAAATTAAAAACAAGCTTTAAATATAATCAAACTTATTTCTATATAATTTTTACATTTAATTTCTTATTATATTGCTATTGCATAAAAAATCGGTTTATAATTATATAACATTTAACACAAAATTAAAAAGCATTAAAAATCGATGATTAAATTTTCAAACAATATTGATTTCTTCACTTTTTCTTTTTAATTTTTATGACAGAATATTGTTAATTGAATTATTTTTAAAGTTTAAAAGAGCATTAAATGTGCTTCCATAGCTAATAAATTCAATAAACATTATTCAACTTGATATTATGTAATGGAAATTACTTTTAACCAGAGAGTTTAATCTTCCGAGTTGAATACATCTATTTCTATATTAAGATAATACAATTATAAATGGAGATAAATAATCTTTTATAATCTTAATCCTTTCTTTTACATGTATATATTTTAAACATTGATTATTTTTATTTAATTATTTTTATTTTAAGATCGAAACAGCGGTGAATAATGCAACACAAAACGGGATTTCCCCTTTGTAAGAAAGTTGAACAAAAGATTAACGAGGAGAGGAACATTCAGTAATCACGTGTTACTCATCATTGTTTATTATAAAATTAAATTATGGTAGTTGTGATAAACAAATCATGGTAATTAAATAATCATGGTGATTTTTTTTCTTATTTTTCGGCAGGCTTTAGAAAAAGTTTTTAATTTTTGGAATATATCTACAATTTTGAAAGTTCTTTTAAATCACTCACTATGACTAAGTAAAATATTCGTTAGTGCCTTTTTCTCGCATTTATATTGTGTCATTATAATCCTATAACAAATCTTGAAATCTCATTAAGAAATCAATTGTAAAACCTTTAATTGTAAAGTTATTTTCTAATGAAAAAAATTATTAAAACTAATATTGTTCAAATCAATATCAACAGTTTAATCAAATCTCAAATAATACAAGTTTTGATATTCGCGTATGATTTCTATAGTTGCCACTCAATTTTTTTTATGTCATTAAATTTTTATTTCACTAAATTTTTCTCCAAAAAAATCATAACATCTATTTATTTCATGAAGACATAACAACAAACAATTTAATTCACATTCCAATATCGTGTTTGTTATTTTAAAGTCAGCATATGCCGACTATTGTGTAAAATGTTAGTTAAAATATAACAAAAAAAACATGGATGGCGACATTTGGCACAAATTCCTAACATTTAATACTGTATTTCAACTTTTGGCGTCGACAAACAAGCAAGTATAACGAAATTTTTATATAATGTATTGCAGAGTGAGAATTTCATAGCCTTTTGTTTAAATAAAGAAAAGTATACCTTTCAATAGCAAATTAAAATGTTATTTATACCCATAACATTACACAAATTACTAATTACATATTGTTTTTAAAATTTATTATCGTTAAAATTATCATAAGAAAAAATCATTAGTCACAACAAGAAAAAAGTATATCCATTGATAGACATTGTTATAGGAAAACATTGATATGTAATACAAAATATAATCGATAAGTTAATGACTTATTTAAAAAAAAATTAACATAATATTTTTTTGAAATGAATAAAAGACATTATTTATGAACAAAATTCAAAAAGTAAAATTAAAAATATATGAAAGAGCTATATCTGAAAAAAAAGCTACCAAAGTAACTAAAAAACTTCCTAAATAAAAAAAATTCCATAAATGTAACTCTTTTAAATAAAAATTTTACTATGGCAAAAATAATTAAATAAATTACTTAATATTTTCATTTTAAGTAAAACTTTTTAATTTTTTACATATTTTTGCTTAAGAAATAAGTGAGAGTAATGTATAAATGAGAGCCATTTGAATATTCAATAAATTAAAATAGATAATTAAAATTAATCGAAAAATTGTTTAAAAAATACTAAGGGGTAATGAATTAGCATGTGAAAATAATGAAGATTTATATATTGAATTTGCAAAGCAAGGAAACAATTTCAGAGATATGATTCAAAATATTTTATGGGTTTATTGAAAATTTTTATTCACACAATGAGATTTTAATTTTAATATACTTTAGATTTGTATAATGGTTTTAATTTTATAAACATATAAAGCTTACTTCCATCCATAAGATATAAAATAAGTGGATTGAAGTTTTAATAAGAAAAATTATTGTTATACGTAAAACAATAATCTTTTCAAACTTTGTTAAGTTGAAAAAAATTAAAAATAAGTGAAATTATGCAAAAATTAACAGTTTTTCAAAAAAAAAATTCAACATTTTTTCACTTTCATTTTATTTAACATATGTATAAACTCGTTGTTTAAATGCGTATTACAAAAATAATCCTATATAATAAAGAAAAATAGAAATATCAATATAAATCTTAAAGTGCCAGAATAATAAAAGAAAAGTATTATAATTTATTTGGAGTAAATAGCGGCAATATTGATAATCATTGAATACAAAATGAAATTATTCAATAACATTGTAAATAACAATGTTGGAAAAATATTACCTGCAAACATAATATTTTAGGAGTTAATTTTCATTTAGAAATTATCTGGATTTTATTTACCTTGAATAAAACATAGGTTACATTTTAGCTGTTTGAATTAATAAGCAAAACATTCACATAAAATCCGACTATGAATCTCCTTTATCGTAATATTTAACACATTTTTTTAAATCTTGAAAAAGATCGGATTTTTCCCTGACGAAATCATTCCACCACTCTGACATGGCACAAAATTTAAAATTACAATTAATATATTTCATAACCGTTTCCTTCAAGATTTTATCTTTATGCCGATCAGACAATAACAATAACTGAAAAGCGTTATTTTCGTTGATTTGGCGAAGAAGAACTTTTCTGCAAGACTCTTGAAGATCTGGAACTTGGTACTTGTCGGCTGCATAGTAGACGTCCAAGGCCGTCCTGAAATCGTAGTCATCTTTCACCCTGGAATACATGAAGTCCACCAGAATCTTCATAGCATCAGCTCCGACATCTTGGACATCGACGACATTCCTCGCCGACTCCGCCATGTTCTGCTGGAACATCTTCGAGAAGACTGAAGACCTGGCACAAAGAATGAACTTGTGGGCGTTTATTTTCACGCCTTGGACATTGAGGACAACGTCTGTTAGCTCATTGTTGTCATACATCTTCAATATATCCTTGCCCAAATGGGGGATCCCTGCCAACGGGTTTGAAGGCATATACATTTCTTTGGTAACTGATTTGGAAATTGTCAACTCTATTCTGATTATCACCAAATCGTTAAGTGATTGCTCCAGCTTTTTAAAGTCAGCTCCACTCACGGTGATAAGTTCACATCCTTCATGTCTCACTGTGGATGAAATAGTACCATCTTTAGATTCACTGTGAATTATTGTATCACTAGAATCAACAATAGACACTTGAGTCTTTAAGAAAGCCTCCGAATCTCTGCATGAACTCGATTCATGAAACTTTATGCACATTGATTCATTCTTTATGTGAAGCGTACAGAAAAAACTATGATCTGCAAAACGGAAAACTGGGGAAAAATGATCAGGGTACGATGAAATCCTTGAAAAGTTTTCAAGTGTCCATTTGCATTTAAAACTGTCATCAACCACTTGAGTCTTCATTTCGTGGTGAAACATCGTCGACATTCGAAAGTATGCTAAAGATTGAAGCAAGTTATTTGAGGAAGGAAAAGCCGAAACAATCTGCAGATACCAATTTTCACTCAATTCGCGCCAAGCGTAGAAATGACTCAGAAATAATCGCCAAAGCACATTATATCATCGTCAGCTAGTATTTTTTTTTTTGCACTGTCTGCATAAAATGAAAATAAAGAATCGCACTTTGAATGCTTACTCTACAACTATCTGAAACAATTTTATTTCAAAACACTCATTGTGATTTATGGAATATTTAAACGCAGCGACAACCAAACAAATCACAATATCTTTTCTTTATTTTTAGCTCTTCCCATTTGTGTAAAAAAAAATAAATAAATAAAAAGGTTGACTTCACTTTCTATAGCTTTATAACCCTTCCATATTAGACAATAGAAATCCTACCATATTGTGTGATTGAAATGCATATTTTTAAGGCTGACACTTTAAAAGAGAAATCTCTGTCAATTCGTTTCTGCATTATTAAATTTTTAACAAAATATAGAAGCAGCGTTTGTGTTGAGAAAAGTAGCAGTTTATTTTGTGCTTTGAAAAGCAAAAAAAAAATAATAAATAAATAAATAAATAAAAATAATGAAATTAAAACGAAAATTCATGTTGTTTGTTTTATAATAAATAGAAAATGTGCTTATAAAACCTACAATGATAAATTCGAATCAAATAAAAATATTTTCGTTTTTTCTGTGATTTTGGATTTATCCCGTTTCTTGTATAGTTTCAATGAATGTTTTTTGTACAGTTTACAAGATTAATCCGCAATATAATTTCGTATTTTTCAATAGTTGCTTGATTCAAATTATTTTAAAAAGACATTAATTTTACAATACTCACCGCTTCCTCCACCTTCCTGCTAGAAGTAGGGCAGAATAAATTACTGAGGCAAATAACCAATTCCCCTTACTATGTAAGAAACGAAATGATCAAGAAATCACTAAAAATTACAACACTCAAGAGATTCGTGCAAAAGCTTTCATTCAAATTTCATGCAGATTTAAATAACTCCCCCAACTCTTTAATAAATACAATGTCATCCCACAACATCTACGATAAAGCTACCTTCAACCGCTCTAAGGGAGTATTGAGACTCACCCCCTCAACTAATTACTAATTAACAAATATTAAGTGCAGATTTAGTGACACATATATTCACTGGGTCCACCCCTACTCAATTAAAGGAACTTTGCTGGACCAAAACTGTACTTACATTTTGTAAAAATTTTTCTCATTGTATATGTATTTTCTCTGTGTTACTTAATAATCCTTTTTCTTTTTATCATTATTCACTAACCCCAACTTTGTATATGTTGTGTTATTTTTTACTAACCCATTTATCCAAGAAAACCAATGTAATTGCATGTTTTAAAATAATAAAGAAAAGGTAAGTCAAGATGGAACGGTACAAAATTAAAACATATTTATATTTACATTGTTACTATTACCGCTCATAAACAAAATTACGAAACCGAATGCATAATATAATGCCTTCCCTGACTTTTAATCAGTACTTTCCAGATGAAATTTCTTATTATAAAAACAATTATACTAAGAATTACCAAATTAAGTCAAAGCGAAACCTATGCCCCCAGTTAATTTTATACTGGGGTCAGGGGGCAACTGCCTGGATACTCCCATCCAAGTCTAGCAGACGAAGTAGGATTTTACAATACTGTTCATACACCTTTTTTTCTGGTTTCAAAACTAAGGTTAGATCCGACTTACAGTGCAAAACACGCTAACCCTACAATTTTGTTGACATTGCACATTATAACCTAATTTTGACAATTAATGATCAATTTGGCACCATGTACTTAAAAAATTTCGCTTTGATCTGATTTATTGTGTCGAATTGTCATCCGAATGATTATTTCGCGGGCTTCGGTTCAGCGGTCGTGCGTTTGAATCCCATCTTTGACTTGGATGTATGAAATGGTTCGGAATTCACTTTAAATGGTGGATACCTATCTAACTATTCTTGTATGTAACGAAATATTCCATGAAAAGATATTATCTGCTATCAAAAAATTACATTTATAATACTGTTTTCATGTGCTATATTGAAGGCTCTAGCTTAAATTAATGAAATCGCGCTTAAAACACTTATAGAGTTTTAGCTACTTATAATTTATTTTGATATTAAATTATATAGAGTTAAATGTGTCTTGTATTTTCTAACTAAACATAATTTTTATAATGAAGAATAAAATTAGTACTAAAACAAATCAAAATTACTATTTACATTTTCATTGTTTTATCGATGTACCATTAAATGTAACACAGGTGATGAAAACAATTGTTTTTTAATAAAATTAGCTTAGCTACATAATAAACCAATACTTAAGACCACATGTTAATTCTATATATTTTAGTGTTCATAACACAATGTTTAATTTTTTTTATTCTTTGAAAATATTTTATGACTAACATTTCTTTTCTAAACGGAAATTTTAAAAATTAAATTTTTTTCTCCGAGATGGAGTTATTATTTTTTTTCAAGAATTCAATTTCACATACTATAGTCGTTTAAGTATTGTTTCTTCTTCTTAGAGTTGGGTTTGTATGTCATTGGGCACCTCTGCTTTTATCAGCATTTTGTACTATTAACTCCAAACCCAATGTTTCCTAGTTCCAGTTGCTCGGGTCACCCACTTTATTAATAAAGTCCGATAACCCTTTAATGGAGTCTAGGTGTAACTCTCTAGTATGGATGATGCCTAAAGAAGTTAATCTAGGGAGGGCAAGGGCCTCGCATTCGTAAATGATATGCTTGGCCGTTTCCTCTTGCATATGACATTTCCTGCAGTTAGGGTCTTGCTGAAGCAGTCCCATTTTATGGAGGTGTTTTCTGAAATAGTAGTGCCCAGTTATGAATCCTAAGATTAAATGTATCTTCTGCCTAGAGCATCTTAGAATTTCAGAGGCAATCCTCGCTGATGATCCACAGATCATACTCTTAGCGTGGGTTTGACCAGGAGTGTTGAGCCAAGCTTCATTCATCTTCCGTTTTTCCCATCTAAGAACATTGGTTTTTGCGGTCTTCAAATTGATCCCACAAAAAGGTTCTGCACCGATGGGAGCAAAAGACGATCCTTGTTTAGCAAGTTCATCAGCCCTTTCATTACCTTCGATACCTTTGTGCCCTGGCACCCATACAAGGATCACCTTGTTTCTAGTCGCCAGTTCTGTAAGAAGGTTTCTACATTCCAAAATCATTTTAGATTTGATTTCGAAAGAAATGAGCGCTTTTAAAGCGGCTTGACTTACCGTGGTAGCCCTTCCTCATATTTAGTCGCAGACAGTGGATAATGGCCAAAACGTCTTGCCTGGAAGACCGTAGCGTATCGCCCAAGGCTTACAGTATTGTATAATCTAAAAGTATTGCTTACTTTTAGGTATTTTAAAGCTAATAACTATGGGGACTTTTATATATTATGTTACTGAAAACCGAATCATCAAAACAAGACTAATGAAAATTTATTTTCCCTTAATTTATCATCTTATTTTCGGCTCAATGGGGGAACACAAATACCCCTAATTATTTTGACAGCAACAGTTGTAATCATCTACATTTGTATACTAAAAAATATTCATATAATATTTAAACAAAAAAAGAAAAATATTCAAAATCAGAAAATAATACAGATAAGAGTAATAAATCATAAATAGCAGAGGAATCATAAGCGATTCGGGTATTTTTCCCCGTTCGAACGCGCATCTTAAGTGTAATAGATAAAATTACAATCGAAATTTTTAAAAGGAAAAATTTAAGTTCATTAAATGTTTCCCCTTTTAAATTGAAATTTCGCCGATCGATGGCTGAGAGGTTAGCGTTCGTGACTCTTGAGATGTGGGTCCCGGATTCGAATCCCGGTTCGGGCATGGATGTTTCTTTCCTTCTCTGTTCTCTCTGTTCTTTCTTCTGTGATGTTGTATGAATGTGGCCCACCCTATAAATGGGTTTGTGGTGGTATGGCGCGGGTAACGCTACTCACCTCCGTGACTTGGTTCACAGTTGCCCGCTGGGTAACGATAAATGAGTAGCAGTTTCTGGCCTTGTTGTAGCATAGGGTTCGTCACCAAGTCACCAAGTGTGACCAAGTTGGAAAAAAACAATAGGGTGTTACAAAATCTTCTCAGTTACCATTCTCGTGTCTTGATCTATGTAAAAGAAAAAGGGGTTCCCATCTTCTGATCTTTTCTCAGAATTTGCAACGATGCTGTTATGTCACTGTCGAATGAGAAATCATAACTGGCACATATATTGAACTATTGGCGCAGCTAAAAGAATTTTTTTTCAGATTTGATTCATTATCGCCTTCTTATAGGAGAATTTTTAAAATCATTTTGTTTGAACATACGTTGATATAATACGAAACAGGAACTCCTTTACTAATGATCATACACATCCATTATTCATCTGAATCGAAAGGATTTAACAGGGGATACAGAAGTGAAAAAATGAATTAACAAGGAATGATTTCCTCCTACATATAACACAGGCATTTCTACCATGATAAAAAAAACTTTTTTTGCGTATGACCATTACCGTTCCTCACGTTTTTCTAGCCGCCCAACTTGTCTAGTGGTCAGTGTGCCTGACTGCGGATAATTAGGTCCTGGGTTCGAATCCCGGTTCGGGCATGGATGTACTTTCTCTCTCTATCTTTCCTGCCTTTGTCCTTTCCTTGTATGAATGGGGTGTGAATGGTTGCCAACCCTATAAACGGGTCCCTGTGGTATGTGTGTCTCGAGCAAAGTCATACTTTCACCTTCATGGTGCTCTGATTAAAACGAAAGACGCTCCCAATTGACTTAAATTCGCATAGCCAAGGCATAGCGAGCTTGGCTTGTCCAAGTGTCATTAAGTAACAACAACAACAACGTTTTTCTAAGACCATACATGGTTCACTGTGAATCGCTAGCGTGATTCAAAGAGAGTTTCAGACGTGTTCTATAAAATTGAGGTCTGGAGACTTAACTGGCCAATACACCCAGAAAACGTCTTCCTCAGAAAAATTGAGCGTATTTTATGCTTCTCTGTATAAAAGAATGAGCAGTTACCTAGTTCTTTTCAACGATGAAATACAACTTGGCCTATGGCACAGTCTCCATGGTAACCCCACGCCATTCTGACACTTTTTCGTAGTAGTGAGCAAAACACAAATGGCAAACATTCTTTTAAACTGCCCCGTATTACGAAGAGAGCAACCCTTGAAAAAAATAATTTGAACGGAACACAAAAAGCAGGTATATTCATATAGTAAATTAATGTAAGCAAATATCTAATTTCTTGAACTACTAAATATTTGTGCTTGAATTGCAGTTTAATCTAGACCGCAGTTTCGGTGAGTCACTGTCAAATGTAAGCAGAAATGAATATAGAAAGGTGTTTGAGCTATAGAATTGCTGTTTGTATGTGAAATCGAGGATTTTCTATACGAAAATAGTAATTATAAACGTAAAACCAAACTTATTTTGGTTATATACTGTCGTTGAATATAGCATAAATGTCTGGAATCATTTGCACTGTAAAAATTCATTTGTGGATAGTCTTCAGTTTAATTCATGAAAAAATTAATTCATAATTCATCCTTAAATCTGGAAGTCGATTAGAATGTGAAGATGTATCTGGAAAATGAAACTCTCACTTTCATTGTATGTTGACGTTTATGGTAATATTTTCCAAACTAGTGCATACTAGTCAACGGATAAAGTACGAAATATTTACTAGCAATTTTGCCTGCCACCTTGGCAGCATTAAAGAGGATTACTGTAATTGTATATAAATTAAGTAAATGTTAAAACTGCTTTAATTATATGGATATTAAAAACTAAAATGTTAAATAAATGTTTTTCTAATTTTCACAGCTAAAATGAATTAAATTTATATGAACATGAAATTAAATCTATATTTTCTGTAATTAAATGAAATATTGATTTTTCAAAAATGAAGTATTCCAAGCAATGAAGCAACTGCGTTGCTTTTGAAATATCAGCGCGCACGCTAAGTTTTCAAGAGTAGTAAAACTTTTATTGAAAGCTGTGTATATTATAATTCAAAATTATATTGAATATTATGTTTTATATAACAAATAAGGCAGTTAATGGTAATTTATAATTAGGTATTTTCGATTATAATTTAGAACTACAAGTAAAATTAAGTGTTGTTAAATTTTTACAAGCATACAAATATGACAGTTTATAATTACAACAAATTTTCTTTGATTTTAGTACAAATATTTTTAGAATATAATAAGTGTTTTTATAAAGATATAAAAATAATTTTTAAAAAAACTGTTGTAAATAAGTTATTTATGAAAATAATGTTACTTATATTAAATAAAATTCAATTGTTTTTAACTAAATTTTAAATCATTTATAATTTTCACTTGATAAAACAAATATTTTGAAATTTAAAAAAATATCACTTTATATTTTGTACTCTGAATATTTTTTTATTTTTTATCCAATGGCGGGCACACAAGGGTGACTGAATCCTATGCTACAACAAGGCCAGAAACTGCTACTCATTTGTCGTTACCCAGCGGGCACATGTGAACCAAGTCACGGAGGTGAGTAGCGTTATCCGCGCCATACTACCACAAACCCGTTTATAGGGCAGGCCACATTCATACAACATCACAGAAGAAAGGACAGAGAGAACAGAGAAGGAAAGAAACATCCATGCCCGAACCGGGATTCGAACCCGGGACCAACAGCTCCGGAGTCAGGAACGCTAACCACTCAGCCAATCGGTCGGCGCTCTGAATATAAGGAATCATTTCCTAATATTTGTATTTTGGCATTTTAACAAAACATTTCTACAACTGGCAAAATCTTTTTTTACAAAATTAATTTTTGTAATCGTTAAATTTTGTGTAGACTACAGGTGTTATTGCTATTACAAAACCAGATACTTATCCATTACTTCGAATGGACGACGGTCTCCTGAACGAAGTTAGAGACATTCTACATGTCCAGCATTGATTTACAATCTGGATATCAGGTTCGAGTATATGAGGCTGACTTGGACAAAACTCCTTTGTCTTTTTGGTACTTACCGTTATTTACGTATGCCTCTCGACTGCATGCATTTAAACGTCTAATGAGACAAATTCAGAAGTGGCCTAAAAGATGTCTTCGCACTCTCATACATGGATGATATCATAATCCTCTCAGATAATTTGACAAACATATGCGAGACTTAAAGACACTTTCTCTATTTAAACTTCATGCAGTTAAATGTAATTTTTCCTGAGAAGGTATGAAGCACTTGTGATTTTGTATTACAAGAAATGAATTTGAAGCTCTGATCAAGGAAAATTAGCATCTATTAATAGAATCCCTTTTCCAACTTAATGTAAAAGAACATGAGTCGTTTTTACAAACCTGCTCATGGCTTAGAAGACATGTTCCAAAATTTTGCGAACGTGGCGCGACATTTTAGAAACATAACTAAGAAAATATTAAATTTGTCTAGGTGATTCGAACAGCAAACAGATTTTTTAAACTTTGAAAGAACGCTTGATAACAGTCTTTGTGTTTGAAAGCAACCTGATGACTCTATGCCTTTTGTAATTCGCATCGATGCAAGTAATTATGTCCTTGGTGCAGCGCTAATCGAAGGAAATAGCCCAGAAGAACATGTTATTGAATATGCCAGTCCTCTCTTGACCCCAGAATAACGCAATAATTAGACTACAGAGCACGAAGCCTTAGCGATCGTTTTGGCATTGGAAAAAATTCGCGGCTACATCCATCATCAAAAATTATTATTGCTCCAAATAATCAACGACTTAAATGGCTACTGAGCATAAAGTCTCCTTTGAGACGTTTAGCAAGATAGGCTTTAAAGATCCAATAATTTAATTTGAGAATAGAATATACATGGGAAAATCTAGCGTTGTAGCTGATATGTTGTCGAAGCCAAACTATTTCCACGATGACACACATAATGAAACGCATGCAATCTCTATCGATATATCAACTAGGAAATCCAGCGATATTCGTAAAGAACAGTTGGTAGATCCAGATCTAAAGATAATTATTGATTGTCTTAAAAGCAATGATAAGGATAAGACTATATCAGTCGATGATATATCGTGAAAGTAAGTATTTTGCATCGTTATTCACCTAAAAATGAGTTGGAAGGTTTCCAATTAGTTGTGCCCACCCAAGAACGACAAAGAATCCTGCAAGAACACCATGTTGTTCCTACAGCTAGTCATTATGGCGTAAAATGTACTTACAATAAGATATCTTCCAGATATTATTTCCCAGGCACGAGAAAATACATCTCTGATTATATCAAAATATGATCAGAATCTAATCGACATAAGCCAACTAATCAGAAACCAGCTGGACCAGGAAAGAAATGGACTTTTATTGTGGAAGACACGAGTACCACATGGGTTATTTTATTTGCCCTTAAAGAAGCCACTGCATCAAACTGTGCCAAAACGCTATTTGAGGAATTTTATATTCGCTGTGGACTTCCTCGAAGGTTAATCGGGGAAAACGGACCTCAATTTGTGAGTGCCTTCATTTAGCAGATTTCTCATCTGTTAGATATCAAACAGGACATCACTCCTGTTTATCATCCTCAAGCGAATCCTTCTGAAAGAATGAACAGAGATTTAAAACCTAGATTAGCCATCTTAGTGAGTGATATATACATGATACCTTGGAAGAACATCTTCCTATGATTCGTTTTTCAATGAAAACAAATAGATGTGACAATACTGGTGACATTGATACTTATTTGCAATTTGCAGAGAGCTTAGGAAGACAGATGTTGGCTACGACATATTAATTATTAATCATGACAACTTCGCTGCCGAAATAACACCTTATTTGAAACATTTTGCTCGTCAGACTTGGAGAGATTAGAACGAAAACGAGATAGGAGAAAAGTGTATTTTGAGAAAAAGCATAGGCAGGCTTATTATAAGCCAGGTGATAAAAAGTGTAGATTAATTTACTTCAAATAAGAGTAATTTTAAGAACAAGAAAAGTAAAAAAAATTATGCCAAGGGGTAATGGTCGATACCTCATGTTCACAAAAAGATCGCTAACAACTTATGATATTGCAGATCCTGCTGCATCTTATCAAATATTAGGTACATATTACATGTGTGTGAATATGATAAGACCATACTAACTACCTTCAATGAAAGACACAGATCCAGTAGCTCCCTTAAGAAAACGAGGGTGCCCGCCAAAAATTATTGGCTGATCATCGGGACTATTTCAGAGCCAGAGTGGAAGTCTGTAACAGTACAACACCCTCTTGCGCGCGGTAAAAAGAAATTGACACAGTCAGCCATATAAGTTCTAACCCTAGTGATGTTTGCTGCTCGAAGATGTAAAAGTTGTTTTGTTCTAATGTTTTCATTTTGCGTTGTATTGTGATTCTCTTTGTGATATGGATGTGTTTTGTTAAAAATGAAAAATGTTTAAAAAGCTATCCATTGGATTCATTGGATTGTTTTGTATATCTATGACACACACACACACAACATTCAGATTATTAAAAAGTTATTTACTTTTAGCATCCATGTGATTTTCATGTACTGCGAATTGTTTAGCAGAAATAAAATTATATTTGAATCTATATGATTATGCAAATAAATTATATTTTTATAAATTATGTATATTAGTGTTTTGTTGTTTTGATAAACATTCTATTTACTTCGTATTTCTGTTTTTAACAGATATGAAGCCACCAGACTTACCTAGTGGTCAGCATGTCTGACTGCGGATAGGGAGGTCCTGGGTTTGAATCCCGGTATGTACTTTATCCTGTCCTTGCATGAATGAGTTCTGAATGGTTTCCACCCTATAAACGGGTACCTATGGCTTGTGTGTACTGAGGAAGTCGGACTCCACATCTAAATATGGTTCAGTTGAAAAAGTGGAGCAGAGCATCTCATAATGTCAGCCTATCTGGCACATGACAACAGATTTTTAACTCGACAACTGGACATCGTCGTATGTATAAAGTGAAAAACCGCTCCAACTGTACTTTCTAATTGAAAGATTAACATTATTATTACTAAAATTATTTCGCTTAATACTTAAGAACGTGTTAAATGTTTGCTCTTGTATAAATCAAAAAAGTTCATTACAATAATTTCCTCGTATATTTTGCATATTCTTATATATTCAGTAATAAATTATGAAAAATTTTCATAAAGTATTCCGTTTCATGACAAAATGTTGAAATGCTATGGGTTAAATATTGTATAAGCCATTAAGTACCGTAGGTGCTTGTATGTTTTCCCCATCATTTCTGTAAAGAAAATGTCATCAAAATTGTGATTTATTGTTGTGTTACAATTTATTGACCATACCATTCTTATTATTTATAATTATTCAATTAGAAATAGATAATTTACATTTTTGAATAATTTAGATTTCTACACCTTTTTTTAAAATTTTGTGACAGAATTCAGTGTTTTGAATTTGTTATAAAGTTTAATACCTATTAAATCTGATTTCAAAACTAATAAATCCAATACAAATTATTCAACTTTTTATAATTTAAGAGGATTTCGCTTAATCAGATCCATTCCAAGAAGAACAAATTTATTACATTTTTCAATAGAAAAATATTACATCTAAAATTCCTTATTCTTTTTCGTTTAAGCATGATAAAAAAAAAACAAAATTTTGCATTACTTTATCATAAATTTCTTTCTATATATGTTAAGATTTATTATCTTTAAAAAATGACCAAAACAAAAAATCATTATTTTTTGTCAATTTTTACCCACAACAATGTTTAGAAAGTATTTAAAATTGCAATAGGTAGATTAATCTTACAAGGAAATCATTAATCTAACTTTTTTAAAGTGATTAAAAATATCATTTATTGGAAAAAATTATCAAAATGAAATTTATGTAGGATAAGTCTAAAAGCAAAGATATCTGCAAAAAATTTTTAAATTTAAAATCTTAGAAAAAAATTTTTTTTAGAAACATGTATGTGAATTCCATTTAAAAAATCTCTGGGAAAAGAGAAATATTATACCTAGTATGAAGATTCTTTTAATCTTCATTAAAAATTTTAAGTAGTTTTTTTAAAATTTTTAAAAAAATAATTGAAAAAAAACTTCTTAAAGATTTCCTCAAATACAACATTTTTTTAATAAAAAATTATTATTTCAAATATAATTAAATAATTTTTCATTTAAAATAAAACTATAATTTATTAAATATTTTTGCTAAAAATAAGGAGAATTAATAAACGTGACAACTATTTAAGTATTTAATAAAATATAAATTTTTATTTTAAAAAAATTTGTTTAAAAATAGTAATGTAAACAGAATGCATCACCACGTGAAAATGTTTAATATATTAATTTTGTAGCGAGTATAATTACAGCTACCTTCCCTGTTTAAGAGGGTAGATGGCGCTAAGCGCAACTAGTGCATTTCACTTGAGATCAATTAAGATATTGAAGTGGATTTGTTCATTGCTTCTTTTTTTGTGTGGCTGTTTTATGAAATTATATGTAATGTACCGTTATTGTTATATATTGTGATGTGAAACTTCAATAATATTAATAAACATATGTTCCTGAAAGCTTTGTTATTCCTATTTATAGTTATATTTGGAATCGTGTGTCTATAATTTTGCAATGAGAAAAACAATTTCAGAGGTACAATCAAAATATATCCCGATATTTATTACAAATAATTCTTAACATAATTAAAGTTAATATACTTTGGATTTATAAAACACAGTCTTAAATATTATAAACATATAGAACATTTTTCAATCCATAAACTTTATTGATTGGAATTTAGAAAAGAAAAATTTTAAACATAAACTGAAAAGAAATACAAATATTACTAATATCATCAGAAAATTAATACTTTCAAACATGACTACGTAGAAAGAAAATTTTAAAATAAATGAAATTATACAGAAATTAACTTTTTTAACAAAAAATCTTAACATATTTTTTGCATTCACTGTATTTAATGATATGTACAAACTCGTTGTTTACATGCATACAACAAAAATATTACGATCCACTAACTAAAAAACAAATCAAAACAAATTTATCACTACCACAATAATAACAAAGTATTTTAATTTATATTTAAAGTATAGCATGGCAATATTAGTAATCATTGAATACAAAATGAAATATTCCATAACATTAATAACAATGTTGGAAAAATATTAACTACAAACACAAAATTTTAGGAGTTAGTTTCAGTTAGAAATATTCTTGATTACTCATCTTGAATAAAACAGATTTTTAAGATGTGTGAATACGTAAAAACAAAATATTCACATAATAGAAAACGAGTACACATGCAAGATTTTGATATTCCTGAAACAAAATATTATAAAACTAATATAGATACTCACTATCGTCTTTAACAAATGTTTTCAACTCTTGAAGAAGATTGGATTTTTCCCTGACGAAATCATTCCACCACTCTGACATGACACAAAATTTAAAATTGGTATTAATATATTCCATAACAGCTTCCTTCAAGATTTGATCTTTATGCTGATCAGACAATATCAACAATTTAAAAGCGTTATTTTCGTTGATTTGGCGAAGAAGAACTTTTCTGCAAGACTCTTGAAGATCTTGAACTTGGTACTTGTCGGCTGCATAGTAGACGTCCAAGGCCGTCCTGAAATCGTAGTCACCTTTCACCCTGGAATACATGAAGTTCACCAGAAGCTTCATGGCGTCAGCTCCGACATCTTGGACATCGACGACATTCCTCGCCGATTCCGCCATGTTCTGCTGGAACATCTTCAAGAAGACTGAAGACCTGGCACAAAGAATGAACTTGTGGGCGTTTATTTTCACGCCTTGGACATTGAGGACAACGTCTGTTAGCTCGTTATCGTCATACATCTTCAATATATCCTTACACAGTGATTTTTCCGCATACTCTTGGGACTGTCGTTTATCCGGCACATGTTTTACTTCTTTGGTAACTAATTTAGAAATCGTCAACTCTATAATGATTATCACAGAGTCATTGTGTGATTGGACCATGTCTTTCAAGGTATCACAGTGGATGAAGCTAAGATTAGATTCGAATCTTCGTGTCGATTTATACTTTGACATATCAACCTTTCTAGATTCACTGTGAATGGCTGTTTCAGAGGAATCAACAACAGACACTCGACTCTTTAAGTCAATTTCCGAATCTCTACAGGAATCGGATGCACATAGTTTTACGTACATAGATCCATACGTTGTGCCCAGCTTAAGGAACCACGTATGGTTTCCAAAACGAATGTCTGGGCAAGAATGGTCAGAGAACTTCGGAATTTGGGAAAAGTTCTCAAGCGTCCATTTGTATTTATAACTCTTTTCAACCACTTGAGTCCTCATTTCACCGTCAAACATCGTCGACATTCGAAAGAAGCAAAAGAGTGCAGAAAGTTATTTGACGATGGAAGCCGAAAAACAATCCCCAAAGACGTCTACAAATCCTCACACGTTTCCTGCAAGTAACGGACATAGGTCATTATTTGGCACACACACACACACACACACACACAATGACTCAAATAGTCGCCCATGCACATTTACATTATCGCTGGCAAATTTTCTTTTTTCTTTTAGCGCTCATCACGAAATGAGAATAAGGAACTTCTCTTTGAACGGTTATTTACGCACTCAATAAGCAAATTCGATTATCTGAAATAGATAAAGGTCATTTCAGGAACAATGAGTCTGTTTTATTTTATTTATTTGTTTGTCACTCAACGGTCATTTTTTGCACACGAGGGCTAAATAGACCGGGACTTAAATCTTAAAGTGGATTCCGAACCACTACAAATATTCATGCCCAAGGTGGGATTCGAACCCACGAACTGTTGAACCGAAGGCAAGAGCGCTAACCATTTGGCTGCCAGCTCGGCGAACAAGGTCTGATAAGCAAAAAATAAAATAAATATCTTATGGTTTTTAGTTACATATCACCTTTTACATTAGGGAATTGAAATCACATTATTTATTGAAAAACATTTTTTTATGGACTTCGACTTCTTTAATTCGATTCTGCATAAGCAAATTTTTAACAAAATTAGAAGATGTGTTTGTACCGAGAG
Source organism: Latrodectus hesperus (assembly GCA_037975125.1). Lineage (NCBI taxonomy): Eukaryota > Metazoa > Arthropoda > Arachnida > Araneae > Theridiidae > Latrodectus > Latrodectus hesperus. Next base: position 11,300,824 of record CM075860.1, on the reverse strand, counting down.
AAATAGCAATTTGTTTTGACCCATGGAAAGTAATAAGGAAATTAATGGTTGAATTTTAAAATAATTCAACCTACTTAATTTATAAGAAACAGAAAATGCTTATAAAACTTACAATGATAAGTTTGAATCAAATACAATTATTTCATATTTGTTTCCGATTTTGGATTAATCATGTTTCGTATCTAATTTTCAAGATTAATCTGCAATATAATTTCGCATTTTTCAACACTTGTTTGATTTAAATTATAGAAAAGAGATTACCTTTACTATACTGTTTATATAACTTTTTTTCCTATTTTACAAATACCTAGTTTCAAAATTAGGATTAGATTCGACTTACAGCAAAAAACAGTTAATCCTACTATATTGTTGACATATTAGGCATTATAACCTAATTTTGAAAATTAATAATCAATATGACCCGATGTGCTTTAAAATTCTCGCTTTCACCTGATTTATTATGATGAATTGGCTATCAAGGTAATTATGCTCTGGCTTTCGGGCAGTCGTGCGTTTGAATCCCACCTTTGCTTGGGCATGTGTAGTGGTTCGGAATTCACTTAAAATGATAGATCCAGGTCCAATTCTCCCCTCGAGTGAAAAAGTAATCTCTGAAATTCTGATCCCCTCTGACCAGATATATAAAAATTCTTTTCTAATAGTATCTATATTAATCTGCTATACTGAAGACTAGCTTAAATTAATAAAATCGTGCTTAAAAATTATGGTTTTCAGCTAATTATAATTTCTTTTAAAATTTAATTATATTTATCTTTTTTTACTAAATAAGCGTAGTACATTCTAAAAATAAACGTAATTAATAACGGATAAAATAATTAAAAACAATCAAAATAGCTATATTTCTCGCTTTATATCGATGTACTGTAAGCAATAATGTAAAAAATAAGCTTACTTTTCGATAAAATAAGCCCAGTTTATGATAAAATAATGAGCTTGTTAATGTATCTTAAAGTCACGTAACTTACATTTTAATGTTCATAATAATTTTTTATTCATCGAAAATATTAACATATTTTTTTAAAAAAATTTTTAAAAATTAAATTTTTCACTTTGAAACGGTGTTATTTGGTTTTAAGAGTAGATTTTCATATACATTATGGTCGTTTAAGTATTGTTGACTTTTAGGTATTTTAAAACAGAAAACTATTGTTGGCTTTTATATATTTTGCTACTGAAAATGGAAGCATTATAAAAAACGTTTTATAAATTTATTTTCCCTAAATTTATCGTCTGATTGTCTACTCACAATTACAATTCAATGAGACATGCGTGAACACAAATACATCTAATTGTTTTGACAGGAACAGTTGCAATCATCAGCATTTGTATATAAAAAATATTCATATATTTTTTTAAAAAAAAGAAAAATCATTGAAAATAGATAAGCGAAATAAAATAAGTAGATGTTTTCCGATTCGGGACTTTTCCCGTTCGATGGCGCATTTAATAGATAAAATTACAATAGGGTGTTTCAAAATCTTATCAGTTGTTATTCTCGTGTCTTCAATTGAGGTAGAACAAAAATATTAATGTCCGTTTATCTCTTCTCGGAATTGGCAAACGATGCTGTTATGGCATTAACGAAATAAAATCATACACGACACACATACGGTTAAAAGAGTGATTTTCAAATTTGGTTCATTATTGCTATATCCTCTTATATTTTAAGTATTTTGTACTACATACTTGGTACAGTGGATGCTCGTTTTTACGAACTTCTATTTTACGAACACTACTCATTTTAGCGAATTTTCCTTTTTGACAAATAATTTTTTTTTTTATGATCTGATATTTTTTCAATTTTTTACGATTGCTTTTTATATAACGACTGAGAATTCTTTTCACTCTTGAACAAAGAAGAGACCCGTGCGAGTATTCCAGACACGTGAATATCAGACATTTTAAAATCAGACGCTTTATAAGTTCGAGCTCTTTTGTTCCGTGGTTTCGTTTCATTTGAACAATTGAATTTATACGAAGTCTCGTTTATTGAGCGATATTAAGCAGATTCTGTTGAGGATTTAACGCAAATGAAGAAATGAAAGTCGTTATTAGATGAGGCAAAATAAAAAATTTTGAAAGTAAACGAAAAAATATTAAACAAGACAAAAACTGAAAAAAAAGTCTATGGCAATTTTAAAAACTCTTAAAAAAGGAAACTAAGATTCATACTTATGGATAACATTGTATTTTGCTTGTGTTTCTTATATATAGTACATTCTAAATAATTCTTTCCACTATTTTATTTGAGTCGAAAAGCACAGAGTAATGGACAGTTCGGTCAGTAAATATGCTAATGAAGAGACCCGGTTTCAGTACCTTATTTCTTGTTGAAGGAAACAAGTGTTTTGAGAAGCTGTTAAACTAAGTATTTTTTGTTAGTAAAAAACAACCACTTTATGACTGTGGAATCGTGCTACTACCAGAAAGATGGTAAAAGCTACTGGACTAGAATAGACAATGTGCAGTGCAATACAACATTTATTTGCTGCTCGGTTTTTCATTTTCATGAAAAACGAAATGACTTTCCGAAAAACCCATTAAAATGTTATAAATAAATTTTTGTAATTTTAATTTATTATAAAAAGAATTAATATTTAAAAAAAACAATTTTCTAACAGTTAAATAAAATAATATTGACATTTTTAAAAAATACAGCACTCCTGAACAATAGCTGCGTTGCTTGTAAAATAGTATAGGCACACTGAATTTTCAAAAGTAGTAAAAACTAATGTTGCATGTATTAATTCAAAATTTTATTAAATATTAATATACCAAATAGGTGATTAATGATACTTAAAAATAATGGCATTTTTTATTGTAATTTACAATTACAATAAAAATTAACTTATGTGAAATTTTCAATAAATATACAAATTTAGCAGTTTATGATAAAAATTGATAGAATTTTTAATAATAAAGTATATTTTACTTATAATCACCTATTTCTTAATTAATTTGCACAGTCTTAAAATATGAAAAACAATAAACTTGCTGTTGTAAATAAAGTATTTAAGAAATTAATTTTACTTATGAATGTATTAAATAAAACTCAGTTACTGTATTCAACTCTCTCTAATTTTTAAATAATTTATTTTCATTTCAAATTAATAGTAATGGAACAAGTTAATTGAAAATTAGAATATCACAATAGATTTCGTAATTTGAGTTAAGAGTCAGATTTCCAAATGTTTTTATAATACAACAAAACAATCAGTCATTGAGCAAACTCTTTATTACAAAATTAATTTCTGTAAAATTAAAATTACTAAAAACATAGAAGAGTATAATTTAATTAATTGTTTGAACAAAATCATTTCCAATTATTTTATTACAAATAATCTGAGACAATATTTTATAAATAATTAATAAAGATCTATATTTAACAGTTATGAATTTTTCCAAATATATTATATTACTTTAAGAAATCAATACCTCATTTTTAATAGCAAAATTATTAATTTGAATAAAAATATTACGCAAATAGTTAATTTGTTGTGCCTTACTTATTGTCCAGAATATATTTCGCAACTTCCGCCGACAGTTCTGTTTTGCTGCTCATCAGTCGACCCCACCACTCAGTTGTGACGCAAGATCTCCAATTGGCATTGATGAAGGTCATAGCCCCCTGTTTGAGCATTGGCTCGTGATGCCGATCGGATAAGTCCAAGATATCGCTCACGTTCCTTTCGTCTACCTGTGTTGCCAAGATGTCTCTACAAATCTCCTTCAATTTCTTCACATCATACTTGTCGGCTGCATAGTACACTTCCATCGCAGTATCGTAATCGTAATCACGCCTTGCTTTCCCATACATGAAGGCGACCACCTCCTTCATGGTCGCCATCTTGACGTCCTCGATGACGACGACGTTGCTTCCGGATTCCGCCATCCCTTGCTGGAACATGGCGGCGAAGACGGGAGACCTGGCACTCAGGATGGCTTTGTGGACGTCTAGAGTCTCACCCTCTATGGACAAAGAAACGTCAGAGTTCACGTGATTATCGTACAGCTTTTCTAAATCTTCCACCACTAATTCTTGCATATGTCTACGAAATTCAGTATCCGATTCGAAACCTCCAATCGAAATATTTTCAGACGGAGATTTATAAATAAGATTATTGGATTTTAATGATTCATGTCTGCTGGAAATTCGGTATTCTTCAAATGAATCCGGACTTCTATACCCAAATCCCCCAGAGAAATTAGTGATTTTCCATTTGAAGATGCAGGTTTGCTTAGGGAAACCCTTCTCTGCAGTGGCAACCATTTTGGATTTCGCATCCATTATAACAACTCTCCTGTGCCGAAAGCAGCAGATAATATACGAAGTGCTCTGCATTCAGTTTAAACTATCTCCTGAAATTATCTTAGAAAATATGACGTCACAACCGTGTCTTCTCTCTGCTGTCGATAAGATAACTACGCAGCTATTTTAGTTTTATCAGAATTATTCTCCGAAACTGTATAATCTTGCCGCTTTCATTCATTTCCTTATTTCTGAATTTTTATTTCTACCACGTTACAGCCGAGCTTTTCAGACATGTGTTTTCGTGAAGAAAGTAAATATAATTCTATGTTCTGCAATAAAATGATTTACAATAGAACAAAAAATATTTTGCGAATGTACATATAGAAATATATATTAAATATACAGTAATTCGGAAGTTCATTATAATTTTCATAAAATCAAATGTTGTTACTAATGACACTTCGACAAGCCCAGCCATAGCGAGCTTGGCTATGCAATTTTAAGTCGATTGGGAGCGTCTTTCGTTTAATCAGAGCACCATAAAGGCGAAAGTATGACTTTTGCTCTTCAAAGCCTCCAATAGATGGCAGCACCAGAGGATTTACTCCCTCAATTTTGGCATTGATCTGAAGGGGAAGTAAATTTCTCTAGGCCATGGCACAAATGGTAACTGCTCAACAACTGACCAAAGGATTCGATTCCACAGATATGACAAGCACGTATATCGCATGTACTCGGTGGGTCTTTGGCATCATTGGGAATCGAACCCCACCCTTCCAGATGAAAGGCCGATACCCTAACCCCTTGGCTACCACGGTGCTAGAATCGAATGTAAAATAACTGAAATTAAACACTAAGATTGTAGTACAGTCTGCCAAGTATATAGCATACGAAGATTATATGAAATTTACATATAAAAATGTACAATTATAGTATTCAACTTTTAACATTTTATATATTTCATTACAAATTAGGCATAAAGGGACGCTTGCCCAGTTTCAAGTATTCTGTATTCGAATACTTGAAACTGGGCAAGTATCATATAAACACAAATTTGCGTTAAATTAAAATTTTACTCTTTTTCATTTGAATACTGATATGCTTAAAATTATATTTGTTTTTATAATTTAGGAATTTTCATTGAAAACGTAGGTTTATAATTAATCGCTGTTTGAAACCTCATTTCGTGAGGGGAAGCTAGTGTCTTGAGGAGATTATAAACTAAAAAAGCATTTTTTGACGTGCAGCATCTTTATGTAAGCACAAAAATATCTAATGTATGTTCTGTTCTTCTGTTTTAATTACATAACACACAGTTTATGGTTTTCTTCAATTCATAACTTGGTGAGACTTCTGGAATAAAAATTTTGCGAAAAATCTAAATTGAGTAAGCGTGCGATAAGTTAATGAAGTGTCCATTATCAATCCATTAAACCATTTATAAAAGGATTTAGACGGAGCACACAAAGAAACATGGATATTTATGTAATAATTTAAGTAAACAAATATCAATAAATTTGAGCTTTTAAATATTTGTACTTGAATTCCAGTTTAAACCAGTTTCCGTAAGACACTGGTAAATGTAAATAGAAATACCTATCCTAAGGTATTTGAGCTACAGAGTTGATGTTTGTCTGCTAATTCTAGGATTTTACATAATAAAAGCATAACTGTAAACGGAAAACAAAACCTATTTTTGTTATGGGCTACCGTTGAGTACAGTACAAGTATATCTCGAGCTATTGGATTTAATATAAGTTTATGTAGGATTTTACAGTTTCATGTACGAATAAAGTCATTCTTACAAAAAACTTTGGAAGGCGATTAGAATGAGAATAAATCTTGAAAATAAAATCAATTTTTCACTTTCATTGTATGTCGACGTTTGCGGAACATTTTCCAAACTAATGTAAGTTAGTTGATGGATAATAAGAAGCAAAAAATATTTACGAAATTTTTTGTTTCAAAGATAGACGTTATGCTGCTGAAGAAAATAATCGAAATATGTATGCGTTGCAGACGAGAAAACCCTTAAAATTCTCAAACGCAACCAGGCAAAAATGCATACCTAAAGAAGCAACAGTATTTTACTCAGTACAATAGGCACTAAGTTATTAAGAAGTCATCAACTAAATTGCCTGAATTTTTTCTTCTGGAGATGTAAATACAGCCCAACATCTTAACGGCCACCTCTCTAAAGATGGATGGCGTGATGGACGTTGATATAAATTTCTTACAATATTCGATTAGACATACATAACCAGTATTTTAAATATATTAGAGTCATGACTCTTAATTTCAGTCACTGTTTGAATATTGACTCAACACAGTAAACATAAGAAATATAATTTAAGAATAGATTGGTTCATCTTTCATCTTTTGCCTAATCAGAAAATATTTTCTTCAGTGATATCACAAAATTCATTAACATCTTTCAAGTGTAACATCTTTTAACACTTTATATTTTTCACATTTGATCATACACCCTCTCCTACTAATTTCGTACACTCAAAACGTTTTAAATATTATCCTAATAAAACTTAAAAATACATCAAAAGAACGACACCTACAACTGAATTCTATATTCCTTTAGACATGCACTTTGTAGAACAAACTCACGCAAAAATATTAAGTTTCGCCACTCCAAAAGAATCTTATCCAGAATTTTAAATCTTATCCAAACAGTAAAATTTTTAAAAATCAGTAGAAAAACAACTCAACAATAATATGCAGTGGGTTTCTAGTATGGGGTGTCAAGGGCGTGGCACTTCTGTCTCTCTGAAGCCTCTGCAAATTACTAATATCTGTGCTTTTTTTAAAAAAAAATACAGTACTTAATTTTGAAGATTAGTTAAAACTAATGTCTTATACTATAATGCAAAATTTTATTAAATATACCAAATCAAGCGATTAATGATAGTTAATAATTTTGGAATTTTTGATTTTAATTCAGAGCAATTAAAATTAGCTTATGTGACGTTTTTTGTAAACATAGAAATTTGACAGTTCATAATAAACATTGAAAGAATTTACATAATAAAGTTTCTTTTATTTTAAAACACATTTTTTAAATATAATTGCTTATTAAAAATATTTTAATAAACGTATGAAAAATAACTGAAAATTGGTGTAATAAATAATGTATTCATGAAATTAGTTTTACTTATGAATACATTAAAATAAAATTGCTGTATTCAAATAATGTTTGAATCACTTATTTTCACCTGAAAGTAACAGTAATACAGCAAGTGAATTATAAGTAAATAAAAACATTATAGAGATTTTATATCATTGCTTGATACAGGAAAGCATACAACAACTATAAATTTTGTATTTCGAGTAAGGAGTTTTATTCCCTAATGTTTTTACTTTAACAATATAACAAGATATTTCTACAATGATTGAATTATTTTTTATAAAATTTTTCTTCTAAAATTTAAAGTATGCAACAGAAAAGAATAATTAAATTAACAGTTTGTACAAAAATATTTTCCAATTTTTTTATTTAAAAAATATAAAATCAAAATACTTAGAGAGAATATTTTCAAAGTAATTAGTCTTCATCTATTATTTAACAATTTCAGACAAGCGCTTTTCCAAATTATGATTAATAATACTTCAATAAATCAACACATAATTTTTGACAAGAAAATTGTTAGTTTGAATAAAAACGTTACGCAAATAGTTAACTTGTTGTGCCTTACTTACTGTCCCGAACATATTTCGAGACTTCCGCCGAAAGTTCTGTTTTGCTGCTCATAAGTCGACCCCACCACTCGGTTGTGACGCAAGATCTCCAATTGGCATTGATGAAGGTCATAGCAATCTGTTTGAGCATTGGCTCGTGATGAGGCTCGTGTTTGAGCATTGGCTCGTGAGAATTTTTATTTCCACTATGTTACACCCGAGCTCGTCTGATATCGGATTTCATAAAGACAGTTATAAAATTCAATGTTTTCAATTTAATCAGTTTCAAAAAATACAGCTGAGATTTTTTGCTTATGTGATAGTTGTTATTGCTCTAGTATGCTTCTTAGTACCTAATTCCTGAGTTGGACTCTACCAGTTTGAATGAAGCAGCCGCATGGAGGCTCTCATCATTTTGAAGCAGGAGACTCTCCAATATTTGGCCTTCCACCTTCAGAACTATCAATTCACTTGGAGGACATTGCGACCATGATATATTTAACGTGCCCCAACCACCTTTAGCGAACACGATGGATATTCGGTTAAGCCGGGATTCTAACTCTCCGCCTTCCGACAGTGAGAACAACTCCCTAACCAACGAGGACACCACGACCCTCTCTTATAATCCAACATATTAAAGCAATCGAATACGTACTCTTTTGATAAATCTGCTAGATTTACAATTGGGATTCTAAACACATGAAATTCTCACTTCCAAAAGTTAAGCATGGAGAGGTTAATATTAATTTCTGGAAGCCAATCAGAATTGAAGAGCATGCAAATCATTGCAGAGGTAGATAGAAGTATGCAAATATGTTAGGTAAGAGAGCGAATTGCGTTTTCATGTCAAGAAATATGCAAAAAGGGCAATCTTGTAAAATACCAACTTTAGGAAGGGTTAAGAACTCATTGTGAAATTGTACGCTGAAGCAGTTGGCCCTACTTTTGTTAAAGGACGATAACGCACGCCTCCATAGAGCTGACATCGTCTATTACTACCTGGGGAGTGAAGGAATTGCGCGTATGGCGTGGCCAACATATTCGCCCGACCTTAATTCCATTGAAAATCTTTGGGATGCTCTTGGCCTGCTGTATCTTCACGTTTCTCACCTCCAGCCATCCAACCACTCTTATTGAGGTTAAAACTGCTTAACAAGAAGAATGGCTATTGCTTAATTCTGCGGCGGTTGACCACCTAATTGAAAGCATGGTCACCAGGTGTAAACTGTATACAGATGAAGGGGGCATCACATACCCTATTAATGTATTTTGTTTCATTTTATGCTGTTTATTTTCACTTTTCTATTTAAATCTTCAGTATGTCAAAATCTGATAACTTACAAAATTTTATAATTATTTTCATATCTGCATATAACTGATTTTATTTTATGCATAAATATCTATGTTACTTTTCTGCCGAATTTTGTATGAAAACAGTATTGGTTAATTTTTTTTTCATTTTACATCTTTATGCTTAACTTTTGGAAGTGAGTGTACTTCTCATTAGCGGTCCCCTTCGTCCGAAAATATTTGTGTTCAGCAACAGACTGACCCCCAACAGAATTCTTTTTTCAAAATAGCACTGCAATATTTGAAAAAGAGAATTGTGCTCCTGTAATCGAAATACGATGCAACGCTGGAAAAGTCATTACTTTCACATGCTAAGAAATAATTCACAATTTCCTTTTATTTTAACTATTTACTCGGTTAGAATACCATCATCTCGCCTTCACAAATTTTCGTCTTTAGTGTTTTTTCGTTAAAAACTTCGTTGGAAATTTAATATGCTTTGTAAAAATTTAATATTATGCTTTGTAAAAAGCTACAGATTAGAAATATTTTTGAATATTTTAAAATGATTTAGAATAAAAATAATCTCTTTTTTTAAATGAATTAGCTCTTATTTTAACTATGAAATATATATATTAAAATCACAAGAGAGTCTAATTAAATATATCAAGAATAAGGTGAAAATTTTCAGAAGAAATGTTTTCTGAGTAAAATCATAAGATAGTGTGTTACGGTATATGTGTGTGACAAATCCAGCAATTAACGAATAATAACCAGTGATTATACATAATCCCCACTAAACTCTGTAAAGGAGATAAATAATTGAAATATAGGGATAATCTTGTAAATATATGTATAATCCCTAATTCGTGATGGGGAATGTCACAAAATCCGATTTTTTTTGTAGAAAAATGATATTTTAAATTCAAAGAATAAGTACTTTTAAGCTATGTTAAATAATTCACCCAGAAGAGTTTGTAAAACATCACATGACTCAGAATAAAACATAGAATAATCTCTGTTTAAGAATTTTAATAATTGTGATTTTTTTTGTGCGTCCATTTCATTAGATATTAAAGGACTCATATGTTAGATAATAGTGTAAGTTATATATTTCAAGTAAAAGGTATTCAAAAACACAAAATGTGATCAAATTTACAAAAATTAAATTAAAGTCTAGATTGTTTTTTTACTAAATAGTTAATTTTTATTTAAACAATACAGAACTTTAAATTGTGTGTGAATATTGACTTGTTCTTATAGATACCTTCTATATTTTGTTAATTAAATGATCTGCATTTGTTTGTCGCTCAACGGTCACTTTTTGCAAACAAGATCTAATTAAACCGGAACTTACGGTTTAAATTGGATTCCAAACCACTACAAACATTCATACCCAAGGTAGGATTCGAACCCACGTACTGTTGAATCGAAAGCAAGAGCGCTAACCATTTGGCTGCCAGCAAAAAAGAACAATTTAGATTAGAATTTATAAAAACACTTCCATGTCAAAACGAATAAAACCACATTTTAAAGAAAAATTTATTTATATTTGCTTTAAATTTACTTATATTTACATACATTAGACTGCTTTAACACTTAGAAGTTCAGTTTTCCAGATTTTTTACATTTGGACTTAACAAATTTTCTGTCTCGAAACACACGGTTAATATCATTGAATCTCAAAAAAGATTTTATAACACAATCTTTTTGATTTATTCTAAATTTCTGTAACTTTAATTTCTACTGATGCACACATTTCCGCATATCCTATTCCATTTAAGATTTTTTTACTTGATATCTCAAATTTAAAAATACAACCTGAACTTAAAATTAGCTATATTTAATTATTTGAAAGTAGACATTTTGTGTGTTGTTGTTGTTTGCATTATACTCTTATTACATGTTTATTCTATATATTATATTCCTATTTTTTGAGATGGGGCGCCAAATGTGCTCCATACGGCACTGGAACAACTCTCCCGCGCCGAAACCACCAGATAGTTGAAACTGAATGCAGAACATTTCGTATATTATCTTCCGAAAATATCTTTGGAATATGATGCCACAATTGTTTCCTCTGCAGTTGATAAGATAATTGAGCAGCTACTTTACTCAGAGTGGGAGAATAATTCTAATACACGAAACCTTTGTCGCTTTCATTCACTTCATTATTTCTGAATTTTTATACCCACGACATTATACCTGAATTCGTCTGACATGGCTTCCCATGAGGAAATTTATAAAATTCTATATTCTTCAATTTAATCAGTTTTAATAATACAACAGAGTTTTTTTTGTCTTCTCGATAGAGCATAAACAAATTAAATATGTATTAAATCTGCATTAAAGCAGGTGCATTTTATAATTTCATAGAATCAAATGTAAAATAACTGAAATGAAACGCTAAGACTCTAGTACAGTCTGCCAAGTAGCATACGAAGATTATATGAACTTTAAACATAAATATGCACTATTATAGTATTCAACTTTTAATATTTTATATATTTCATTACAAATTAGGTAAAAAGGAAGGCTTATTATTCTGTATTAGAATACTTGAAACTGAGCAAGTATCATATAAAGCACAAATTCGCGTTAAATTCAAATTTCATTCTTTTTCATATGAATACTGATATGTTTAAAATTATCTTTGTTTTTATAATTTAGGAATTTTCATTGAAAACGTAGATTTATAATTAATCGCTGTTTGAAACCACATTTCGTGAGGGAAAACTAGTGTCTTGAGGAGATGTTAAACTAAAAAAAAATTTTTTTAACGTGCAGCATCTTTACGTAAGTAAAATCTGTTGAATTTATAATTAATTTCTCCTTTAAACTGAAACTTCTGATTAAAAAAATAGGACTGGAGACTTCTGGACATGTAAATACAGCCCAACTTCTTAACGGCCACCTCTCTGAAGATGGAAGCGGTGCAGGTTAATATAAATTACTTACAATATTCGATTAGGCTATCTACAAACATAACCGGTATTTTAAATATTATAGATTCATGACAGTTAATTTCATCCTCTGTTTGAATATTAATTAATTTACTGTAAACATAATAAGTATTATTTAAAAATAGATTGGTTCATTTGTCACCCAACGGACTCATTAGACCAAATATTTGCCAAACCTCTTCTGCTGCATGAAAAACCCTTTCATATTACTGTTGAGTTGAGTTGTTGTTGCACCAGCATGCTTCCCTATACCTAACCCTGAATTAGTCTCTTCCACTTAGATAGAAGCAGCCAGGTGGATTCTTCGTGGTTTTAAAGCAAGGGTTAAGCCGAAGACCCCCAATACTTAGACTGCCATCCCAGAGGTATTATTTCACTTAAAGGACATCGCGACCACGACCAATTTTGACGTTCATCGTCCACCTTTAATAAACACGGTGGATATTCAATTAAACTAGGATTCGAACCCACAACCTTCCGATGATGAGAACGACGCCCAAACTAACCAGGGCACCATGGATTTTTGAATCGTGTTAGTTCTTATGTTTTTTTAAAACTTTGTTTGGATAATATTTAAAATTTTTTTACTGGCAAAACTTAACCTATTGCAGGAGTTTTTACCTACGACGTGGATCTGTTAACAGAGTTGAGGTGTAGGTGTTCTTCTTTTGATGTATTTTTTCAAAAAATTTCTCGTTGGGATAAGATTTAAATCTTTGAAGGGCAACACTTAATGTTATTGCTCGAGATTGTTCTACAGTGAGAACCGGCAAATAGAATTAAAGTTGAATCGTAGGTCTTTCTTTTGATGCAATTTTTAAATTTTATTTTGATAAGATTTAAAACTTTTTTTAGTGATAAAAATATATTAGTGGGAGGGGAACCCCTTGAACAACATCGCGCATGATCAAACATGAGAAAACGTGGTTACAACATTGATTCGAATTGAGAGATGCTATAGCTGAAACGGATTTCGCGATTGGTTCCTTAACTTTACAAAGAAGATTTTGGCCATGATTGTTAACGAGAATCGTAATTATTACGGATCTTCTGTTACTGTTTAATGTATTTCTGTTAAAGTGGGTTAATTTTTAATTCAGGTGTATTTTGTCTGTTTCAATAATTTCATTCACCCTTTTTATATTCTAGTTAATTCGCAACTGATATTTACATAACAGGAATTAACTAATATTTTCATTGTTTCTTGTGTATTGGCAAGTCTTACAAATTACAGTAATGTGGCTATTGTGATAATTTGTATTTTTTTTAATTTTTTATCCTACGCCCTACTTTGGTTTTTTAACCATCAGTCTCTCTCGGGCAGCCCAATACCATCTTGAGGTAAATGAAAAGTCATCTTCCGCAGAATTTAAGCCGAGCTGGCAGCCGAATGGTTAGCGCTCTTGCCTTCGGTTTAACAGTTCGAGGGTTTGAATCCCACCTTGGGCATGGATGTTTGTAGTGGTTCGGAATCCACTTTAAACCGTAGGTCCCGGTCTAATTAGCCCTCGTGTGCAAAAAATGACAGTTGAGCGACAACCAAACCAATCCGCAGAATTTAACTGCGACGTCCGAATGTCCAGGGCAAGTGTGAAGGTGGTCACCAGTCATGTCCTCTAGTGAAGAAAAAGGGTAGATCGGGGAGTTCTTCAAACCCAAACGGGGAAGGTGTTTTTGCAGATAATCATGCCCAGTTTTAAGGCGAGAATTTGCCACTCCCACAGCTCAGTAAAGATTGCACGGAATAGGCTTTGTTAGTAAAGAAGCCCATGCTTTCCCTTTGTGCACATCTTGTAAACATTTCTACGATAGGAGGCTATACCTGACTTAATAAGCCTTTTAACAGTATGGTACTCCAAGGCTGGAGAAGGCTGTTGTAGATCTGAGCCAGTCTTTGCCAATTTGTCAGCTGCGTCGTTTCTCGCGATACCACAGTATATAATTTGTATTGTTATTGCTAAGTTAACTATTACATTTTTCAAATTCCATTATGTTTAAAATATCTTAGATAATTAATTATATTTTTCTCAATATTTGGGTACATTAAAAGCAGTTAAAAAAATTTTATAAAAAGATCTTTATTAGCTCAGGGAAAGGGGAAGGTTTTCTAAGTTTATTAATACTAGCTGCTATAAGCGCTACAACATTGTTAATCAATGGAATCTAGCAAAATTTAATACTTGTTCCTGAAGAACGACTGCACAAAAATATCATGAAGCATTTATTTCGAATTGATGAAGAAATGTATGATATTTTAAAAAGAGAAAAATCTTTCAGAAGATGAAAAAGCTACAATGCATTTATAAATCCTGCAAAAACATGTGAAATTTCCATCTTATTTTCAAACTTCAGTTCAGTCAAAAAGGCAAAGAAAAAGGAAGCAGACTCTACACTGACAATTGAAGTCACTGAAGTAACATATCAAATAAAGATACAATGGAAAATTTAGATTTCCTTGAAAATTAACTTATCAATGTAGCATCTATTCGCCCCAGGCTCTGAATAAAGGCGCTTAAAGTTGTCTCAAGTTTAACTATGAAATATGCGTGAACACCGAAGGGAGAAATTACTTATAAAGAAACAGTAATATCAGGAACAAACGCAGCAAGATTAATTGATAATGTGCTGAGAAATACCAAAAATAGCTCTGTCGGTCAGATTCAGTTTTTCAGAATTCTGACAGAAAGAAAAAATAATTCCTCCTAAATATGCTATGAATGAGAAGCTTCAAAATGTATTATCTGATTCAGATAATATTAATTTAAAACCTAACTTATTTGATAAGAAAATAACTGGAAAGGATTAAATATAGACGCTTGTAATTGTGATAAAAAAATTTTTGCAAATAAAATATTTTTTTAAAAATGGTATATTTTAATTTTATTATAAAAAATATAAAAGTTTATCTATACAAAGAAATATTTTGAGATACATATATATATATATATATATATATATATATATATATATATATATATATATATATATATATATATATATATATATATGTGTGTGTGTGTGTGTGTGTGTGTGTGTGTGTGTGTGTGTGTGTGTGTGTGTTGTGTGTGTGTGTGTGTGTGTGTGTGTGTGTGTGTGTGTGTGTGTGCAACAGTATCAGATGTAAGGTATGCACGATAATGCGTTGTTTCTTTTTATAAGGGTGGGGAATAAGTTTGTAGCTTTTTTTTTTATCAAAGACTTATTTAAACAAAAAACAATAATTATATTAAGGAGTTAAATATATATTCGCCGTTGCTGTTTACAACCTCTTCCCACCTCTCGACCCATTTGATGATGACATTCCGCCTGAAATCGCCAGTTCTGTTGTCAGAGCAGTTGCTGAGCCAGTTTTTAAGGACCACTTTGAGCTCTGGGAAATGTTTGTAAAGAATGCCACAGTCAACAAGGAGCTCCGCATTGCCCAGCTACACCACGTGAATGAGATATTCGACTGAAAAGACATGATCGCGCGGGACATGATCAAACCATACTCCTTCACAACAAAGCCAGGCCCCATGTTCTACAAGTCGACAAAACCGCACTCCAAGAGTTCGAATGGAAATCTTTCAGCATCCGCCGTTTTTTCCGGATCTTGCACTGACCGATTACCATCTTTTCCGCTCCTTGTCAAACCATATGAAGAGTGTTACTTTCGATAACAAAGAGATCCTTAAAAGCTGGCTCAACCACTTCTTTGTCACCTTACCAGGCGATATTTGGCGGAACGGCATGAACAAGTTGGTCGAGAGGTGGGAAGAGGTTGTAAACAAGAACGGAGAATATATAGTTGATTAACTTATTGATATAACTGTTTTTTGTTTAAATAAAAATCTTTGGTAAAAACGCTACGAACTTATTCCCTAACATAATATAAAGGAAAATCGCCCGGAGTCCTATATACCTCTTAGTTGAAACTAATAAAATAATTAACTATAAATAGTCTTAATAAAATAATACTAAAATATTAAACATATTACTAATTAATAATTATTGAAAGAACTAAACAAATAAAATATTTAATAAAACTATTGAAAAATAAAAAACTAATAAAAGTAAAATTGAGCTATTAAAATCTGTAATGTAAAATTGAATAATCAGGTTGGATTACTCGTTTATCATATATAATACCATATGTTTTACTTTCAGATTTATTCTGGAACTTTTGACATCTGGAGTCCATAATTATCTTTGCTGATTTTCTTACAGTAATAATTTTATTTTCTTCCAATTTTTGCACCAAATCCCTGGCTGTTGTATAATTTAATATTAAATTTAAGGTAAATCCCCGTATTTTACAATTACGTAGATGTCAATTAGGTTAAATCGACAGCTATTAAGTTTTTCACTCGTCATTTATCTTTTTCGATTCTACACAGTCCGGTATAAACCTTTTAATGGGTTAATTGAATCGGCATCTTAACATTTCAGACACTTGTGGGGAAAAAACATTTATTACATTGGTAAATAGACATTTATTCTTCACAATACCCATCGGCAGATATACTTGAATATTTTTATTTCTCCTAATCCATTCATCCCTTGACAAATCGCCATCCCTAATTTATCAGTAAGGATATTCAACCATCGAATGCAATCCTGGCTGAATAACATGATTAATATATACGTGGGTAAAAATCAAACCTATACTGTTTGGAATAAAATAACTCCCTTTGTAAATTACCATACAGCATGAAACAAAGGTGATGTAGGTAAAGGAATCAACATGTGATTTTTGTAAGAAATTGTGCTGGAAGTTCTGAGCAATATCTGCAATAAATGAATCAATCAACATATCAGTAAATCAAATACTCAATCAATGAATATTCAAGGAATTTTGAAAAAATGGAAATACTGAATTAGAATGCAACCTTGAGGAATAAAAATAGAAAAAGGAAATCATTATACCTGAAATACTCCAATATTTCTTATAACGCTTACAAAAAATAAAATAAATATCTTATGGTTTTTAGTTATATATCACCTTTTACATTAAGGAATTGAAATCACATTATTTATTGAAAAACTTTTTTTTATGTACTTCGACTTCTTTAATTTGTTTTGTTAAAAATTTGCTTCTAATTTTGTTAAGCAAATTTTTAACAAAATTAGAAGATGTGTTTGTACCGAGAGAAATAGCAATTTGTTTCGACCTATGAAAAGTAATAAGGAAATTAATGGTTGAATTCCGATTTTGGATTAATCATGTTTCGTATATAATTTTCAAGATTAATCTGCAATATAATTTCGCATTTTTCAACACATGTTTGGTTTAAATTATAGAAAAGACATTACCTTTACTATACTGATATATAACTTTTTTCCTATTTTACAAATACCTAGTTTCAAAATTAGGAATTAGATTCGACTAACAGCGAAAAACAGTTAATCCTACTATATTGTTGACATATTAGGCATTATAACCTAATTTTGAAAATTAATAATCAATATGACCCGATGTGCTTTAAAATTCTCGCTTTCACCTGATTTATTATGATGAATTGGCTATCAAGGTAATTATGCTCTGGCTTTCGGGCTAACAGTCGTGCGTTTGAATCCCACCTTTGCTTGGGCATGTGTAGTTGTTCGGAATTCACTTAAAATGATATATCCAGGTCCAATTCTCCCCTCGAATGCAAAAAGTAATCTCTGAAATTCTGATCCCCTCTGACCAGATATATAAAAATTCTTTTCTTATAGTATCTATATTAATCTGCTATACTGAAGACTAGCTTAAATTAATAAAATCGCGCTTAAAAATTATGGTTTTTAGCTAATTATAATTTCTATTTACCTTTTTTTGCTAAATAAGCGTAGTACATTCTAAAAAAATAAACGTAATTAATAACGGATAAAATAATTAAAAACAATCCAAATAGCTATATTTCTCGCTTTATATCGATGTACTGTAAGCAATAATGCAAAAATAAGCTTACATTTTGATAAAATAAGCCCATTTTATGATAAAATAATGACTTGTTAATGTACTTAAAGTCACGTTACTTACATTTTAATGTTCATAATAATTTTTTATTCATCGAAAATATTAACATATTTTTTTAAAAAAAATTAAATATTTCACTTACTGAAACGGGGTTATTTTGTTTTAAGAGTAGATTTTCATATACGTTATGGTCGTTTAAGTATTGTTGACTTTTAGATATTTTTAAAACAGAAAAGTTCGCTTTTATATATATTGATACTGAAAATTGTAGCATTATAAAAAACGTTTTATAAATTTATTTTCCCTAAATTTATCGTCTGATTGTCTACTCACAATTGCAATTCAATGAGACATGTGTGAACACAAATACATCTAATTGTATTGACAGGAACAGTTGCAATCATCAGCATTTCATTATTAAAAATATTCATGTATTTAAAAAAAAGAAGAAAAATCATTGAAAAACATAGATAAGAGAAATAAATAAGTAGATGTTTTCCGATTCGGGACTTTTCCCGTTCGATGGCGCATTTAATAGATAAAATTACAATAGGGTGTTTCAAAATCTTATCAGTTGTTATTCTCGCGTCTGCAATTGAGGTAGAATAAAAATATTAATGTCCATTTATTTATCACTTCTCGGAATTTGCAAACGATGCTGTTATGGCATTAACGAAAGTAAATTCATACACACATACATACGGTTAAAAGAATGATTTTCAAATTTGGTTCATTATCGCTATCCTTTTATATTTTAAGTATTTTGTACTACATACGCTGGTACAGTGGATACTCGTTTTTACGAACTTGTATTTTACGAACACTACTCATTTTAGCGAATTTTCCTCTTTGACAAATATATAAATTTTTTTATATGATCTGATATTTTTTCAATTTTTTACGATTGCTTTTTATATAACGACTGAGAATTCTTTTCATTCTTGAACAAAGAGACCCGTGCGAGTATTCCAGACACGTGAATATCAGACATTTTAAAATCAGACGCTTTATAAGTTCGAGCTCTTTTGTTCCGTGGTTTCGTTTCATTTGAACAATTGAATGTATACGAAGTCTCGTTTATTGAGCGATATTAAGCAGATTCTGTTGAGGATTTAACGCAAATGAAAAAGTGAAATTCGTTATTAGATGAGGCAAAATAAAAAATTTTGAAAGTAAACGAAAAAATATTAAACAAGACAAAAACTGAAAAAAAAGTCTATGGCAATTTAAAAAACTCTTAAAAAAAGGAAACTAAGATTCATACTTATGGATAACATTGTATTTTGCTTGTGTTTCTTATATATAGTACATTCTAAATAACTCTTACCACTATTTTATTTGTAGCGAAAAAATTACTTGGGTAAAAAATATCAGATCTTAATAATCTAATTCCTTATTTTTCTATTTAACGAACTTTCTTTTTACGAACTGTTTACAGGCGTCCGAGTTCGTAGAAACGAGCGTCTAATATATAATATAAAAAGGAAGTTGCATTAAAGAAGGTTCATACATATTTATTATTACAATAAACAGTCATTCGATTCGGAAAGCACAGAATAATGGACAATTCGGTCGGTAAATATGCTAATGAAGAGACCCGGTTTTCAGTACCTTATTTCTTGTTTGGGGAAACAAGTGTTTTGAGAAGCTGTTAAACTAAGTATTTTTTGTTAGTAAAAACCAACCACTTTATGACTGTGGAATCGTGCTACTACCAGAAAGATGGTAAAAGCTATTGGACTAGAATAGACAATGTGCAGTGCAATACAATATTTATTTGCTGCCCGTTTTTCATTTTCATGAAAAACGAAATGACTTTCCGAAAAACCCATTAAAATGTTATAAATAAATTTTTGTAATTTTAATTTATAATAAAAAGAATTAATATTTAAAAAAAACGATTTTCTACATTTAAATAAAATAATATTGACATTTTTCAAAAATGCAGCATTGCTGAACAATAGCTGCATTGTTATTAAAATAGTATAGGCACACTGAATTTTCAAAAGTAGTAAAAACTAATGTTGCATGTATTAATTCAAAATTTTATTAAATATTAATATACCAAATAGGCGATAAATGATACTTAAAAATAATGGCATTTTTTATTGTAATTTACAATTACAATCAAAATTAACTTATGTGAAATTTTCAATAAATATACAAATTTAGCAGTTTATGATAAAAATTGATAGAATTTTTAATAATAAAGTATATTTTACTTATAATCACCTATTTCTTAATTTGCACAGTTTTAAAATATGAAAAACAATAAAATTGTTGTTGTAAACAAAGTATTTAAGAAATTAATTTTACTTATGAAGGTATTAAATAAAACTCAGTTGCTGTATTCAACCTCTCAATTTTTTAATAATTTATTTTCATTTCAAATTAATAGTACTGGAAAAAGTAAATTGAAAATTAGAATATCACTATAAATTTTGTACTTTGAGTAAAGAGTCAGATTTCCTAATGTTTTTATGATAATATAACAAAACAATCAGTCATTGAGCAAACTCTTTATTACAAAATTAATTTCTGTAAAATTAAAATTACTAAAAACATAGAAGAGTATCAACAATTAAACTAAAAACATAGAAGACTATCAACAATTAAACTAAAAACATAGAAGAGTATCAACAATTAAACTAAAAACATAGAAGAGTATCAACAATTAAACTAAAAACATAGAGTATCAACAATTAAACTAAAAACATAGAAGAGTATCAACAATTAAACTAAAAACATAGTAGAGTATCAACAATTAAACTAAAAACATAGAAGAGTATCAACAATTAAACTAAAAACATAGAAGAGTATCAACAATTAAACTAAAAACATAGAAGAGTATCAACAATTAAACTAAAACATAGAAGAGTATCAACAATTAAACTAAAAACATAGAAGAGTATCAACAATTAAACTAAAAACATAGAAGAGTATCAACAATTAAACTAAAAACATAGAAGAATATCAACAATTAAACTAAAAACATAGAAGAGTATCAACAATTAAACTAAAAACATAGAAGAATATCAACAATTAAACTAAAAACATAGAAGAGTATCAACAGAGTATTCAAACAATTAATTAAATAATTAATTGTTTGAACAAAAATATTTCCAATTTTATTACAAATAATCTGAGACAATATTTTATAAATAATTAGTAAAGCTCTATACTTAACAGTTATGAATTTTTCCAAATATTATATTACTTTAAAAAATCAATACCTCATTTTTAATAGCCAAATTATTAATTTGAATAAAAATATTACACAAATAGTTCATTTGTTTTGCCTTACTTATTGTCCAGAACATATTTTGCGACTTCCGCTGACAGTTCTGTTTTTCTGCTCATCAGTCGACCCCACCACTTGGTTGTGACACAAGATCGCAAATTGGCATTGATGAAAGTCATCGCTCTCTGCTTGAGCACTGGCTCGTGATGCCGATCGGATAAGTTCAAGATATCGCCCACGTTCCTTTCGTTCACCTGTGTTGCCAAGATGTCTCTACAAATCTCCTTCAATTTCTTCACATCATACTTGTCGGCTGCATAGTACACTTCCATCGCAGTATCGCTATCGTAATCGTGCCTTGCTTTCCCGTACATGAAGGCGACCACCTCCTTCATGGTCGCCATCTTGACGTCCTCGATGACGACGACGTTGCTTCCGGATTCCGCCATCCCTTGCTGGAACATGGCGGCGAAGACGGGAGACCTGGCACTCAGGATGGCTTTGTGGACGTCTAGAGTCTCACCCTCTATGGACAGAGAGACGTCCGAGTTGATGTGGCCCTCGTACAGCTTTTCTAAATCTTCCACTACTGACTCCTGGATATATCTACGAAATTTAGTATCCGATTCGAAACCTCCAATCGAAAATTTATGAAGTGAGCTCTCTAATTCTGTTTCTGACTTAAAACAATGCTGTTGTGTATCGGGTTTGATATTTTTCTCATGAAATTTTAATAAAATCATTATTTCCACGATATTTACAGTTACTCCAAAATTATTTGGCATTGTGAAACCAGTCAGCAGTCTACAAGTCAACTTTTCCCATTTGATGTCATTAACTTCTGAATCTACGAGTACTTTCCCGTTTTTGCTTGTGATAATAGTTCGGCAATCCACAGTAACTTCTCTAGATGATATTTCCATTCGCTTACACAAATCTAAATGGTGTATAAGATTATTGGATTTTGATAATTCAAGCCTGCAGGGAATTCCGTATTCTTCAAATAAATCCGGACTTGTATACTCAAATACCTCAGAGAAATTAGTGATTTTCCATTTGTAGATGCAGGTTTGCTTAGGGAAACCCTTCTCTGAAGTGGCACCCATTTTGAGTTTCGCATCCATTATAACAACTCTTCTGTGCCGATAGCAGCAGATAATATACGAAGTGCTTTGCATTCAATTTAAACTCTCGCCTGAAATTATCTTAGAAAATATGACGTCACAACCGTGTCTTCTCTCTGCTGTCGATAAGATAAAAACGCAGCTATTTTAGTTTTATTAGAATTATTCTCCGAAACTGTGTAATCTTTGTCGCTTTCATTCATTTCCTTATTTCTGAATTTTTATTTCTACCACGTTACAGCCGAGCGTTTCATACATGTGTTTCCCTGAAGAAAGTAAATATAATTCTATGTTCTGCAATAAAATGATTTACAATAGAACAAGAAATATTTTGTCAATGCGAATGTGCATATAGAAATATATATCAAACATGCAGTAAGTCGGAAGCTAGTTATAAATTCATAGAATCAAATGTTGATGTGTTGTTTTTAATGACACTTGGTCAAGCTAAGGCATAGGGAGCTTGGCTATGCGAATTTAAGTCGATTGGGAGCGTCTTTCGTTTAATCAGAGCACCATGAAGGTGAAAGTACGACTTTTGCTCTTCAAAGCCTCCGATAGATGGCAGCACCAGAGGATATATTCCATCAATTTTGGCATTGATCTGAAGAGGAAGTAAATTTCTCCGGCCCTGGCACCCATGCTAACTGCTCAACAACTGACCAAAGGACCTTCGATTCCACAGATTTAACGATCACGTATATCGCATGTACTCGGTGGGTCTTTGGCGTCATTGGGAATCGAACGCCACCCTTCCGGATGGAAGCCGATACCCTAACCACTAGGCTACCACGGTGCTAGAATCAAATGTAAAATAACTGAAATTAATCACTAAGATTCTAGTACAGTCTGCCATGTATATAGCATAAGAAGATTATATGAACTTTAAACATAAAAATGTACAATTATAGTATTCAACTTTTAACATTTTATATATTTCATTACAAATTAGGCATAAAGGGACGCTTATTATTCTGTATTAGAATACTTGAAACTGGGCAAGTATCATAAAGCACAAATTCGCGTTAAATTAAAATTTCACTCTTTTTCATATGAATACTGATATGTTTAAAATTATCTTTGTTTTATAATTTAGGAATTTTCATTGAAAACGTAGGTTTATAATTAATCGCTGTTTGAAACCATCATTTCGTGAGGAAAAGCTAGTGTCTTGAGGAGATGTTAAACTAAAAAAAATATTTTTTTGACGTGCAGCATCTTTATGTAAGCACAAAAATATCTAATGTATGTTCTGCTTCTGTTTTAATTACATCACACACAGTTTATGGTTTTCTTCAATTCATAAACTTGGTGAGACTTCTGGAATAAAAATTTTGCGAAAAATCTAAATTGAGTAAGCGTGCGATAAGTTAATGAAGTGTCCATTATAAATCCATTAAACCAGTTATAAAAGGACTTAGACGGAACACACAAACAAACAGTGATATTTATGTAATAATTTAAGTAAACAAATATCAATAAATTTGAGCTTTTAAATATTTGTACTTGAATTCCAGTTTAAACCAGTTTCCGTAAGACACTGGTAAATGTAAATAGAAATACCTATCCTAAGGTATTTGAGCTACAGAGTTGATGTTTGTCTGCTAATTCTAGGATTTTACATAATAAAAGCATAACTGTAAATGAAAAACAAAACCTATTTTTGTTATAGGGTACCGTTGAGTACAATACAAGTATATCTCGAGCTATTGGATTTAATATAAGTTTATGTAGGATTTTACAGTTTCATGTACGAATAAAGTCATTCTTACAAAAAACTTTGGAAGGCGATTAGAATGGGAGAATAAATCTTGAAAATAAAATCAATTTTTCACTTTCATTGTATGTCGACGTTTGCGGAACATTTTCCAAACTAATGTAAGTTAGTTGATGGATAATAAGAAGCAAAAAATATTTACGAAATTTTTTGTTTCAAAGATAGACGTTATGCTGCTGAAGAAAATAATCGAAATATTTATGCGTTGCAAACGAGAAAACCCTGAAAATTCTCAAACGCAACTAGGCAAAAATGCATACCTAAAGAAGCAACAGTATTTTACTCAGTACAATAGGCACTAAGTTATCTAAGAAGTCATCAACTAAATTGCCTGAATTTTTCTTCTGGAGATGTAAATACAGCCCAACATCTTAACGGCCACCTCTCTAAAGATGGAGGCGGTGGACGTTGATATAAATTTCTTACAATATTCGATTAGACATACATAACCAGTATTTTAAATATATTAGAGTCATGACTCTTAATTTCAGTCACTGTTTGACTATTGACTAAACAACAGTAAACATAAGAAATATAATTTAAGAATAGATTGGTTCATTTGTCACCCAACGGACTCATTAGACCGAATATTTATTTGCCAAGCCTCTTCTTCTGCATGGAAAATCCTTTCGTATTACTGTTGAGTTGAGTTGTTGCACCAGCATGCTTCCCTATACCTAACCCTGAGTTAGTCTCTACCAATTAGATAGAAGCAGCCAGATGGATTCTTCGTGATTTTAAAGCAAGGGTTAAGCCGAAGACACACCCAGTACTTGGACTGCCCCCCAGAGGTATCATTTCATTTGGAGGACATTGCAACCACAACCAGTTTTGACCTGCCTCGTCCGTCTTTACTGAACACGGTGAATATTCAGATAATCTGGGATTCGAACCCACAGACTTCCGATGATGAGAACGACGCCCAAACTAACCATTTTTAAAAAAATATTTTATTTGCAAAAAATTTTTTATCGCAATAATAAGCGTCTATATTTAATCCATTCCAATATTTTCTTAGCAAATAAGTTAGATTTTAAATTATATTATCTGAATCAGATGATACATTTTGAAGCTTTTCATTCATAACATATTTAGGAGGAATTATTTTTTCTTTCTGTCAGAATCCTGAAAAACTGAGTCTGACCGACAGGGCTATTTTTGGTATTTTTCAGCACATTATCAATTAATCTTGCTGCGTTTGTTCCTGATATTACTGTTTCTTTATAAGTAATTTCTCCCTTGGGTGTTCAAGACATATTTCATAGTTAAACTTGACAAAACTATAAACGCAAAATCTGATTAAATCATCTGGTTTGGTTTGGTTTGTTTGTCGCTCAACGGTCATTTTTTGCACACGAGGGCTAATTAGACCGGGACTTACGGTTTAAAGTGGATTCCGAACCACTACAAACATCCATGCCCAAGGTGGGATTCGAACCCACGAACTGTTGAATCGAAGGCAAGAGCGCTAACCATTCGGCTGCCAGCTCGGCATTAAATCATCTGGAGCCATATCTTCAGTTTTCTGGGTTAGTAGTAATGTAAATAGAGACCGAACAATAGATCCAACAGAATAAAGTGACGCGTTTCTAATCTGATTATTCATGCATTCTGAGCATAAACGCACATCATAATATACTTCTTATCGGACGTCTGGATCTTTCTTGCCCAGTTAAATAAATTCGTATCTCTATAAGAAAATTATTATTTTACTTAAATTGTTAAATTTATCGGTATGGAATTCATGGACATGGAATTTCAAAGATAACTTTAAATAAAATAAATAACTGAATATAACCTGATCGTCTGTAAAATCAACATGGTCATCATTACCTTACACAGAATATTCCTATAAAATATAAATTTAATGAAAAAACACAACGATGCATTTAATTAATATATTTAATCTATAATTTTTTTAGTTTGTATTAAACAGCATATTAGTGATTAAATCCTTATATTTTCACCAATATAATCCTCAAAAACCTGGTAAGAATATTCTAAAAATATCTGAGGTATTTGTAGATTAAAAAATTTTTCATGCATATTTATTTTAGTATATATAATCTTAACACAAATTTTTATTTCACATTCTTAAATATTTTTTTCACTAAGCTGAATTTTAGGATTAAAAGTACTTGAGCATATATTTTTCGCGAGTTCCTTTTATTTAGTTTTTTTAACTTTTTAAAATATTAATTTCAAAATAATATTTTTTTATAAATATTGTAAATTTTTAAAATACTTTAAATTTTTTTATACAGTTTAATTATATATTTTAAATTATCACCATTTTTCTGCTTCAATTATTTATTATTTAAATATTTTATCAATAAGCTGAATTTTAAAACTAAAAATATTATAAATTAAATGGTACTTTTAATTTTAAAATATACATATGATATTCATCAAGATATTCTGGAATTATCTTCAAACTTTATTTTTACCTATTCAGAAAATATTTCCTTCCGAGATATCACAAAATTCGTTTCAACTATAACATCTTTTAACTTTAATTATGTTTTTTCACATTTGATCATACACCCTCTCCCACTAATTTGGTACACTCAAAACGTTTTAAATCTTATCCTAATAAAAATTAAAAATACACATCAAAAGAACGACGCCTACAACCTAATTCTATATTCCTTCAGACATCCACTTTGTAGAACAAACTCACACAACAAAATTAAGTTTTGCCACTCTAAAAGAGTTTTAAATCTTATCCAAACAGTAAAATTTTGAAAATATCAGTAGAAAAACAACAACTCAACTCAACAGTAATATGCAGGGGGTTTCTAGTATGATGTGGCAGAGGCGTGGCACTTCTGTTTCTCTGAAACCTCTGCAAATTACTAATATCTGTGCTTTTTTTTTAAAGAAAATTCTTAGAGTTACTTAATTTTGAAGATTAATTCAAACTAATGTTGTATACTATAATGCAAAATTTTATTAAATAATATACCAAATCAAGCGATTAATGATACTTAATAATTATGGAATTTTCGATTTTAATTTAGAGCATTTAAAATTTGCTTATGTGACGTTTTTTGTAAACATAGAAATTTGACAGTTCATAATAAACATTGAGAGAATTTCCATAATAAAGTTTCTTTTATTTTAAAACACATTTTTTAAATATAATTGCTTATTAAAAATATTTTAATAAACGTATGAAAAATAACTGAAAATTGGTGTAGTAAATAAAGTATTCATGAAATTAGTTTTACTTATGAATATATTAAAATTCAATTGCTGTATTCAAATAATGTTTGAATCACTTATTTTCACCTGAAAGTAACAGTAATACAGCAAGTGAATTATAAGTAAATAAAAATACCACTATAGATTTTGTATCATGGCTTGGTACAGGAAAGCATACAACAACTATAAATTTTGTATTTCGATTAAGGAGTTTTATTCCCTAATGTTTTTACTTTAACAATATAACAAGATATTTCTACAATGAGTGAATTATTTATTATAAAATTTTTCTTCTAAAATTTAAATTATGAAACAGAAAAGAATAATTAAATTAACAGTTTGTACAAAAATATTTTCCAATTTTTTTTATTTAAAATATTTAAAATCAAAATTAAAATACTTTGAGAGAATATTTTCAAAGTAATCAGTCTTCATCTATTATTTAACAATTTCAGACAAGCGCTTTTCCAAATTATGATTAATATTACTTCAATAAATCAACACCTAATTTTTGATAACAAAGTTATTAGTTTGAATAAAATCATTACGCAAATAGTTAACTTGTAGTGCCTTACTTACTGTCCCGAACATATTTCGCGACTTCCGCCGACAGTTCTGTTTTGCTGCTCATCAGTCGACCCCACCACTCAGTTGTGACGCAAGATCTCCAATTGGCATTGATGAAGGTCATAGCTGTCTGTTTGAGCATTGGCTCGTGATGACGATCGGATAAGTCCAAGATATCGCCCACGTTCCTTTCGTCGACCTGTGTTGCCAAGATGTCTCTACAAATCTCCTTCAATTTCTTCACATCGTACTTGTCGGCTGCATAGTACACTTCCATCGCAGTATCGCTATCGTAATCGTGCCTTGCTTTCCCGTACATGAAGGCGACCACCTCCTTCATGGTCGCCATCTTGACGTCCTCGATGACGACGACGTTGCTTCTGGATTCCGCCATCCCTTGCTGGAACATGGCGGCGAAGACGGGAGACCTGGCACTCAGGATGGCTTTGTGGACGTCTAGAGTCTCACCCTCTATGGACAGAGAGACGTCCGAGTTGATGTGGCCCTCGTACAGCTTTTCTAAATCTTCCACCACTGATTCTTGGATACCTCTACGAAATTCAGATTCTAATTCGGAAATTATCGACGAAGGATCTTCCATTTCTTCGTATTTTTTTAATAAAACCGTTATTTCCACGGTATTCTCAGTTACTCCTAAATTATTTGGGATTTCAACATCAGTCATCAGCCTGAAATAGTCTTCGCCTTTGATTTCAAAATCTTCAAAATCGATGAATACTTCGCCATTTTGCCTTGCGAAAATAACTCTGCAATCTACAGTAGCATTTCTAAACGCATCTATTATAAAAATATCAAAATAATCTATGTGGTTATCTGATTTTGATAATGTAAACTGGCAATTTTTTCCGACTTCGTATAATGACTCGAAACTTATGTGTTTACATCTACCTCTGAAATGTTCGATTGTCCAGTTCAAGCAATAAGTTTGCTTAGTGAAATTATTCCCTGAAATTGCATCCGTTTTAAGATTGGCATCCATAATAAAAAAAATTCTAATGTACCGAAACGCTGGGGATTGCTTAGGTTTATATATGGCTGAACACTTCCCACTAGATAATATCTTCGAAAACTTGACGTCACAACTGCTTTAATGCGCGGTTGAGGACAACGCAAGTACCTTCCCACTTTGAAATTATTCTTCCAAGTTTATTAACTTTCACTTCGTTATTTCTGAATTTTTATTTCCACTATGTTACACCCGAGCTCGTCTGATATCGGATTTCATTAAGAAAGTTATGAAATTCAATGTTCTGCAATTTAATCAGTTACAAAAAATACAGCTGAGATTTTTTGCTCATGTGATAGTTGTTATTGCTCTATTATGCTTCCCTGTCCCAAAGTCCTGAATTGGACTCTACCAGTTTGATTGAAGCAGCCGCATGGTGTCTCTCATGATTTTGAAGCTGGAGACTCTCCAATATTTGGCCTGCCACCTTCAGAACTATCATTTCACTTGGAGGACATTGCGACCATGATATATTTAACGTGACCAAACCACCTTTATCGAACACGATGGTATAATTGGTTAATAATAAATTCCTAAAATTAAAATAAAATAATTGAAATGGAACGTTTTGAAAAGGCTTGTTAGAGTATAATGCCGCCGACACATGTCAGAGTGGTTATCGTCCCGAATTTCGAAGCACTAGTTCCAGGTTCGAATCCAGGTTCTGGAATTCATGTTTCTTTTTCCCCTCACTTTAGGGGTGAAGATGCCACACCCACTAGTTGCCCCACTGAATAACATGTCATCTCCTTCACCCCTTGTAGTGCTGATTAGATATATACAAAGTGCAATAGGGGATTAGAAAAAAATAACTTATGAAACTGGCATTAACTTAAAATTAAGTTAAAAATACGTTAATCCACAGCGTTAGGTTTTTAACATTTTATATATTCCATTTCAAATTAGTCAGAAAAGGACTCTTATTGTATATTTGAATGCTTCAGTCTCAGAAAGTATCATAAGTTAAATCTCATATAATCTCATTAATTTTAAAATTTTACTCTGTTTTCATATGAAGACTGATACTTTTGAAATTAACTCTTTGTTATTTATAATCTAGGTATCCCTCTCCATTGAAAATAGAAGAAAGTCTCTTTTTATTGATTTAAGATATATTTCCTTAGTCACATAAATTAGCGTAATTAAAATTTAAATTAATTTTATATACCATTTTTATTTAGTTCTCAAACTATTAAATCGAAATTTTATTGTATTATGCTATTGCAATTATTTTTAATTCAAAATTTAAATAAAAATGTTTTAAATTTTAAGACGTTTAAATATTTTTCTCTGTATTTTATTCTATTAAAAAGGTCTTATAAAAGATGAATTTAGATGGTCAATCTAATTAAAATATATGTCAGACAATTAATTGGGCTGCATAAATAAGTTTCTATGACAATAAATAATTAAATTAAGGAATTTTAGTGCAACAGATTACCTCTGTGAAGGACAGATGCCAAAATATGTGCATTATTGCGATTTTTCTGCTTTTTAATGAAGCATTTAATACTTCACTACTAATAGTGGTACAGCACCATTGTTAAAGAATCAGTACGCAATTTGAGTAATCAAAGTTTGAAAGCGTGCGCTATATATTGCTTAGTTGATTAATGAAAGTTTGAAAATTATTTCAACTTACAAAATATAGTTATTTTTAAGAAGATAAACTTTTTATGTTCTTCGTATTTATAATGAAATTTAGACACTTTTGTTTATCGTAATCAAAACAGAAATAAATTACTTCGTCAGAGGAATTATAATCAAATCATTTGAAATTATTTCAAAATTATAAACAAATCTTCTAAGAAATCTGATGATAAATCTAACATATTAAAGCAATCGAATACGTACTCTTTTGATAATTCGGCGAGATTTTCCATTGGGATTCTGAACAACTGGAATTCTCACTTCCAAAATTTAAGCATGGAGAGGTTAATGTTAATTTCTGGAAGCCAATCAGAATTGAAGAGGATGCAAATAACTGCAGAGATAGATAGAAGTATGCAAATATGTTAGGTAACAGAGCGAATTGCGTTTTCATGTCAAGAAATATGCAAAAAGGGCAATCTTGTAAGATACCAACTTTAGGAAGGGTTACAAGTTGATTGTAAGTGCTGATAGAAGGTGTTTAAAACTTTCGGACAATTTGTTTTCAAGACATACGTGTTTCTATGACTTCCAAAAAATGAATGGAAGATTCTACGCGCTGGCGTGCTGTAGCATTGATGCAGGGAATTAGATCTCAGTTGCTCTTTTCTTCGGCGTTCATCATTCTGTAATTTCACGCTTCTAAAAACAATTCCAAACCACACAGACAGTTGTCCGAAGGCCCGTAGCCGGTCACCCAAGGGTTACAAACCCCGTTATTTTAGCCAAGAAGAATCGCTGAGGGACTTCCACCAGTGTTACATCTATGGTTACAGCGTCTATTGGTAAAGTGATATCTGCAGCTACTGTATGCCGAAGATTACATATGAGTGGACTGTACGCCCGGGTACCTCGAGTTTGTGTATATCTATCTGTCCAATCAAGAGGGGCACGGTTAATGAGGTGCCGGGAACATGTCAGTTGGACTGTGTCTGACTGGGGCAATGTCATGTTTACTGATGAGTCAAGATTTGCTCTGAGGCCAGATGACAAGCGTAAAAGGATATGGCGTGAACAAGGAACACAGAATCAGCCTCAAAGCATCACCAAACATCACGCATTCTGAGGCGGAAGCATTATGGTGTGGGCAGGGATTTCATTAGGATACAGCACCGAACTGCACATCTTTAAACGGGGTTCTGTGACGACTGCCCTGTATCGAGATGCAGTCCTAGAACCCATTGTGAGATTGTACGCTGAAGCAGTTGGCCCAACTTTTGTTAAAGGACGATAACGCACGCCCCCATAGAGCTGACATCGTCTATTACTACCTGGAGAGTGAAGGGATTGCGCGTATGGCGTGGCCAGCATATTCGCCCGACCTTAATTCCATTGAAAATCTTTGGGATGCTCTTGACCATGCTGTATCTTCACGTTTCTCACCTCCATCCATCCAGCCACTCTTATTGAATTGGAAACTGCTTAACAAGAAGAATGACTATTGGTTAATTCTGCGGTGGTTGACCACCTAATTGAAAGCATGGTCACAAGGTGTAAACTTTGTATACCAGATGAGGGGGATCACATACCTTATTAATGTCTTTTTTCATTTTATGCTGTTTTTTTTCACTTTTCTGTTTGAATCTTCAGTATGTCATTATGTGATAACTTACAAAATTTTAATGTTTTCATATCTGCATATAATTTTTATTTTATGCATGAATATGTTACTTTCCTGCCGAATTTTGTGTCAAAACAGTATTGGTTAAATATTTATTTCTTCTTTTCTTTGCATTTTACATCTTTATGTTTAACTTTTGGAAGTGAGTGTATTTTTAATTAGCGGTCCCCTTCGACCGAAAATTTTGTGTTCAGCAACAGACTGA
Source organism: Latrodectus hesperus (assembly GCA_037975125.1). Taxonomy (NCBI): domain Eukaryota; kingdom Metazoa; phylum Arthropoda; class Arachnida; order Araneae; family Theridiidae; genus Latrodectus; species Latrodectus hesperus. The sequence continues at coordinate 11,268,254 of CM075860.1, read as the reverse complement.
GCCCCAGCAGAAGAGAATTCTTTTTTTCAAAATAGCACTGCAATATTTAAAAAAGAATATTGTGCTCCTTGAATCGAAGTACGATACAACGCTGGAAAAGTCATTACTTTCACATGCTAAGAAAATTCATAATTTCCTTTTATTTTAACTACTTACTCGGTTAGAATATCATTTCGCCCTCACAAACTTTCGTCTTTAGTGTTATTTCGTTAAAAACTTCGTTGGAAATTTTTATTAATATGCTTTGTAAAAAGTTGCAGATTAATATTTTTGAATATTTTAAAAAGCTTTAGAATAAAAATAGGTTCTTTTTTTTTAATATGAATTAGCTCTTATTTTAATTAAAAAATATATATTAAAATCATAAGAAAGTCTTATTAAACATATTAAGAATAAGGTGAAAATTTTCAGGGGGAAATGTTCTCTGAGTAAAATCAAGAGATAGTGTGTTACGGTATAAGTGACAAATCAAGATATTACGTATAATAACCAGTGATTATACATAATCCCCACTAAACTCTGTAAATGAGATAAATTATTGAAATATATGTTTAATCCCCAATTCGTGATGGGAAATGTTATAAAATCCGATTTTTTTGTAGAAAAATATTTTAAATTCAAATAATAAGTATTTTTAAGTTATGTTAAATAATTCACCCAGAAGAGTTTGTAAAACACCGGATGATGACTTAGAATAAAACATACAATAATCTCTCAGTTTAAGAATTTAATTGTGATTTTTTGTGCGTTCATTTCAGTACTATTATAGGACCGATATATTAGATAATAATATAAGTTATATATATCTCAAGTAAAAGCTATTCAAAAACACAACATGTGTGATCAAATTTACTAAAAGTAAATTAAAGTCCAGATTATTATTTCCCTAAATAGTTTATTTTTATTTAAACAATACAGAACTTTAAATTGTGTGTGAATATTAACTTGTTCTTATAGATACCTTCTATATTTTGTTAATTAAAAGATCTGGATTTGTTTGTCGTTCAACGGTCTTTTTTGCACATGAGGACTAATTATACCGGGACCTACGGTTTAAAGTGGAATCCGAACCTGCGAACTGTTGAATCGAAGGAAAGATCGTAACTATTCGGCTGGCAGCTCGGCTAAAAGATCTGGAAAAAAGAGAACAATTTAAATTATTAGAACTTATATAAAAACACTTCCATGTCAAAACGAATTAAAATCCTATTTTGAAGAATTTATTTATATTTGCTGAAATTTCGGAAAATCAGTAGAAAAACAACAACTCATCTCAACAGTAATATTCAAGGGGTTTCTAGTATGAGGTGGCAGGGGCTTGGTTCAGAAAATCATGCAAAAACTAGTATAAATTTTGTATTTCGATTAAGGAGTTTTATTCCCTAATGATTTTACTTTAACAATATAACAAGATATTTCTACAGTGAGTGAATTATTTATTATAAAATTTTTCTTCTAAAATTTAAAGTATGCAACAGAAAAGAATAATTAAATTAACAGTTTGTACAAAAATATTTTCCAATTTTTTTTATTTAAAAAAGATAAAATCGAAATTAAAATACTTTGAGACAATAATTTCAAAGTAATTAGTTGTCATCTATTATTTAACAATTTCAGACAAGCGCTTTTCCAAATTATGATTAGTATTACTTCAATAAATCAACACCTAATTTTTGATAACAAAGTTAATAGTTTGAATAAAAACATTACGCAAATAGTTAACGTGTTGTGCCTTACTTACTGTCCCGAACATATTTTGCGACTTCCGCCGACAGTTCTGTTTTGCTGCTCCATCAGTCGACCCCACCACTCGGTTGTGACGCAAGATCTCCAATTGGCATTGATGAAGGTCATAGCTGTCTGTTTGAGCATTGGCTCGTGATGACGATCGGATAAGTCCAAGATATCGCCCACGTTCCTTTCGTCTACCTGTGTTGCCAAGATGTCTCTACAAATCTCCTTTAATATCTTCACATCATACTTGTCGGCTGCATAGTACACTTCCATCGCAGTATCGCTATCGTAATCGTGCCTTGCTTTCCCGTACATGAAGGCAACCACCTCCTTCATGGTCGCCATCTTGACATCCTCGAAAACGACGACGTTGCTTCCGGATTCTGCCATCCCTTGCTGGAACATGGCTGCGAAGACGGGAGACCTCGCACTCAGGATGGATTTGTGGACGTCTAGAGTCTCACCCTCTATGGACAGAGAGACGTTCGAGTTGATATGGCCTTCGTACAGCTTTTCTAAATCTTCCACCACTGATTCTTGGATACGTCTACGAAATTCAGATTCTAATTCGGAAATTATCGACGAAGGATATTCCATTTCTTCGTGTTTTCTTAATAAAACTGTTATTTCCACGGTATTCTCAGTTACTCCTAAATTATTTGGGATTTCAACATCAGTCAGCAGCCTGAAAGAGTCTTTGCCTTTGATTTCAAAACTTTCATAATCGATGAATACTTCGCCATTTTGCTTGCGAAAATAGTTTTGCAATCTACAGTAGCATTTCTAAACGCATCTATTATAAAAATATCAAAATAATGTATGTGGTTATCTGATTTTGATAATGTAAACTGCCAATTTTTTCCGACTTCGTATAATGACTCGAAACTTATGTGTTTACATCTACCTCTGAAATGTTCTATGGTCCATTTCAAGCAATAAATTTGCTTAGTGATATTATTCCCCGAAATTGCATCCGTTTTAAGATTGGCATCCATAATAAAAAAATTCTAATGTACCGAACGCTGGGGATTCTTTAGGTTTATATATGGCTGAACACTTCCCACTAGATAATATCTTCGAAAACCTGACGTCACAACTACATTAATGCGCGGTTGAGGACAACGCAAGTACCTTCCCATTTTGAAATTATTCTTCCAAGTTGAATAACTTTCACTTCGTTATTTCTGAATTTTTATTTCCACTATGTTACACCCGAGCTCGTCTGATATCGGATTTCATAAAGAAAGTTATGAAATTCAATCTTCTGCAATTTATTCAGTTTCAAAAAATAGAGCTGAGATTTTTTGCTCAAGTGATAGTTGTTATTGCTCTAGTATGCTTCCCTGTACCTGAGTCCTGAGTTGGATTCGATCAGTTTGATTGAAGCAGCCGCATGGAGTCTCTCATGATTTTGAAGCAGGAGACTCTCCAATATTTGGCCTTCCACCTTCAGAACTATCAATTCACTTGAAGGACATTGCGACCATGATATATTTAACGTTCCCCAACCACCTTTAGCGAACACGATGGATATTCGGTTAAGCCGGGATTCTAACTCACCGCCTTCCGACAGTGAGAACAACTCCCTAACCAACGAGGAAACCGCGACCCTCTCTTATAACCCAACATATTAAAGCAATCGAATACGTACTCTTTTCATAATTCGGCTAGATTTACAATTGGGATTCTGAACAATTGAAATTCTCACTTCCAAAAGTTAATCATGGAGAGGTTAATATTAATTTCTGGAAGCCAATCAGAATTGAAGAGGATGCAAATCATTGCTGAGGTTGATAGAAGTATGCAAATATGTTAGGTAACAGAGCAAATTGCGTTTTCATGTCAAGAAATATGCAAAAAAGGCAATCTTGTAAGATACCAACTTTAGGAAGGGTTACAGAACCCATTGTGAAATAGTACGCTGAAGCAGTTGGCCCTACTTTTGTTAAAGGAGGATAACGCACGCCCCCATAGAGCTGACATCGCCAATGACTACCTGGAGAGTGAAGGGATTGCGCGTATGGCGTGGCCAACATATTCGCCCGACCTTAATCCCATTAAAAATATTTGGGATGCTTTCGACCGTGCTGTATCTTCATTTTTCTCACCTCCAGCCACTCTCATTGAGCTGGAAACTGCTTAAGAAGAAGAATGGCTATTGCTTAATTCTGCGGCGGTTGACCACCTAATTGAAAGCATGGTCACAAGGTGTAAACTGTATACAGATGAGGGGGCATCACATACCCTATTAATGTATTTTGTTTCATTTTATGCTGTTTATTTTCACTTTTTTATTTAAATCTTCAGTATGTCATTATCTGATAACTTACAAAATTTTATAATTATTTTCATATCTGCATATAATTGATTTTATTTTATGCATAAATATCTATGTTACTTTTCTATCGAATTTTGTATCAAAACAGTATTGGTTAATTTTTTTCCATTTTACATCTTTATGCTTAACTTTTGGAAGTGAGTGTACTTCTCATTAGCGGTCCCCTTCGTCCGAAAATGTTTGTGTTCAGCAACAGATTGACCCCTAACAGAATTCTTTTTTTCAAAATAGCACTGCAATATTTGAAAAAGATAATTTTGCTCCTGTTATCGAAATACGATACAACGCTGGAAAATTCATTTCTTTCAGATGCTAAGAAACAATTCATAATTTCCTTTTATTTTAACTATTTACTCGGTTAGAATATCATCATTTCGCCCTCACAAATTTTCGTCTTAAGTGCTATTTCGTTAAAAACTTCGTTGGAAATTTAATTAATATGCTTTGTAAAAATTTAATATTATGCTTTGTAAAAAGCTACAGATTAGTAATATTTTTTAATATTTTAAAATGATTTAGAATAAACATAATCTCTTTTTTTAAATGAATTAGCTCTTATTTTAATTAAGAAATATATATATATTAAAATCATAAGAGAGTCTAATTAAATATATCAAGAATAAGGTGAAAATTTTCAGGAGAAATGTTTTCTGAGTAAAATCATAAAATAGTGTGTTACGGTATATGTGTGTGACAAATCTAGCAATTAACGTATAATAACCAATGATTATACACAATCCCCACTAAACCCTGTAAATGTGATAAATTATTGAAATATATGGATAATCTTGTAATCATATGTATAATCCCCAATTCGTGATGGGGAATGTCACAAAATCCGATTTTTTTATTGTAGAAAAATGATATTTTAATTTCAAAGAATAAGTATTTTTAAGCTATGTTAAATAATTCACCCAGAAGAGTTTGTAAAACATCACATGACTTAGAATAAAACATACAATAATCTCTGTTTAAGAATTTAAATAATTGTGATTTTTGTTTTGTGCGTCCATTTCAGTAGATATTAAAGGACTGATATGTTAGATAATAGTATAAGTTATATATCTCAAGTAAAAGGTATTCAAAAACACAAAATGTGATCAAATTTACAAAAAGTATATTAAAGTCTAGATTGTTTTTTTACTAAATTGTTAATTTTTATTTAAACAATACAGAACTTTAAATTGTGTGTGAATATTAACTTGTTCTTATAGATACCTTCTATATTTTGTTAATTAAATGATCTGGATTTGTTTGTTTGTCGCGCAACGGTCATTTTTTGCACACAAGATCTAATTAAACCGGAACCTACGATTTAAATTGGATTCCGAATCACTACAAACATCCATATCCAAGGTAGGTTTCGAACCCATGAACTGTTGAATCGAAAGCTAGAGCGCTAACCATTTGGCTGCCAGCAAAAAAAAAAAACAATTTAGATTAGAATTTATAAAAACACTTCCATGTCAAAACGAATAAAACCACATTTTAAAGAAAAATTTATTTATATTTGCTTTAAATTTACTTACATTTACATACATTAGACTGCTTTAACACTTAGAATTTCAGTTTTCCAGATTTTTTACATTTGGACTTAACAAATTTTCTGTCTCGAAACACACGGTTAATATCATTGAATCTCAAAAAAGATTTTATAACACAATCTTTTTGACTAATTCTAAATTTCTGTAACTTTAATTTCTACTGATGCACACGTTTCCGAATATCCTATTCCATTTAGGATTTTTTACTTGATTTTTATCTCAAATTTAAAAGTACAACCGGAGCTTAAAATTATCTATAATTAAGATTATTTGAAAGTAGACATTTTGTGTGTAGTTGTTGTTTGCATTATACTCTTATTACATGTTTATTCTATATATTATATTACTATTTTTTGAGATGGGCCGCCAAATGTGCTCCCTACGGCACTGGAACAACTCTCCCGTGCCGACCACCAGATAGTTGAAACTAAATGCAGAACATTTCGTACATTATTTCCCGAAAATATCTTTGAAATATGATGCCACAATTGTTTCCTCTGTAGTTGATGAGATAATTGAGCAGCTACTTTACTCAGAGTGGAAGAATAATTCTAATACACGAAACCTTTGTCGCTTTCATTCACTTCATTATTTCTGAATTTTTATTTCCACGACATTATACCTGAATTCGTCTGACATGGCTTCCCATGAGGAAATTTATAAAATTCTATATTCTTCAATTTAATCAGTTTTAATAATACAACAGAGTTTTTTTTTGTCTTCTCGATAGAGCATAAACAAAATAAATATGTATTAAATCTGTATTAAAGCAGGTGCATAATATAATTTCATAGAATCAAATGTAAAGTAACTGAAATGAAACGCTAAGATTCTAGAACAGTCTGCCAAGTAAATAGCATACAAAGATTATATGAACTTTAAACATAAAAATGCACTATTATAGTATTCAACTTTTAATATTTTATACATTTCATTACAAGTTAGGTATAAAGGAAGGCTTATTATTCTGTATTCGAACACTTGAAACTGAGCAAGTATCATATAAAGCACAAATTCTCGTTAAATTCAAATTTCATTCTTTTTCATATGAATACTGATATGTTTAAAATTATCTTTGTTTTTATAATTTAGGAATTTTCATTGAAAACGTTGGTTTATAATTAATCGCTGTTTGAAACCTCATTTCGTGAGGAAAAACTAATGTCTTGAGGGTATGTTAAACGAAAAAAAGATTTTTAACGTGCAGCATCTTTAAGTAAGTAAAATCTGTTGAACTTTATAATTAATTTCTCATTTAAACTGAAACTTCTGACTAAAAAAATAGGACTGGAGACTTCTGGACATGTAAATACAGCCCAAGATCTTAACGGCCACCTCTCTGAAGATGGAGGCGGTGGAGGTAAATATAAATTTCTTACAATATTCCATTAGACATACACAACCGGTATTTTAAATATATTAGAGTCATGACTCTTAATTTCAGCCACTGTTTGAATATTGCCTCAACACAGTAAACATAAGAAATATAATTTAAAAATAGATTGGTTCATTTGTCACCCAACTGACTCATTAGACCGAATATTTATTTGCCAAGCCTCATCTGCGGCATGGAAAACCCTTTCGCATTAGCTAGTGTCTTGAGGAGATGTTAAACTAAAAAAAAAATTTTTAGCATCTTTATGTAAGCACAAAAATATCTAATGTATGTTCTGCTTCTGTTTTAATTACATCACACACAGTTTATGGTTTTCTTCAATTGATAACTTGGTGAGACTTCTGGAATAAAAATTTTGCGAAAAATCTAAATTGAGTAAGCGTGCGATAAGTTAATGAAGTGTCCATTATAAATCCATTAAACCAGTTATAAAAGGATTTAGACGGAACACACAAAGAAACATGGATATTTATGTAATAATATAAGTAAACAAATATCAATGTATTTGAGCTTTTAAATATTTGTACTTGAATTCCAGTTTAAACCAGTTTCCATAAGACACTGGTAAATGTAAATAGAAATATCTATCCTAAGGTATTTGAGCTACAGAATTGTTGTTTGTCTGCTAATTATAGGATTTTGCATAGTAAAAGCATAACTGTAAATGTAAAACAAAACCAATTTTTGTTATAGGCTACCGTTGAGTACTGTACAAGTATCTCGAACTACTGGATTTAATGAAAGTTTATGTAGGATTTTACAGTTTTTTTATACGAAAAAAGTAATTCTTATTTCATTTTTAAAAAACTTTGGAAGGCGATTAGAATGGGAGAATAAATCTTGAAAATAAAATCAATTTTTACTTTAATTGTATGTCGACGTTTGCGGAACATTTTCCAAACTAATGTAAGTTAGTTGATGGATAATAAGAAGCAAAAATTACTTACGAAATTTTTTGTTCCAAAGATAGACATTGTGCTGCTGAAAAAAATATTCTAAATCTATATGCGTTACAAACGTGGAAACCCTGAAAATTCTCAAGCGCAACCAGGCAAAAATGCATACCTAAGGAAGAAACAGTATTGTACTCAGCACAATGGACACTAAGTTATTAAGTAGTCATCAAATAAATTGCCTGAATTTCTTCTTCTGGAGATGTAAATACAGCCCAACATCTTAACGGCCACCTCTCTAAAGATGGAGGCGGTGGAGGTTAATATAAATTTCTTACAATATTCGATTAGACATCCATAACCGGTATTTTAAATATATTAGAGTCATGACTCTTAATTTCAGCCACTGTTTGAATATTGCCTCAACACAGTAAACATAAGAAATATAATTTAAAAATAGATTGGTTCATTTGTCACCCAACGGACTCATTAGACCGAATATTTATTTGCCAAACCTCTTCTGCTGCATGGAAAAGCCTTTCACATTACTGTTGAGTTGAGTTGTTGCACCAGCATGCTTCCCTATACCTAACCCTGAGTTAGTCTCTACCAATTAGATAGAAGCAGCCAGGTGGATTCTTCGTGATTTTAAAGCAAGGGTTTAGCCGAAGACACCCAATACTTGGACTGCCCCTCAGAGGTATCATTTCACTTGGAGGACATTGCGACCACGACCAGTTTTGACCTGCCTCGTCCGCCTTTACTGAACACGGTGGATATTCAGATAATCTAGGATTCGAACCCACAGATTTCCGATGATAAAAACGACGCGCAAACTAATCATTTTTAAAAAAATATTTTATTTGCAAAAAATATTTTATCACAATAACAAGCGTCTATATTTAATCCATTCCAATATTTTCTTAGCAAATAAGTTAGATTTTAAATTATACTGTCTGAATCAGATGATACATTTTGAAGTTTCTCATACATAACATATTTAGGGAGGAATTATTTTTCTTTCTGTCAAATCCTGAAAAACTGAGTCTGACCGACAGGGCTATTTTTGGTATTTTTCAGCATATTATCAATTAATCTTGCTACGTTTGTTCCTGATATTACTGTTTATTTATAAGTAATTTCTCCCTTGGGTGTTCACGACATATTTCATAGTTAAACTTAAGAAAACTATAAACGCAAAATCTGATTAAATCATCTGGAGCCATATCTTCAGTTTCCTGGGTTAGTAGTAATGTAAATAGAGACCGAACAATAGATCCAACAGAATAAAGTGACGCGTTTCTAATGTGATTATTCATGCATTCTGAGCATAAACGCACATCATAACATACTTCTTATCGGACTTCTCGCTCTTTCTTTCCCAATTAGATAATTTCTTATCCCTATAAGAAAATTATTATTTTATTTAAATTGTTAAATTTATCGGTATGGAATTCATGGACATGAAATTTAAAAGATATCTTTAAATAAAATAAAAAACTGCATATAACCTGATCGTCTGTAAAATCAACGTGGTCAACATAATCTTACACAGAATATCTTTATAAAATACAAATTTAATGAAAAAACACAACGATGCATTTTATTAAAATATTTAATCTGTAATTTTTTTAGTTTGTATTAAACAGCATATTAGTGATTAAATCCTTATATTTTCACTATTATAATCCTCAAAACCTGGTAAGAATATTCTAAAAATATCTGAGGCATTTGTAGATTAAAAACATTTCAAACTTATTTATTTTAGTATATATATAATCTTCACACACAATTTTTTATTTCACATTCTTAAGTATTTTTTTCACTAAGCTGAATTTTAGGATTAAAAGTACTTGATCATATATTTTTCGAGAGTTCCTTTTATTTAGTTTTTTTAACTTTTTAAAATATTTCAAAATAATATTTTTTATAAATATAGTAAATTTTTAAATACTTTAAAATTTTTTATACAGTTTAATTATATATTTTAAATTATCAAAATTTTTTTGCTTAAATTATTTATTATTTAAATATTTTTTCAATAAGCTGAATTTTAATATTAAAAATACTATTAATTAAATGGTACTTTTAATTTTAAAATATACATATGATATATTCATCAAGATATTCTGGAATTATCTTCAAAGTTTATTTTTACCTATTCAGAAAATATTTCCTTCCGAGATATCACAAAATTCGTTTCAATTGTAACATCTTTTAACTTTAATTATGTTTTTTCACATTTGATCATACACCCTCTCCCACTAATTTAGTACACTCAAAACGTTTTAAATCTTAACCAAATAAAATTTAAAAATACATCAAAAGAACGACACCTACAAATGAATTCTATATTCCTTCAGACATCCACTTTGTAGAACAAACTCACGCAACAAAATTAAGTTTTGCCACTCCAAATGAGTTTTAATTCTTATCCAAACAGTAAAATTTTTAAAAATCAGTACAAAAACAACAACTCAACTCAACAGTAATATTCAGGGGATTTCTAGTATGAGGTGGCAGGGACTTGGTTCAGGAAATCATGCAACAACTATAAATTTTGTATTTCGAGTAAGGAGTATTATTCCCTAATGTTTTTACTTTAACAATATAACAAGATATTACTACAATGAGTGAATAATTTATTATAAAATTTTTCTTCTAAAATTTAAATTATGAAACAGAAAAGAATAATTAAATTAACAGTTTGTACAAAAATATTTTCCAATTTTTTTTATTTAAAAAATATAAAATCAAAATTAAAATACTTTGAGACAATATTTTCAAAGTAATTAGTCTTCATCTATTATTTAACTATTTCAGACAAGCGCTTTTCCAAATTATGATTAGTATTACTTCAATAAATCAACACCTAATTTTTGATAACAAAGTTATTAGTTTGAATAAAAACATTACGCAAATAGTTAACTTGTTGTGCCTTACTTACTGTCCCGAACATATTTCGCGACTTCCGCCGACAGTTCTGTTTTGCTGCTCATCAGTCGACCCCACCACTCGGTTGTGACGCAAGATCTCCAATTGGCATTGATGAAGGTCATAGCTGTCTGTTTGAGCATTGGCTCGTGATGACGATCGGATAAGTCCAAGATATCGCCCACGTTCCTTTCGTCTACCTGTGTTGCCAAGATGTCTCTACAAATCTCCTTCAATTTCTTCACATCATACTTGGCGGCTGCATAGTACACTTCCATCGCAGTTTCGCTATCGCAATCGTACCATGCTTTCCCGTACATGAAGGCGACCACCTCCTTCATGGTCGCCATCTTGATGTCCTCGATGACGACGACGTTGCTTCCGGTCTCCGCCAACCCCTGCTGGAACATGGCGGCGAAGACGGGAGACCTCGCACTCAGGATGGCTTTGTGGACGTCTAGAGTCTCACCCTCTATGGACAGAGAGACGTCCGAGTTGATGTGGCCCTCGTACAGCTTTTCTAAATCTTCCACCACTGATTCTTGGATACGTCTACGAAATTCAGATTCTAATTCGGAAATTATCGACGAAGGATCTTCCATTTCTTCGTGTTTTCTTAATAAAACCGTTATTTCCACGGTATTTTCAGTTACTCCTAAATTATTTGGGATTTCAACATCAGTCAGCAGCCTGAAAGAGTCTTCGCCTTTGATTTCAAAATCTTCATAATCAATGAATACTTCGCCATTTTGCCTTGCGAAAATAACTCTGCAATCTACAGTAGCATTTCTAAACGCATCTATTACAAAAATATCAAAATAATCTATGTGGTTATCTGATTTTGATAATGTAAACTGCCAATTTTTTCCGACTTCGTATAATGACTCGAAACTTATGTGTTTACATCTACCTCTGAAATGTTCGATTGTCCATTTCAAGCAATAAGTTTGCTTAGTGATATTATTCCCTGAAATTGCATCCGTTTTAAGATTGGCATCCATAATAAAAAAAAATTCAAATGTACGTAACGCTGGGGATTGCTTAGGTTTATATATGGCTGAACACTTCCCACTAGATAATATCTTCGAAAACTTGACGTCACAACTACTTTAATGCGCGGTTGAGGACAACGCAAGTACCTTTGAAATTATTCTGCCAAGTTGAATAACTTTCACTTCGTTATTTCTGAATTTTTATTTCCACTATGTTACACCCGAGCTCATCTGATATCAGATTTCATAAAGGCAGTTTTGAAATTCAAAGTTCTGCAATTTATTCAGTTTCAAAAAATACAGCTGAGATTTTTTGCTTATGTGATAGTTGTTATTGCTCTAGTATGCTTCCTTGTACCTAATTCCTGAGTTGGACTCTACCAGTTTGAATGAAGCAGCCGCATGGAGTCTCTCATGATTTTGAAGCAGGAGACTCTCCAATATTTGGCTTTCCACCCTCAGACTATCATTTCACTTGGAGGACATTGCGACCATGATATATTTAACGTTCCCCAACCAACTTTCGCGAACACGATGGATATTCGGTTAAGCCGGGATTCTAACTGTCCGCCTTCCGATATTGAGAACAACTCCCTAACCAAAGAGGACCACGCGACCCTCGTTTATAATCCAACATATTAAAGCAATCAAATACGTACTCTTTTGATAATTCTGCTAGATTTACAATTCGGATTCTGAACAATTGAAATTCTCACTTCCAAAAGTTAAGCATGGAGAGGTTAATGTTAATTTCTGGAAGCCAATCAGAATTGAAGAGCATGCAAATCATTGCAGAGGTAGATAGAAGTATGCAAATATGTTAGGTAACAGAGCAAATTGCGTTTTCATGTCAAGAAATATGCAAAAAGGGCAATCTTGTAAGATACCAACTTTAGGAAGGGTTACAGAACCCATTGTGAAATTGTACGCTGAAGCAGTTGGCCCTACTTTTGTTAAAGGACGATAACGCACGCCCCCATAGAGCTGACATCGTCGATGACTACCTGGAGAGTGAAGGGATTGCGCGTATGGCGTAACCAACATATTCCCCCGACCTTAATCCCATTAAAAATCTTTGGGATGCTCTTGGCCATGCTGTATCTTCACGTTTCTCACCTCCAGCCACTCTCATTGAGCTGGAAACTGCTTAAGAAGAATAATGGCTATTGCTTAATTCTGCGGCGGTTGACCACCTAATTGAAAGCATGGTCACAAGGTGTAAACTGTATACAGATGAGGAGGGCATCACATACCCAATTAATGTATTTTGTTTCATTTTATGCTGTTTATTTTCACTTTTCTATTTAAATCTTCAGTATGTCATAATAATCTGATAACTTACAAAATTTTATAATTATTATCTGCATATAATTGATTTTATTTTATGCATAAATATCTATGTTACTTTTCTGCCGAATTTTGTATCACAACAGTATTGGTTAATTTTTTTTTCCATTTTACATCTTTATCCTTAACTTTTGGAAGTGAGTGTACTTCTCATCAGCGGTCCCCTTCGTCCGAAAATGTTTGTGTTCAGCAACAGATTGACCCCCAACAGAATTCTTTTTTTCAAATTAGCACTGCAATATTTGAAAAAGAGAATTGTGCTCCAGTAATCGAAATACGATGCAACGCTGCAAAAGTCATTTCCTTCAGATGCTAAGAAAAAATTCATAATTTCCTTTTATTTTAACTATTTACTCGGTTAGAATATCATTTCGCCCACACAAATTTTCGTCTTAAGTGCTATTTCGTTAAAAACTTCGTTGGAAATTTAATTAATATGCTTTGTAAAAATTTAATATTATGCTTTGTAAAAAGCTACAGATTAGTAATATTTTTTAATATTTTAAAATGATTTAAAATAAAAATAATCTTTTTAAAATGAATTAGCTCTTATTTTAATGAAGAAATATATATATATTAAAATCATAAGAGAGTCTAATTAAATATATCATGAATAAGGTGAAAATTTTCAGGAGAAATGTTTTCTGAGTAAAATCATAAGATAGTGTGTTACGGTATACGTGTGTGACAAATCCAGCAATTAACGTATAATAACCAATGATTATACACAATCCCCAGTAAACCATGTAAATGTGATAAATTATTGAAATATATGGATAATCTTGTAAATATATGTATAATCTCCAATTCGTGATGGGGAATGTCACAAAATCCAATTTTTTTTTTTATTGTAGAAAAATGATATTTTAATTTCAAAGAATAAGTATTTTTAAGCTATGTTAAATAATTCATCCAGAAGAGTTTGTAAAACATCACATGACTCAGAATAAAACATACAATAATCTCTGTTTAAGAATATAAATAATTGTGATTTTTTTGTGCATCCATTTCAGTAGATATTAAAGGACTGATATGTTAGATAATAGTGTAAGTTATATATCTCAAGTAAAAGGTATTCAAAAACACAAAATGTGATCAAATTTACAAAAATTAAATTAAAGTCTAGATTGTTTTTTCACTAAATAATTAATTTTTATTTAAACAATACAGATACTTTAAATTGTGTGTGAATATTAACTTGTTCTTACAGATACCTTCTATATTTTGTTAATTAAATGATCTGGATTTGTTTGTTTGTCGCTCAACGGTCATTTTTTGCACACAAGATCTAATTAAACCGGAACCTACGGTTTAAATTGGATTCCGAACCACTACAAACATTCATACCCAAGGTAGGATTCGAACCCATGAACTGTTAAATCGAAAGCAAGAGCGCTAACCATTTGGCTGCCAGCAAAAAAGAACAATTTAGATTAGAATTTATAAAAACACTTCCATGTCAAAACGAATAAAACCACATTTTAAAGAAAAATTTATTTATATTTGCTTTAAATTTACTTATATTTACATACATTAGACTGCTTTAACACTTAGAATTTCAGTTTTCCAGATTTTTTACATTTGGACTTAACAAATTTTCTGTCTCGAAACACACGGTTAATATCATTGTATCTCAAAAAGGATTTTATAACACAATCTTTTTGACTAATTCTAATTTTCCGTAACTTTAATTTCTACTGATGCACATATTTCCGCATATCCTATTCCATTTAAGATTTTTTTACTTGATTTTTATCTCAAATTTAAAAGTACAACCTGAGCTTAAAATTATCTATATTTAAGATTATTTGAAAGTAGACATTTTGTGTGTTGTTGTTGTTTGCATTATACTCTTATTACATGTTTATTCTATATATTATATTACTATTTTTTGAGATGGGGCGCCAAATGTGCTCCCTACGGCACTGGAACAACTCTCCCGTGCCGAAACCACCAGATAGTTGAAACTGAATGCAGAACATTTCGTACATTATCTCCCGAAAATATCTTTGGAATATGATGCCACAATTGTTTCCTCTGCAGTTGATAAGATAATTGAGCAGCTACTTTACTCAGAGTGGGAGAATAATTCTAATACACGAAACCTTTGTCGCTTTCATTCACTTCATTATTGATGAATTTTTATTTCCACGACATTATACCTCAATTCGTCTGACATGGCTTCTCGTGAGGAAATTTATAAAATTCTATATTCTTCAATTTAATCAGTTTTAATAACACAACAGAGTTTTTTTGTCTTCTCGATAGAGCATAAACAAAATAAATACGTATTAAATCTGCATTAAAGCAGGTGCAATAATATAATTTCATAGAATCAAATGTAAAGTAACTGAAATGAAACGCTAAGATTCTAGAACAGTCTGCCAAGTAGCATTACGAAGATTATATGAAGTTTAAACATAAATAAAAATGCACTATTATAGTATTCAACTTTTAATATTTTATACATTTCATTACAAATTAGGTATAAAGGAAGGCTTATTATTCTGTATTCGAATACTTGAAACTGAGCAAGTATCATATAAAGCACAAATTCGCGTTAAATTAAAATTTCATTCTTTTTCATATGAATACTGATTTGTTTAAAATTATCTTTGTTTTTATAATTTAGGAATTTTAATTGAAAACGTAGGTTTATAATTAATCGCTGTTTGAAACCTCATTTCGTGAGGAAAAACTAATGTCTTGAGGAGATGTTAAACTAAAAAAAATTTTTTTAACGTGCAGCATCTTTATGTAAGTAAAATCTGTTGAACTTTATAATTAATTTCTCATTTAAAATGAAACTTCTGATTAAAAAATTAGGACTGGAGACTTCTGGACATGTAAATACAGCCCAACATCTTAACGGCAACCTCTCTGAAGATGGAAGCGGTGGAGGTTAATATAAATTTCTTACAATATTCAATTAGGCTATCTATACACACAATCGGTATTTTAAAACTTTTAGAGTCATGACTCTTAATTTCAGCCACTGTTTGAATATTAACTAAACAACAGTAAACATAAGAAATATAATTTAAGAATAGATTGGTTCATTTGTCACCCAACTGACTCATTAGACCGAATATTTATTTGCCAAGCCTCTTCTGCTGCATGGAAAACCCTTTCGTATTACTGTTGAGTTGAGTTGTTGCACCAGCATGCTTCCCTATACCTAACCCTGAGTTAGTCTCTACCAATTAGATAGAAGCAGCCAGGTGGATTTTTCGTGATTTTAAAGCAAGGGTTAAGCCGAAGACACACCCAGTACTTGGACTGCCCCCCAGAGGTATCATTTCATTTGGAGGACATTGCAACCACACCCAGTTTTGACGTCCCTCGCCCGCCTTTAATGAACACGGTTGATATTCAGATAATCTGGGATTCGAACCCACAACCTTCCAATGATAACGATTAAATAAATTCATCTCTATAAGAAAATTATTATTTTACTTAAATTGTTAAATTTTTCGGTATGGAATTCATGGACATGGAATTTAAAAGATATCTTCAAATAAAATAAAAAACTGAATATAACCTGATCGTCTGTAAAATCAACGTGGTCATCATTACCTTACACAGAATATTCCTAGAAAATATAAATTTAATGAAAAAACACAACGATGCATTTAATTAATATATTTAATCTATAATTTTTTTAGTTTGTATTAAACAGCATATTAGTGATTAAATCCTTATATTTTCACCATTATAATCCTCAAAACCTGGTAAGAATATTCTAAAAATATCTGAGGTATTTGTAGATTAAAAAATTTTTCATGCATATTTATTTTAGTATATATAATCTTAACACAAATTTTATTTTACATTCTTAAATATTTTTTTCACTAAGCTGAATTTTAGTATTAAAAGTACTTGAGCATATATTTTTCGTGAGTTCTTTTTATTTAGTCTTTTTAACTTTTTAGAATATTAATTTCAAAATAATATTTTTTATAAATATAGTAAATTTTTTAAATACTTTAAATTTTTTATACAGTTTAATTATATATTTTAAATTATCACCATTTTTCTGCTTCAATTATTTATTATTTAAATATTTCTTCAATAAGCTGAATTTTAAGATTAAAAATACTATTAATTAAATGGTACTTTAAATCTTAAAATATACATATGGTATTCATAAAGATATTCTAGAATTATCTTCAAACTTTATTTTTACCTATTCAGAAAATATTTCCTTCCGAGATATCACAAAATTCGTTTCAACTGTAACATCTTTTAACACTTTAATTATGTTTTTCACATTTGATCATTCACCCCCTCCTACTAATTTGGTACACTCAAAATGTTTTAAATCTTATCCTAATAAAATTTAAAAATACATCAAAAGAACGACACCTACAACTGAATTCTATGTTCCTTCAGACATCCACTTTGTAGAACAAACTCACGCAACAAAATTAAGTTTTGCCACTCCAAAATAATTTTAAATCTTATCGAAACAGTAAAATTTTGAAAAATCAGTAGAAAAACAACAACTCAACAATAATATGCAGGGGGTTTCTAGTATGATGTGGCAAGGGCGTGGCACTTCTGTTTCACTGAAAACTCTGCAAATTACTAATATCTGTGCTTTTTTTTTAAAGAAAATACTTAGAGTTACTTAATTTTGAAGATTAGTTAAAACTAATGTTATATATTATAATGCAAAATTTTATTAAATAATATACCAAATCAAGCGATTAATGATACTTAATAATTATGGAATTTTCGATTTTAATTTAGAGCATTTAAAATTTGCTTATGTGACGTTTTTTGTAAACATAGAAATTTGACAGTTCATAATAAACATTGAGAGAATTTCCATAATAAAGTTTCTTTTATTTTAAAACACATTTTTTAAATATAATTGCTTATTAAAAATATTTTAATAAACGTATGAAAAGTAACTGAAAATTGGTGTAGTAAATAATGTATTCATGAAATTAGTTTTACTTATGAATATATTAAAATTCAATTGCTGTATTCAAATAATGTTTAAATTACTTATTTTCACCTGAAAGTAACAGTAATACAGCAAGTGAATTATAAGTAAATAAAAACATTATAGAGATTTTGTATCATTGCTTGATACAGGAAAGCATACAACAACTATAAATTTTGTATTTCGAGTAAGGAGTTTTATTCCCTAATGTTTTTACTTTAACAATATAACAAGATATTTCTACAATGAGTGAATTATTTATTATAAAATTTTTCTTCTAAAATTTAAATTATGAAACAGAAAAGAATAATTAAATTAACAGTTTGTACAAAAATATTTTCCAATTTTTTTTATTTAAAATATTTAAAATCAAAATTAAAATACTTTGAGAGAATATTTTCAAAGTAATCAGTCTTCATCTATTATTTAACAATTTCAGACAAGCGCTTTTCCAAATTATGATTAATATTACTTCAATAAATCAACACCTAATTTTTGATAACAAAGTTATTAGTTTGAATAAAATCATTACGCAAATAGTTAACTTGTAGTGCCTTACTTACTGTCCCGAACATATTTCGCGACTTCCGCCGACAGTTCTGTTTTGCTGCTCATCAGTCGACCCCACCACTCAGTTGTGACGCAAGATCTCCAATTGGCATTGATGAAGGTCATAGCTGTCTGTTTGAGCATTGGCTCGTGATGACGATCGGATAAATCCAAGATATCGCCCACGTTCCTTTCGTCGACCTGTGTTGCCAAGATGTCTCTACAAATCTCCTTCAATTTCTTCACATCGTACTTGTCGGCTGCATAGTACACTTCCATCGCAGTATCGCTATCGTAATCGTGCCTTGCTTTCCCGTACATGAAGGCGACCACCTCCTTCATGGTCGCCATCTTGACGTCCTCGATGACGACGACGTTGCTTCTGGATTCCGCCATCCCTTGCTGGAACATGGCGGCGAAGACGGGAGACCTGGCACTCAGGATGGCTTTGTGGACGTCTAGAGTCTCACCCTCTATGGACAGAGAGACGTCCGAGTTGATGTGGCCCTCGTACAGCTTTTCTAAATCTTCCACCACTGATTCTTGGATACCTCTACGAAATTCAGATTCTAATTCGGAAATTATCGACGAAGGATCTTCCATTTCTTCGTATTTTTTTAATAAAACCGTTATTTCCACGGTATTCTCAGTTACTCCTAAATTATTTGGGATTTCAAAATCAGTCATCAGCCTGAAATAGTCTTCGCCTTTGATTTCAAAATCTTCAAAATCGATGAATACTTCGCCATTTTGCCTTGTGAAAATAACTCTGCAATCTACAGTAGCATTTCTAAACGCATCTATTATAAAAATATCAAAATAATCTATGTGGTTATCTGATTTTGATAATGTAAACTGGCAATTTTTTCCGACTTGGTATAATGACTCGAAACTTATGTGTTTACATCTACCTCTGAAATGTTCGATTGTCCAGTTCAAGCAATAAGTTTGCTTAGTGAAATTATTCCCTGAAATTGCATCCGTTTTAAGATTGGCATCCATAATAAAAAAAATTCTAATGTACCGAACGCTGGGGATTGCTTAGGTTTATATATGGCTGAACACTTCCCACTAGATAATATCTTCGAAAACTTGACGTCACAACTGCTTTAATGCGCGGTTGAGGACAACGCAAGTACCTTCCCACTTTGAAATTATTCTTCCATGTTGAATAACTTTCACTTCGTTATTTCTGAATTTTTATTTCCACTATGTTACACCCGAGCTCGTCTGATATCGGATTTCATAAAAAAGTTATGAAATTCAATGTTCTGCAATTTAATCAGTTACAAAAACTACAGCTGAGATTTTTTGCTCATGTGATAGTTGTTATTGCTCTAGTATGCTTCCCTGTCCCTAAGTCCTGAATTGGACTCTAACTGTTTGATTGAAGCAGCCGCATGGTGTCTCTCATGATTTTGAAGCTGGAGACTCTCCAATATTTGGCCTGCCACCTTCAGAACTATCATTTCACTTGGAGGACATTGTGACTATGATATATTTAACGTGCCCCAACCATCTTTAGCGAACAGGATGGATATTCTGTTAAGCCGGGATTCTAACTCTCCGCTTTCCGATAGTGAGAACAACTCTCTAACCAACGAGGGCACCGCGAACCTCGCTAATACGATTGTGCATAAAGAAATATTTAACATGCCGTGAATCAGGTGTTAATAATAAATTCCTAAAATTAAAAGTAAAATAATTGAAATGGAACGTTTTGAAATGGCTTGTTCCTGGAACCAGGGGGTATGCGTACCCCTCTGGGGCTTGAGCTAGCCACCAGGCGCGTAGGCAGGTGGTGGATAGCCGAAAGTCCTGTAGAAATAACAGGATAGCCTCGAATATTGAATAAGAGGCCGCGAACCAGCTTCCGTAAACCCTGGTGTTATGCGTTCCGTGCCTAGGGCTAATTGGCACCGCGGTATTGGTGTCTTAACGGAGCCTCTAGTTGCCTGGCGAACTTCTAGAGTATTTGCCTTGCCCAGTAACTCAGGCAATGCTGGGTGGACTTATATTACCTGAGCTTTTTAATTGTTATCTTGTGGCTGAAAAGACACAAGTAATAACAAACCTTTCTGCATTTGCAGGTGAAGCCTCTGAAGTAGACCTTCCTGAAAAAGATAAGGGAACTCAGAGGCAATCTTGTAAAGGGGCAGTTATAAATCTTTCGCTTGAGGTAGAAATGACCTCTAAACCATCTTCTTCTGGTGAAAGTCGGGAAGCTATCTCTAGCATGTCTGACTTTCTGACCAGATGGGACTGTTTCAGCAAGACCTTATCTGCTGGAAATGTCATTCGCAAAGGGAAACGGCAGAGCATATCATTTATGAATGTGAGGCTCTTGCCCTCCCTAGATTAACTTCTTTAGGCGTCATCCATACTAGAGAGTTACACCTAGACTCCATTAAAGGGTTATCGGACTTTATTAATAAAGTGGTGACCCGAGCAAATGGAACTAGGAAGCATTGGGTTTGGAGTTAATGGTACAAAATGCTAATAAAAGCAGAAGTGCCCAATGACATACAAACCCAATTCTAAGAAGAAGAAGAAGAAGAAGAAGAAATGGCTTGTTAGCGTAAAATGCTACCGACCCATGCTGGAGTGGTTAGCGTCCCGAACTTCGAACCAGGTTCGAATCCAGGTTCTGGAATAGATGTTTCTTTATCCCCTCACTTTAGGGGTGAAGATGCCACACCCACTACTTGCCCCATTGAATAACATGTCATCACTTTCACCCCTTGTAGTGCTGATTAGATATATCCAAAGTGCAATAGGGGATTAGAAAAAAAACTCATGAAACTTGCATTAACTTAAAATTAAGTTAAAAATACGTTAATCCACAGCGTTAGCTTTTTAAAATTCTATATATTCCATTAAAATTAGTCAGAAAAGGATTCTTATTGTACATTTTAATACTTCAGTCTGAGAAAGTATCATAAGTTAAATCTCATATATTCTCATTAATTTAAAAATTTTACTGTTTTCATAAGAAGACCGATGCTTTTGAAATTAACTCTTTGTTATTTATAGTACAGGTATCTCTCTCAACTGAAAATAGAAGAAAGTCTCTTTTTATTGATTTAAGATATATTTATTTCCTTAGTCAGATAAATTAGCGTAATTAAAATTTAAATTAATTTTATATACCATTTTTATATAGTTCTTAAACTTTTAAATCGAAATTTTATTGTATTATGCTATTGCAATTTCTTTTAATTCAAAATTTAAATAAAAATGTTTTAAATTTTAAGTCGTTTAAATATTTTTGTCTGTATTTTATTCTATTAAAAAGGTCTTATGAAAGATGAATTTAGATGGTCAATCTAATTAAAATATATGTCAGACAATTAATTGGGCTGCATAAATAAGTTTCCATGACAAAAAAATAATTAAATTAAGGAATTTTAGTGCAACAGATAACCTCTGTGAAGGACAGATGCCAAAATGTATGCATTATTGCAATTTTTCTGCTTTTTAGTGAAGCATTTGATATTTCAATAACAGTTTAAAACACAATTGTTAAAGAATCAGTACGCAATTTGATTAATCAAAATTTGAAAGCGCGTGCTATAAATTGTTTAGTTGGATTCATGAATTTTGAAAATTATTTCTACTCACAAAATAGTTATTTTTAAGAAGATAAAACTTTTTATGTTCTTCGTATTTATAATGAAATTCAGATGCTTTTGTTTACCGTTATTAAAACAGAAATAAATTAACTCATCCGAGAAATCAAAAGCAAATCAATCATTTGAAATTATTTGAAAATTATAAACAAATCTTCTTAGAAATCTGATGATAAATCCAACATATTAAAGCAATCGAATACTCTTTTGATAATTTGGCTAGATTTACAATTGGGATTCTTAACACTTACTAACATTTTTAGCCAAGTCGTTTTTGAATAATTGAGAAGCGCTTAATTTTCAACAGTACTAAAACTTGAATGTTGTGTTTTTTAATTTAAAATTTTATCAAATACTATGTTTTATTTACAAAATGAGACGATTAATGATAATTTATTACTGTACATTTTAGATTATAATTTAGAATTACAAGATTTCACGTAAATTAATATTAACATGCATTTTACAGTTTATAAATACAATAATTTTAATTTAAAACTCAAATATTTCGATTTTATAGCAATTTCAGTTAAGTATTTATGAAATTAATGTTACATATATTAAATAAAATTCAATATCTCTATTTAACTACTTTTAAAATCATTGACTTTCTCTTCTAAGTAACAGTAATGGGAGAAATGAATTGAAAGTAAAGATAACACTATACATTTTGTACTTTTATGTACGGAGTACTTATACGTACTTTTATGTCCTAATATATGTATTTCAGTTATGTTACAATACATTTCTACAATGACCAAAGATTATCAGAAAATTAATTTTTGTTAAATAAAGATAATTTATGAACTATTGTAAAAATCAATATTCAAGCTGAGATTAAGAGTGTTTTTTTTGCAACAAAAAGCCATTGAGTCTTTCCATAGCGAAAATAAATTAACGTTATTAATATACAGGGTGATTATAAGAAAACTTTGCCAACATCTGCACTTCTAGCGTCCATTCTATTTAACCGATCAAGATGATATTTCAAACATAGTTCTTTTGAGATATGCGCTCGAGATTCTGTGAATGGCAACACAGTGGCCCTCGCGGTTACAGTTATAGTGACAGAAACTCGAAATTTTCGAATGGCAACGTCTACTTTTTACCATCGCAAAATGTTCAGCACATGCGAAAACCCTAAATAGCGTTGAAACGGTACCGATATGTCTAAAAACGGACGTGTTCTGCAAACACAAAAAAGAGTTCTGAAAACCGGCCAATAAAACACGATCTGGGCGCACGCAATAAATTTGCATGTGACAGTGTCAAGAAACCAATCACAGAACGCCGGTCGCCAGATATTCAGCGTAGGAAACCTATAAAATACCAAGCGGGTATGCGAAGTCGTCATTCGGGAACTCGCACATGCCGACGATATGAGTCTTTCTAGGAAAGTTCGCGGTGAATTGATCAAACTCTATTACCAAAATGGGATGAACGCTGCGGAAGCCTTGCGTGTGTATCGCCGCAATCATCGACAACGACGCGGCCCATGTACTCTGCAAGCTCTGCGTGATTTAGTGCGGAAATTCGAAGATACAGGCTGCACCTGTGACAAACAGCGCTCCGGACGGCCAACTGTTTCTGAGGACGTTGTCATGGAAGTGCACCATACAGTGACTGCAGGACACACAGAAACCGCAAGAGGCATAGCGCGCGTGTTGGATATTCCGAACTCAACGGTCCGCAAGCTCTTGCGCTCGGTACTTCACATGTTTCCCTATCGGTTCCAGCGCGTCCAGATGTTGGAGCCGGGTGACCCACAACAACGTCTGGACTTCGCAAATGCATTTTTGTTACGATATGATGCGGATAACGACTGGCCACTTCGCATACTATGGACGGACGAGGCGCATTTCACCTTAAATGGCAGCATTAACACTAAGAATTGTGTGCACTGGGGAGAGACGAATCCTCATGCTGTGGCGCCAGTACCATTATTTGACGCCAAAGTGACTGCGTGGTGCGGCATTACAGCTACATTTGTTCTGGGCCCGTTCTTCTTTGAGGAAACGACCCCGACTGGCCCTGCAACATGTTCTGTAACGGGCCCTCGGTATGCAGCCATGCTGAAAAATTATGTCTTACCGGAGTTGCGTCGGCTGAATGCACTCAATGACATTGTTTGGATGCAAGATGGCGCACCTCCACATATAGCGAGGTCAGTTAAAAGGCTCCTGGATCAGCATTTTAGTGATCGCATCATCTCACGCTATTATCCTTTTCCGTGGCCTGCGCGATCCCCAGATCTGACGCCTATGGATTTCTGGTTTTGGGGCTATCTCAAATCCATAGTTTATCTGTGCAATCCTCAAACATTGTCGGATTTAAAGGATTCTATACGGCGTGAGATTGGAAACATCCCTCGTGCCATGTTGCGTGCAGCGACATTGTCCAGCGTCGCCCGCATGCAATGCGTAATTGCCTGTGATGGCACTCATGTGGAAAATGTTTGAAATTAATAAAGATTTTTTTCTCTATGTGTTCTCATCATTGAGCAGTGTCTTGTCTCTGTCGTATGCATTATTCCTCCGTGCGCCTTGAAGAATTGTTTGTATGTGTATAACACGTCGGTTTTCGGACATATCGGTACCGTTTCAACGCTATTTAGGGTTTTCGCATGTGCTGAACATTTTGCGATGGTAAAAAGTAGGCGTTGCCATTCGAAAATTTCGAGTTTCTGTCACTATAACTGTAACCGCGAGGGCCACTGTATTGCCATTCACAGAATCTCGAGCGCATAAATCAAAAGAACTATATTTGAAGTATCATCTTGATCGGTTAAATAGAATGGACGCTAGAAGTGCAGATGTTGGCAAAGTTTTTTTATAATCACCCTGTATATTTGTAGTACTTAACAGTTCTTTCACAATAACAGATATAAACTCGTTATTATCACGCTTACTTATTGCTTCCCAGACCGAAAGTATCGGTACATATTCAGTATTATATCATTCAACCTAACTGTTGCTATGAAATTGAAAATTAATCAGAAACCTAAACTTTTTTTCTCGGTTATTGTTTACGTTTTCATGAGCCTATTTTACTTGATCAGACTTTGCTCTTATGTTAAAATCACTGAACAAACAATAAGTGTGTTCTCCCATTTTTTTTTTGTTGTTGTTTACTAATGACACTTGGACAATCCAAGCTCGCTATGCTATGCGAATTAAGTCGATTGGGAGCGTCTTTCGTTTTAATCAGAGCACCATGAAAGTGAAAGTACGACTTTGCTCTACACACATGCCATAGGTACCCGTTTATAGGGTAGGCAACCATTCACACCTCATTCATACAAGGAAAGGACAAAGACAGGATAGATAGCGAGAGAGTATATCCATGCCCGAACAGGGATTCGAACCCAGGATCTCCTTATCCGTAGTCAGGCACGCTGACCACTAGACACAAGTTGGTCGGCTATTTTTTTTTATATTAATCAAGGAATAAAATATTGTGTGCAACTTTTACTAACTAGTCTTTATGCCAACAATTATTCTTTAATTATCTAAGCATGTTATATTCTTATCATTTTTTTATTAAAATGATAGGCCTTCCAAAATTCGAGGGCTTCCGCTATTTTTTAATAAGAAAAATTTTATGTTCATTCTAGTCATTTCCCATCAGTTTTTGAACCAGGCATAAAGTTTTCAGTTAATATCTTTTTCTTGCCAAGTCACCATTCTTCAATCACGTTCTTAAAATATTTTTAAATAACTTATATAAATAAATAAAATAATTAATATAGAATAATTATGTCGGTTTATAATTTCTAAATATGTTAAAAGGATAAAAGTGTCTAAAAATTCCTTTTTTTTCCTCGTCATAATTCTTCAATAGAGTTCTTAAAGTACTTTTTTAAAAAATAATTGGTATACACTAATGTGATCGCTGTTTATTATCCTTTTAACATATTTTAAATTAAGATAAGTGACAAAGAAACAAAAGTGCAAAATATTAAGTTGTTGTCACCCTACTGTATGATAACTTCTCTTAATGTAAAATGTGCATCTAGAATAAAATTTCCAACGAGGTTGAATTCAACTAGTCCGGAACAGTTTCAAGAAAATTCAAAGAAAGAAAAACAAGAGCGAATAAATTTTTCTACTACACCAGACATTAATCAAAGAGATACCAAAACTAAATTTTGGATACACAAGTTCATGTTCTGTTCAATTTCCAAATTCAAAATGTGTTAGGCCACCAAGCACTATTAATTTCAGATGTAAATAAATTATCACAAACTCTTAGTCTTAATTTATTAACTTCATTTTCAATTAAAATTAACTTACTGAAAGTCAAGAATTAAATAAAGAACTATTTCACAGAAAAAATGTTAGACTATATAGTTTAAAATTAAATAACCATCTTGTTTAATTGAAAGGGAATATATGGAGTGTTATTTGATTATAAATAAAAAAAATAGTTAAATACTTAACTGGGATTTAGGGCATATCTTAATATACAGGGTGATCTTTTTTAAAGTGACAGTGATTGGAACGTCCTGTAGAGCGATCTAATAGCCGAAATGACACCAAACTTGGTATTTAGACTGATCAAAACAAAAGTTTTAGTTCCAAAAGTCACCGTTAGGACATTTTGTGGCGCTGCTGTAGCTTACAATAACCAGAATTAACATAAAACACAGGTATCAAAGCAAAATTCAACTGTGCGATGACAGTGCCAGTTATAGAGGCTATAAAAACAAGTAGTAGACAAATAATCTGCTAAGATTATTTGCTGTTATTGTTGATTATAAGTAAAGTAAACGAGCTCCAGTGGCCATGCCTCTCACGTTACCGGAACGTGCGTTTATGTTGGCGGAGTATCAAATTTGTCTATTCTAAAGGAAAATATAACAAAGACAGTGCGGAATATTCCTCGTGACATGTTACGTACAGCTGTGAAGAACGTTGTGCACAGAATGCACGGTGTTATTTCCGAGAGCGGTGCTCACATTGAATGTGGTCTAATTCCTCACCGGGGAAGTTAATGTAATAAACATTAATAATTTAACTGTACGATTGTATGTATTAGTATTTTTCTTTTCTCACATTTTATGTACTGTAAAGCGCCACAAAAGGCCCTAGCGGTAATTTTTGGAACTAAAATATTTTCTTACGGAATCTTTTTTCCCTTATCTTGATTAGTCTAAATACCAAGTTTGGTACCATTTTGGCTATTAGATCACCCTACAGTACGCTCCAAACACTGTCACTTTAAAAAAAATCACCCTGTAAAACACTATAAAGGAATTGAAACAAAAAGTAAAGTCACTTTTACAGTAATCATCTCATTTGTAGAATACTTCTTGGCGAGTTTAGCTTAAATAACTGTAAAAATACTCATTAAAGATATTTACAATTATGTAAATCATGCAAAATTGAAGATAAGATATTAAACTAGCTTATTTAAACAATATATGAGTAACTGGTACAATATTTTGCTGTCTATATATAGCCGCATGGTAATTAGAAGTACAACTATTTGAAGAACAATGGATAACAGTCTAATAAGTAGATGACACTAAATCAGTATTCCTCAATCATCAGCTTTAAAGCTTAGATAGATTAGAAGAAACATTAGGAAGTAATTATTTATAAATAGAAAAAAATACTGTTTATATGTTGTAATTTGTAATAAATTTTTAAGTACCAAAATTTTAAAACTTAGAAATATTTAGCTAAAATTGAACGGTTAAAGTCTCATAGAATTTGCAATTAAAATTGTTGGATCAGAAGTCATCTGGTTTCCACCCCATATTAAATTATTTCGAAAATCAGTTTTTACACAAGATTTCATTCTGAAAAATCTAAATTCAATCACTCTTACTTTCAACACTGCATCGAGACACCGATTGCTTAAACTCAAAACCTGGCCAACGTTTTCCTCGTTCAGTTTAGAGGCCAAGATTGTGGCACAAATATCTTTCAGTTTCTGTAGCTCGTACTTGTGGTGGTCGTAATACACTTCCATTGCAGTATCGTAATCGTAATCACGTCTAGCCGCGCCGTATATGAAGACGACTACCTCCTTCATGGTCGCCATCTTCAAGATTGCCAAGATTGTAGTACAAATTGATTGACAAGATTGTAGCAGAAAAAACAGATTGACAAGATTGTAGCTTCTTCTTGCCAAGATTGTAGCACAAATATCTTTCAGTTTCTGTAGCTCGTACTTGTGATGGTCGTAATACACTTCCATTGCAGTATCGTATTCGTAATCACGTCAAGCCGCGCCGTATATGAAGACGACCACCTCCTTCATGGTCGCCATCTTCACATCCTTGGTGACGACAACGTTGCTTTTGAACTCCCGCATCTCTGGCTTGAACATCTTGGCGAATTCAGGAGACCTGACACTCAGAATGGCTTTATGGACATTTAGAGTTCACCTTCTCAGCCTTTCATCCCTTCAGTGGGTCGATTAACTGAGTAGCATAGCGATTAACTGAGTCGATTAACTGCTTGGGAACTAAACACTGGGGGTTTTACGTTAGGCTGACCACCTAACTGGGACATATGCTTCACACCCCAGGGCCCTTGGTCATGAAAACAGTTATGGGCACTGTAGGCCTTGGCCCACATCGGCTGTCGTGCCATGGAGTTTAGCTTAGTTTAGTTTAGTATTTAGAGTTCACCTTCAAAGGATAAAACGATGTCAGAGTTTGGTTTGCTCTCGTATTGTTTTATGGGTATCCCATTGAAATTAAATTTCTGACAGAAAACTCTGTGTTGTATCAAACAAGTTAGATGGTCACTATCCAATTTATTGTTAGATTCAAAATATCATTTGCTTTTTTCACATGCTCTGTTTCCAGTATCATTCTGTTTATTAAATCTTTCTCTTCATCACCCCTGCTAAATATCCACGTTATGCATCCACTTGTGGACACATTTTCACAAGCTACATAATACAGAAATTTCACGAGTACATTGCCATTGTTTTCAAGTCTGATAAGATTTAAGTAAAATGTGTCGCCCTTTTTCCATATCTTTGCCGTCCACTTGCCTCCCTCTCCGAAATATAAATCCGAACTCAGTACGGATGTGTTTTCTGTTATTCTGGAATAATCCTTCAAGTTCCACTCGAAATTGTAGTCTGGATAGCGTGTTGTCCAAAAGAAGTTTACTTCTTTGTCACCCTCAATTCTGCATTTTTTGGGGATAAGAAATTCTACTTTGAACAAAGCAAAAGGCTCCCTATAAAATGTACAGGAAAATTCATGATCAGTCAACCTAACAATTATGAAAACAGTTCAAAAATGTACCTAGAGATGACCACTTGATGTTTCTCTGCAGTTGATGTTACGTCAGAAAGGACTGCCGAAAAGGTAACATTTCCAACGAATTTGGAGTGAAAATGCTGTTTTTAACATTTGACATAAATTGGTTCACTGTATACCAATGACAAGATCAAAGAGAAAGGTCTTGGTTTCGAGTCAACTAAGCTTGAACAAAGAAATTTCGGTGGTGAGTATCAGTGGCGTAGTGAGCATAATTGGCGCCCGGGTACTATACCTTTTTTGGCGCCCCCTTGAAAAGAAAATAATGCTACAACATAAATATGGGCATAAAATGTATTAAGTAATAAAAGAAATATAATAATATAACGATATACCCTACATTATAATAAATAGAGTATAATTGCAATAAGAATACAATATAAATAATAACAAAATGTTGTACCTACTATAAAATAATGGAAAATATATTAATTTAAAGTATCAAGCTTAGCTTTAAATTTAAACAAAATTAAATTCTAATTAAAAAAAACACTTATATTGAATTCGGAAAAGTGTCATTAGAATAACCGGACTTATGTAATTTAGAATTAATTATAAAAAGACATAATTGATTTTGATTGATAATTGATTTTATATACTAATACAATTATTTTAAAAAACATAAAAAAATTTTAAACCGGAAATAATTGGTTACATATCATAGATATAAGCAGATGTAATTATTCGCAATCTAATATACTACACTATTCACATTTTTCTTGCCTTTGCTGAAGCGAATTGATCAATTACTTTATTAAAGTTGATCATTTCAAATTTTTCTTTTTCTGTACTTAAAATTGTTAAATCACTTAGAGGGTTTTGACTCATGGTGAATAAGTCAGAATTAATTTTATTTTGCTGAATGAACGTTCACAGCTTGATGCAGAAATAGTAAAAAGTATTTTAATGACAACCTCTTTTCACTATCTTCACCGATTGATGTAAGGCATGTTGGAAGTTCTAATAGAGTTTTTGGTTTAATTTCTTTTCTACTGCTGAGTAACATCTTTCAGTCCCACATTTCTCTATAGACTTCCTTTCCATGGAAATCTGTAAGACAAAATTCACCCAAACTTTTACATTTGTTAATCGCGGTGACTTAGCGCTCCCAAGCTACAGGTCCGAGGTTCGATTCTCAAGCTAGGTCAACTCAATCTTTCATCCTTTCAGTCAATCGATTAACTGAGTACCAATCATGCTTGGAAACTAAACACCGGGGATTTAGCTTTGGGCTGACCACCTAACTGGGACATATGCTTCGGACCCCGGGGCCCTCGGTTAGGAAAACAGATGGGCATTGAAGACCTTGATCCGGATATTCAAATTTCGAAGTTGGGATATTTATTGATTCATCAATTAATTTTTAACTTTTAAGAAAATTGATTTTAATGATTTAACATGTACTTAACAATGTCTTAAAAATTTTTAATGTATTTTTTCTTGCTTGTTAACCAATTGAAGCAATTAAGCATTTTTACTCCCTATTAATTGTGCATTATCTTATTTATGAAAGATTCGACAAATTGTTGATTATTAGGTGTTGAACGTATGCTAGAACCTATCTTAACAAATTTTCAAAAATTCTATAATGTTACTAACTTACCAAACTTTAGCTATTTATTGTAAAATAATAATTGGGTAAGACTCCTAATTTAGGATCAGCTCACCTGATTTTTCACAATATCTTT
Organism: Latrodectus hesperus; assembly: GCA_037975125.1. NCBI lineage: Eukaryota > Metazoa > Arthropoda > Arachnida > Araneae > Theridiidae > Latrodectus > Latrodectus hesperus. Next base: position 11,236,974 of record CM075860.1, on the reverse strand, counting down.
TTAGACATTTAAATTATATCACTAAGACCACTAATGTAAACCAAAATTATATTGTAAAAATTTAAATCACAAAACGTAATATTGATAGCTTATATTATTTCATTTATATACCATAAAACATATTTTTCTGATTCCAAAATTAGCAAATCTTGTTAATAAGTCTTCATCTAATTTCAGTTTAGATAACTAAATTATACCATAGCATTATCAATGCAAATATCTGATAAGCAACGAAACGCCAATAAAAACAACAAAAATATTTTGCAAATTTCTTAAATTAAAAAACCAAACACACATAAGTTCAAGTAAAATTATGTATATCTATTATAATCAAGAAATTTCAGTCAAACAATATATATTATGTTATTAAAAATAATTTTTTTATCCAAACTGATGCACTGTATATTGTACTTTCAAGTTTTTCATTGATTCAAAATATTATCAAGAATTAGAGACTAAGAATTAAAGCTGAGACAAAAATATATTTTAATTGTTATATCGCATAATTTTATTTACAGAAATTTTCTCATTTAGTTATCATAGTAGTGAAAAATTTTTTTTCTTCGTATTTTAAAGGCATTTTTTTGTTAACTGTTTTCTTAAGATATTGAAATATATTTTATTATTAAAATAAGGACTGATTTTTATTTAAATTAAAATTTATTTCTATTAAGAATCATTTTGGAAGTGCTGTTCATGCAATGGCATAAAGTTTTTTTCTTTCAATAAATTTAAATCATTTAAAGACGATCTTAAAATTTTACAATGTAGAATGAGAAATATGTACGATTTCTTTATAAATTTCTTGAATGAATTTTTCAAGTTAAAAGATTTGTTTTTTATGTAAATTGAACCAATTAATTAAGAAATATATTCTGTATGTTTAAGGAATGCTGTAGAGACAGCTAAAAAAAGCAATAGGTTGTTACGCTATTAAAGATTCTGTATGTTTAAGCATACAGAAAAGAAAAAAAAACATTTAAAAAGGTAAAAACATTTATAGATTTTTAATTTCTACCATTTGAAAAAAGAATTTTTCAATATAAGGTTCTAATGTAAAGCCAACAAAATTGCGTGTCAAATAAAAATTATTTCCCCAAACAAAAACATTTAAAGATTATATAAATTACTTTTAAATGAATAGTTTTAACAAATAAGTAATTTAATATTTAATTTTCCAAACTCTGCAAGCATATGCTAGTAAATATTTATACCAGCAAAAATATGAAATAAATATTCAAATTGAAAGAATACATAGTAGACAAAAAGTATATCTTACGGCGATAATATTTTGAGTGTCAGAACTCCAGATTTTCAAAAGTTTACCTTTTTGTTCCCATGAAGCGATGTTTTGGAAGAAACGAAATACAAATCGTGTGAACAATAAAAAAGGAAAGAAAGTTTATGTGTTTTCCTAGAATTTGGAGGTAATTAGCTCTCGATCCCCTCCATTTCTATTCCAGGAAGGCAATTCCCTAGGGGGCATACTGTAGTGCTATATTATGAAAAATTTCCTCCCTTTCTTTGAAGGTCAGTCTGGTGCCGGACACAATATTTTTGACAAAGGGAACCGCTAATATGAAACACGTTTCAGCAGAAATTTTCTCATGAGTGTAACGCGACACTAGACTGAATGGCTACAACAGTAAAAGCCTGAGATAAAAAATATACAAGGGTTTTATTTTTATTTTGGGACAATGAATAGTACTATTTCACTAAGTCTCAATAACTACTGAAACTGATCTTTCTATATCGCTTCTTGATAACTTAAGTAAAATCTGACTTTTCTGTTTTTATAAGTACATTTAAACTCTTACACAAGTTTCCATTAATAATATTTTAGTTATATGTGATTTTCTTTTTTTGCGCATAATTATTTATTATAATCAAAACGAGATTAAATTTTCACATTTTTATCATAAAGGGATATCAAAAGTATTAGTGAAGTGCTCATTGTTAAATAAAATGATTTAATCTGTTATGAGAAATAAAAAATAGCACGGTAAATATTATTTCAAAACATTGAAATTTCGACAAAAATCTTTTAAATTTTGAATTTTTGAATAATTATAACATCCAGAAGGGTCCAAAAAATTATATTCATTGAACGTTTTTTTAATTTTATTTTTTATATTAAGTAAAACAAACTTATTTGTTTTGTAAATATTATTGTTGACTTTTTTTAATATATAACTTGACTTTGATAACCTGTATAACAATTTAGTCATAACAGTGAATCTTGAGAGCACCATAGAGCACAGTGAATCTTGGCGCATTCACAAAATTAAATAGATGTCTTTCATGAGCTTACTCTTCTGTAATTTCCCTAAGTTAATAGATCCAAAAATTACCATATAACATTAACACAAATAATTTGGTAAATATTTTTATACTAAAATGAAAACCTTTCATATGCATTAAAATGAAACTGACCAATCTAATATTCCAGAAATTTTATATGAAAAAAAAAATCATGATATTTTCGTTATTTACACATTTACAAGATTTTTAGTACAAAACAATAATATCACAAACTTTGAGCAAAGTATGAAACTTAAAAAATAGAAGGATTAAAAGAATGAAAATCGATTATCTAACTAGTTAAAAAAGGAAAATCGAAGCATGGTTAAAAGAACACACTTTTTAAAAAGAATTAAACCATGCAAAATTATTATTAATAAAGAAATATAAGAGTAAGAGTTTCATTTATGGCAAGCTCCTGCAGCTCTTCCTCATTTTTCATCAACAACCTCTTCTCTTTTCCAAATCTGATTCCTCCTTGGAGCTTTTTTTTTTTTATTTTTCCCTGGACATGACACAATGATTATAAATTGCAAAGTTTATTTCTCCGAATAAAATTGATATTATAATAAAACTAAAATTGAAATTTTCTGAAAAATTTTATTTAGCTTTGAAATGATTTGGCGCCCCTCTGTAAGCTGCGCCCAGGGCATGATAGCCCCCCCTTGCCCCCCCGTCACTACGCCACTGGTGAGTATCTGATTTTGATATGCATAAACCTGTCGTGTTTGGGACTGAGAGTTTTTAGGGAGATACGCTTGCGATGTATATGTGTGTGAATACAGTTTTCTACCTCTAGGCTCTTCCGGAATATAAATGTAGGTATTCAGATGACTAGTATTAGGATTCGATCCCATGACACAGGTCCAAGGTTCGATCTTCGGACTGGACAAGGTTGACTCAGCCTTTCATCCCTTCAGTGGGTCGATTAACTGAGTACCAAGCATGCTTGGGAACTGAACACTGGGGGTCTTACGTTAGGCTGACCACCTAACTGGGACATATGCTTCGCACCCTAGGGCCCTTTGTCATGAAAACAGTTATGGGCACTGTAGGCCTTGGTCCACATGGACTGTCGTGCCATGGAGTTTACTTTTTTAGTATTAGGATTGAGTTGTTAATATACGCGCTTTGTGGAGTCAAAGAGTTAACTTTAAAGTTAGAAATTGTTAACGGTCTTTTCATTGATTGTTGTATGTGTCATTTCATGTTAAATTTTATTTTTAACTCAGAGAAAATATTTAATTCTACTCTGCCTGATGTTCAACAGGGCTTAAAGCCCCTTAAAATGTTTTGTAACATCTTGCTACCAATTTGTAAGCACAATTTGTCTGTTTTGTTAAATGCCACGATGGTGGCGCCCTCACGGACATCGTATAGGGGTGGAGCACACTGTAAATATTAGTTACACATGATTTTGTAAGCTTGGTAATTTTTCATTTGCAACAATACAATCCCACCACTTCTGTTCTTAAGGAAGTTTTAAAAAAATATAGAATAGTATCTCATAATATAATACTTTCAAATCTTTTTGTGGAAAATAAATGTTTTCATTTCACAAAAAGAAAACTTTTTCTTGTTCTTTATGTTTATAAAAAAATTGTATTTTATGCAAAGTACAAAAATTATTAGCATCTTATTTTTAAGATTCTGTAAATTGGCCAATCATGCATTGATTTCAGTTGGATAAATTATTTAAACTGGGAGAATCAAACGGAAAAAAAATGGAAGCGCATAAAAGAAAATTAACAGATACGTACCAATAACTTTCTGTGTGTGTTAGGAAAGCTATTGGTTCGATACTTACAATAGAGGAAGACGATCAAGCTAGAAATTCCTAGGCATCGTGTACTTCTATAGAATCTAATTTGGTGTGTGGCATGAAAATTTGAAGAGGAAGTGTCAGTTTAGGTGTCGACTCAACCCCTTATCAGCGATTCAAAATCCAGAAATGATCATTAGTATTCATTTGATACAATTGGAATGGATACTTGGTTGGAATGGATAATCCGAAATGCAGGCGATAATGCATACGTCAAATGAAATAAATTTTGATTTTGTTATTCTATATCAGATAATATTTAAATTCGTGGTGGTTCAGTTTTAATGTACACATCATAAAGCAATAAAAAAATTAGTTCAAATAAGGATTGTCAATTCTAATACTTCTTTACTGGTTATGTACATTGATTTGTTTTTTTCAATACAACTTATTGTAGAAACAAATTAAACATCCATCAAAAATTCATTTTAAATGCACATAAAAAATTACTAATATTATTGTTTTTCCCTTAATAATCGGATTGTGCTGACCGATTAGCTGAGTGGTTAGCGTTCCTGACTCCTGAGCTGTTCGTTCCGGGTTCGAATCCCGGCTCGGGCATGGATGTTTCTTTCCTTCTCTGTCCTTTCTTCTATGCTGTTGTATGTATGTGGCCCGCCCTATAAACGGGTTTGTGGTGGTATGGCGCGCGCGGGTAACGCTACTCACCTCCGTGACTTGGTTCACAGGTGCTCTCTGGGTAACGATAAATGAGTAGCAGTTTCTGACCTTGTTGTGGCATAAGGTTCAGTCACCCTTGTGTGCCCACCATTGGATTAAAAAAATAATCGGATTGTTGCTTTGTAAATTATAGCATTGATAAAAAAATAAACTTCATTTTATTAATAAAAAATACTTGTAGGGAAAAATTCAGTGTTTCAAAATTTTATTTTTCTTCAGAAATATAAAGAAACACAATTGGGCATTTTGTTTTAAATTTTTTCCTTTTTTAATATAATATTTGAAAAATTATATGCAGGACTTGCACTTTTAAATAATTTAAAACCAAAGACTAGCTTATATTCAACAATTAAGCAGAGAAGCATTTATACACCAAATTAACATTCTGAAACAAATTCACGCATTTTGTTTTAATATGTAAGTATAAGAAAATAACTGATGTTAAAACTACATATGTGCAGTTTGAAAAGGCTACATACACATAGCTGGAAAACTAAAATTTAAATCTCATGTGCACATTAAAATTTTCAAAAATAGGAATTTTCATGAAAAAATGAATTAAAATTTTTTTAAAGGAACGAGTTCAGGTAATATCTTTAACAAATAAAAGGCAATATACAGATAATCATAAATTGTACCACTTACCTGCTTATTTGGTAAATTCAATTCATTTAATGTGACAAATTGTAAGAAAATACGGAATAAAACTGAAGTCTAAGCGCAATTGTTATTTTACTAAAAACAACTTTTTGAAATAATTTTTTTCAGTGACTAGTTTTTGTTTTTACAAGCTACCAAATACACACACAGTGTTAGCTATTTTTTTCTAATACTCACTGAAAATGTCTTCTCATCGAAAATCGTGTAAACGCGAGTATGACCGTTAATTGATTTAAAGAGCAACATTTTGTTCCAGGTTAGTCTCTATTTTCATCTTTGAATAATCCCTGGATAATTTGAAAACTAAGACCTCGATGAATTGTGAATTGTGGAATGTTTTCGGTGAAATAAATTTGACCTAAAACAAACAAAAAATATTAAAATGCACTAAAAATGAAAAAAAAAAGGATTTATCGTGAAAAACTAGAGATCTTTATTTTACTCAAACTTCATTCCTAATAAAAAGTATTTCAAATTACCATTGATAAGTGTTAAGCTGAATTATTTTAATAACGTACAATAGTTTATCCTTACTTAAATTCTGCAATAAAAGCTGTAAGTTCAGCAATAAGTTCATTCCCATTGCATACTAAATTCTTCCACCACTCAGATTTTACGCAAGATTTCATTTCGAAAGCAATAAATTCCATCGCTTCCCTTTTCAATGCGGCATCGTGATGCTGGTCACTTAAACACAAAACCTGATATGCATTTTCCTCGTTCAGTTTAGAGACCAAGATAACTCCACAGATCTCTTTCAGTTCATTCAGATCATATTTGTCAGCGGCGTAGTACACTTCCACTGCAGTGTTGTAATCAAAGTTGCATCTGGTAGTACCGTACATGAAGGCAACCACCTCCTTCATGGTCGCCATCTTGACGTCCTGGATGACGACGACCTTGGTTTGGACCTCCTCCATCCCCTGCTGGAACATCTTGGCAAAGACGGGTGACCTGGCACTCAGGATGGCTTTGTGGACGTCTAGAGTCTCACCCTCTATGGACAGAGAGACGTCTGCGTTCTGGGAGTTTTCATGGAACTTCTCAAGATCTTTCAACAGAGATTTGTGGACATCAAGTTGGAATTCATTTTTTAAAGGAATGCTATATTTCACCGAACGGGTTAACGGGTCGTTCACAGTTTTATTAATTTCTAAATGAACAGTCACTTTCACAATATCATTTTCACCTTTCACATCTGACTCTTTAAGATCCATATATATTAAAGAATTAAGTTTGTTCTCATCGCTAAACATAAATACTTTTCTGCCATTTTGCCACACTTTTTCATTATCACTGTGAATTAAGTATCGACAACTGACTGTTATGCAATCATTTCCACCTCTACAAATATCTAACCCGAAATATTTTTCGTTTTTGTGCATTTCTGCATGCCACGCACATTCCTTCTCGGGATAGAAATGAGGACTTTTAATAATAACTGAATTTCTCAATCTAGAGTAGTCTTCTATTATCCATTTGAAGGTGTACTTTGTCGTCACACAACGAGTTTTCATCAAGCAATCCTCTTCATCATCTCTCTGCAAAGTTTCCATATTTTATACAAAAAATCTTCAAGTGAACTACTATTTCAAATAATTTCTCTTTCGATGTAATATTTCAAGTGAATAGACTCGATTCTTTCCTTCGAATGATACGAAAACTTTGTGTGATAATTTAAATGTCACTTATTGTTATCGCTCAGAAATTGGCGCGAATGAAAAATTACTACTTGATAATATTAAACAATTGCCGATGGATTGCGAGATAAGTTATCTGATTGAAAAAATGACAAATAACAGATAACACGATTATTCACGAAAGTGAGTCAGTAAATTTTTTTGAAGTAATTTAAAATAGCTTTGATTAGAAACTTCTTATCCGTAAACCACTAAAATTAACTAACAATTTCCGATCGGAAATTTTATTAACATTTATTTTTTCATTGTAAAGAATTGAAAATTTTGGGTAACGACAAATGAATAGCAGTTTTTGGCTTTGTTGTGGATAAGGATTAGTAACCCAAATCTCCGCCGTTATTATAAAGAAAAATAAATAATAATAAAAATAAATTTCACTAGCACTTTACAACATTATATATATATATATATATATAGGCACCATTCTACTCACAGTGTTGCAATATGAAATAAAATGATTCCCACGCAAAAGATTTCCATTAAAATTTTAATTTCTTAAGTTAAAAGGAATACTTATATTTCATTTATTTTTCTTTAGTTTATTTTTTCATTAAAATATGTTTAATTGATATCTAATATGCGTACGATTTTAATTTACGTTGAGAAATACAATTTATTCAAATTAAAAATAATTTGAGTTCTTATTTTTTATCAAATCAAATTATTCATATTTTTTTTTTACTTATATCTGGAGAAGGATTCAACAATCTGTTGTACTGGTGCTACATTTGGCACGCTGTACTATTTTCTACGATATATTCTATATTACCCAATGTCCCGTTTTATTTGATATTGTATTTTTAAGAGGAACGGTGTAGAATATGAGTCACTTTAAAGATATAATTCTTGTAACCGAGTTGAAGGAATACTCAAATTTTTTAAGCTATTTTTTTCAATAAATATGTTTAGAAGATTGTAATTATAAAATTTTGGATTTTATTTATGTTAAATTAATATTTACCTTCTACTTCAATATGCATAGTTAAATGATTCAAAATTAGTATGCAATAAATGTAAATTATATTCCTTTACTCTATATGTACTACCCCGATATTATTCTAATAGATCTTTTGCGTGGATTTTTGAATCATATCAATGAGTTGGTTTGTTAGGTCACATACAAAATTCCATAATCTGATCTAAAGGTATCCAAAAAATGAAAATATTTAAATTTAAAGATAAAGCATTTCTTAAAAAGTCACAGGGCCTCCTTCTATTGTACAGGTTTACATTCAGTTTGCAAAATATTGGATGAAAACTTTACTTTTATGATATAATTTGTCCTGTCATATACACATTTATTTACATAAACACTATGTTGAAAAAGCATTTTGAAAATTTTAATTAAAATTTAAATCAGTGAAATTAAGTATGGAATAAACTATATAAATAAAAAAATCAGATTTTTACATAATTTAAACTATATTTTAAATATTAAACGTGAAAAATATCTACATTGATAATTTTTCCTCGGAAACATTCTTTAACTTTATATTCCAATGGAATAACTTCTCATGTAAATTTTATATTTTGTATAACTGAAATCAGTAAAAACGTACATCTAAAGATTGACACACACAAGAAACTCAGATTAATTTTAATTAAATTTCTAAAATAAAGATATTTTACTGAAATATTTCTTTGATATAAAAGTGTAAAATATAGTCAAATACTAACTTATATAAATATATAGTTATATAATATAAATATATAGTTAATATTGTTTTTGAAAAAGAAAACTAAAAAACGAACTGAAAATTATTTTAACTTAACAATATACTATTGTTGGAATTATCTCGAAATATTGTGAATAACATGATTGTTTATATAAATGTGCGTATATAATTATGCCGGCTAATAGGGCGAAATGGTAACCCACCGTCCCTAACTTCGAAGCAGTAGGTCCCGAGTCCGAATTCTATTTTGGACATGGGTGTTCCTTTCTCTAATTAGGTTTCTTTCTCTTTCAGAGAGAAAAAGCCACAGCCACTGAGTGTCCTACTGTATAAGACGCGTCATCACCTTCGCACCTTGTAGTGCTACCTAAAGGTAGCCGAGCATTAGAGAAAACAAGATGAGCATGACTAATATATATATATATATATATATATATATATATATATATATATATATATATATATATATATATATATATATATATATATACATATATATATATATATATATATATATATATATATATATATATATATATATATATATATATATATATATATAATTGTATACATATAAATATATATATGTATATATATATATATATATATATATATATATATATATATATATATATATATATATATATATATATATATATATAATATATATATATATATATATATATATATATAAAACACCTCCCCTTGTACTACTAAAAGGTGGGAAATTCTAATAGCTGAGCACTATCCTACACCATTATTTATGAATATTTATCTGTTACAGTTATAATTTTTAAAATCAATTTTTTCTTCAAATATTTATATATATTTTGAGTGATTCTCCTAAAATTTTCTTTATCATTTGTTATGAGTATTTCATCCAATTGTTAATTCCACAAATTTGGTTGTTTGTTTAATTTTCCTGACAAGTTATTGCAGAGTTATTGGTCCTCCAAATTATTTGGTATAAAGTTACATTAGCAAAAGAAATATTATCATAGCATATCAATCTAATTAGCAAAGATTTAACAATAACACTTTTATAACTGATCATTTTTATTTTTACGTTTTTTATATAATTTTGGAAATTTCAAATTAAAGTAAAAATGCAATTTCGGAATTTTTAAAAGGAAAAATTTAAGTTCATTAAATGTTTCCTTTTAAATTGAAATTTCACTGAAAACACAGTACCTGTAACACATTCCATATTAAATTTTAGAAATACACGACGATGAATTGTTATATTAACTTCTCTAATGAGAGAAAATATACTGAAGTTTGTATTAATCACATTGTTTTTATTTTACAAATTCTTGAAATCACCGTTTATGAGATTCAGTTTGTATTGGATCCAGTAACATCTCTCTTCGGAGTTCTTTCCGCTTCAAGAGAGAAAGAAATAAGTTTGTGGTTATTTTCCTGCCTATAAAATTATCATCTATATGGTAAAATGGATGATAATCTAAATTTATCATCTACTATTAGTAAAGAAAAATTATTTCTGGCATTGGAGCCTTTCTTCTTTTACAATGTAATTTAAAAAGAAAAAAAAGTGATTACCATTTTTATTTTTAAAGAATTTTTTTTTCTCTGCAGCAAATTCGTTTTCGCCTTTTCCAATGCACCGCAAACAGAAATTGCACATACACAATTGAGAACAATCCTAATTTTAATATTTAACAATTTTGTTGCTAAAGATAGTTTTCAAGCATCCTACACATTAATACATTTGATTGTAGCTGATCACACGTGAGACATTCTTTCTGGACATCAGAGCATCATTTTAAGGCGTTGTTAATTACATTATTTGGTAGGACTATAAAATTTTATTTTGGTAATAAATATGACTTGTTTATTATAATCGATGGATAAGTCACATCGATGATGATAAACAAGTCATATTTATTGGCTTGTTGATATTATCTTTATCCATGACGACACAGATAGCGTTTCATCTACGTCACACAAAATTAAATTACGACATCGTATTGAGAATGTGTCATAAATCCGACTTGTCAACGAATTTACTGCCTGCCTTCAAATCGCATTCTTCGTATGGCAGCAAACCAATTCGCAATCGAATTGTCGGCGATGAGAAAAAAAAAAAAAAAACCAACATTTATGATTTTTTTTTAGTAATAAATAAATATTTTTTAATTATAATTTTTCCCGTTTGTAAAAATTTTCAAAATCATGATAATTACCTGTTGTTCTAAATAACTAGTTTTCCAATATCAAATATTGGAATATTGCTTCTAAAATTTCCTGAAATTGTTATCTTTTCTAACATGTGTCTTTGACCAATTCAAGTTTTTTTCCTTGGCTCTCCGACTCACCAACATGTATTGTGTCATTTTTCACGTTCTATTGAAATCTGTTATAAGTTCTCTAATTTTCTATTATTTAATGAACATTTTGTGCGAAAAACATCGATTTTTACGAGTATTCAAAACCATGATTCCAGAAGTCTTTTCGAATGGTTTTGAACCAAATGCCATTCGATGTTAAAATGAATAAATACAATAGTCGAATTGATTTCGCCATGACATAATCATCGAGTAACGATTCTATGGCTTCAACTCGTTGGAATCAAAATTAAATATTCTGTCGAATTCCATTTTTTTAATGGAATGATTTCTTATATATAAAGACGAAAGCATCAGTTTGAGAAGATCGTTTTCCATTGATTCAAACCATTAACACGTTGACAATAGAACAAAGAAAAAGCAAAATGAAAACATTCACTTTATGGTTAATTTAAATCGGAAAGGACGCGATTCAAATTTATTTCTCGAGTTTTCGTTTATTTTGGCAAATTATGTATGAAAATATCTAATCTAGCTTGTCGGTATCCGGACCTTGTGCCACGAAATCCAACCAACCAATCTAATCTCGTCATATGAACGTAGTTTGTTGTTGTTACTAATGACACTTGGACAAGCCAAGCTCGCTATGCCTTGGCTATGCGAATTTAAGTCAATTGGGAGCGTCTTTCGTTTAATCAGAGCACCATAAAGTTGAAAGTACGACTTTTGATCTTCTAATCCTCCGATAGATGGCAGCACCAGAGGATCTACTCCCTCAATTTTGGCAATGATCTGAAGGGGGAGAAATTTCTCCAGACCATTGCACCCATGGTAACTGCTCAACGACCGACCACCGGACTTTCGATTCCACAGATTTAATGAGCACATATATCACACGTACTCGGTGGGTCTTTGGCGGTATTAGGAATCAAACCCCGTCCTTCCGGATGGAAGGCCGATACCCTAACCACTAGACTACCACGGCCCCCAATTAAAAATTGGTAAAAATCAGCAATAGAAGACTTTTGTTGTTACTAATGACACTTGGACAAGCCAAGCTCGCTATGCCTTGGCTATGCGAATTTAAGTCAATTGGGAGCGTCTTTCGTTTTAATCAGAGCACAATGAAGGTGAAAGTACCACTTTGCTTTTTCTTAAAATCCTCCGATAGATGGAACCACCAGAGGATCCACTCCCTCAATTTTGATATTGATCTGAAGGGGGAGTAAATTTCTCCAGACCATTGAACTCATGGTAACTGCTCAACGACCGACCACAGGACTTTCGATTCCACAGACTTAACGAGCTTTTATATCGCATGAACTCGGTGGGTCTTTGGTGGCACTGGGAATCGAACCCCACCCTTCCGGATGGAAGGCCGATATCCTAACCACTATAGGCTACCACAGTCCTAACGTAGTTTTGAAAAGTGCACAAACTATAATTCTATATTTATTTACTCGTTCAGTATTATTTCTCAAAGTTATTGTTAGACAGTTTTCTCACTTTTTACAAATACATCTCATTACAACAATACATGTCAGAAATTTTCAAAAATGGTACCTCGAATACCATCCGAATCAAACCAAAAGAGTGTATTTTCAATCATTACGCATACATTTTCCCCTCTGTAGAGTAAGAATTCCTTTACGGTAAAAATTTTAAGTTCGACGCCGGCAGGACATTAAAAATCCAGAAGCATCGATAAAATGCAATAAAATGAGCATAAAATCATTTATCTTACTTGAACAGATATGTCGGATGATTTATTAGCGAAGAATCGATAATCTATCTTTTAACTGCGTTTCGTATTTTTTAAGCGCAGAAAAAAAATTCCGATTAAATTAATAGATTTTGCAATCACGCTCATAAATTGGTTTCATAGTTTTTGCGTAACAACTAAATGCCCTGATTTGAGTGCACCAAATAGATAAAAAGAATATCTCTAAAAAATTCACCAAAATTTAAATTAAATATGTAATGCTACAAAATCTGTTATCGATAAGAATTAAAAATTCTGAATTATTGTAAATATTGAATCCGAATGTAAATCTTTAGAATTATTCTAATTCGTTGATTAATTTATATGAGGAAAATAAAACTAAAAATAAAATATGATATTAATATTTAACGATGAATAGTCCTCATTAAAAAATGAATTTAAATATTATGTACATCAGAATATCGATAATTGAAATAGTTTTTTGTGTGTGTGTGTGTGTGTGCGCGCATGCGCTTCGAGTGTTATTACGTAAATAATCTAAAAAGATGCAAATAAAATTTACAATTAGATAAAACATATAAGTACAGAGCAAAGCTTCTGTATAATCCATAATGCCAATTTCTGGATTTTTTTTTTCGAATATCTTTGTTTTGTTGCATTATTTTTATTACGTTATAGAGAGCGAGAATAACAAGAAAAAAAATTATGAAAAAGTTCTATGGCAACCCTAGTATTTACGCTATAGCTAGGAAATTAGGAATATTTTATTCCATTTTCGAATTTTACTAAGAATTTTTGTGAGAAAAATTTGTCTGAATTTTTTGAGTGTATTCTATGGATTTTTTTACCCTTTTGATACTTAAAGTCCAGACAGTTTTGTTCTTTTTCATGATTTTAAATAATTCTTTTTTTAAATTCTGTATTAATTATATTTAAAGTTACTGTGTTTAAAATTATGTCGACGTATCCTTTTTTAATTTGTGTGTATGGCACTTTTATTACTGACATTATTAAAATAAAACATTTTTGTAATTAAATTGTTAGTTTAAGGAGTATTTTATAATTTTTATTTACATTTGAAAAATGTTGTTCTTATATTTTCTTTTTTTTTAAATAATTAGATATAAAATAAATTTAAATGTTGCCTATTTTTTGTGAATGTTCGTTTACATAAGAAGGCATGTTGCTATACTTTTTAGAAAAATACATTTTAAAAATCATTGTTTTTATGTTTTCCTTATTTGTATTTACTTTTGTGAAATTAATGTTCTTACTTTTTTTACAATGCTAATATTTTAAAAATAAGTATTTTCGAATTTTATTTATCAGATATAGATTTATTATTTGGATGCGTAAGCTTTTTTAATAAAAGAATTTATTATGTTGTAATTACCTCATCTTGAAAACATTTCTTTGTCGCCAAAAAATTTCAAAAATGACTAAGATGGATTATACTCCAGATAAATATAGAAATTCATGCCATTGACGTAATTTATTTAGTTTAGATTTAAAAAAAAAATTCTAAAAAAAAGGTTATTGTAATTTGGTCTTACGACTTATTTTTATTTATCAATTCTAAAGTAATGTAAATATTAATGAATGGTATATATATTAATGAGCATCATTGACCACGATGTACTCTCCTTCACTGGGTGATGGAACTCCGTGGGTTGGGGACGTAATGTCCAAAGTGTGGCGTGGATGTGGAGAGGATGGTGCCAGCTCAGGTGTGGCCTCGTCACCTGACTGTGGTTCAAAATGACGAGGCCTCATTAAAAAAGGAAAGTCGTACTTTCACCTTCGTGATGCTCTGATCCAAACGAAAGACCAACGAAAGATCCAAACGAAAGATCTCTTGACTTAATTCGCACTGCCAAAGGCATAGCGAGCTTGGCTTGTCCAAGTGTCATAAGCAATAACAACAACATGCACGTGTATCTGAGTGTGTGCTTGAGAATTTGCCAGATTTTATCTTTTACGACATTTGGATCCAGTCCAATACCTACGGAAAAGACCACTTGCAAGGTAATTACATCGCAGACGTTAAACTGCCTCATAACAGTCGTATGCAGTTAGACAGCCCCCAACCCGATGTCAAAATATTGACTTTCCGCGCGCGCGTTGTTCAGCTGTGATTAGGATCGAACCCTCAACCTTTAGCTTTGAAGAGCGGTCTTCTTCCTATAACCCATCACGAATACCTTCTCATATAATTTCATCATAATACCTTCTCTCGTGTCAAATATTCCGTACAGTCTGTACCCTGAAAGTCTTTTGCGAAGTGAAAGCGACATCTCTAGCTATCTGGGGTGCACTTATTTTAGGGTTTTTCTTTACCTTGTTAATAATGACACGTTCTTCTCTTGTAGAAAATATTCGAGGTCGTCCACTTCTAATCTTATTTTCTGTTGATCCTGTTTCCTTGAACTATTTTACAACACTTTTGACAGTAAATAAACTTATATTCAACTGCACTCCTATAGCACGATAAGTTAAACCTTCATTTCTGAGCCTAATAATCGTGTTTTTTTAACACTAACGTCCAACTCTTTCGATTTCGAAATCATTTTACCGCAGTAATCGCAAAATAATGCATAGACACTTTTGGAGTACTTTAGCAGACTTCGTACCGGTGAAGTTTCTTATCAGTCGAAACACATGATTTCGATGTAACAAAATTTGCATAGCGGTTAAAACTTTGCCTATACTTTTTTGACATGCAAATTTTCGTTTTTGAAAGAAAAAAATAGTAGAAAATGCAAATTAAAATAAAATTTTTACTATTTTTATATATCTAAGATGTCTTGTATTTAATTACGACAGCTAAAATTGCATAACATTTTATTTATTAGTCAATATGAATAAATTAAGGCAATTGTCAATACTTTTTTTACCCACTGTAGTTTACAACATACCACTAATTTATCATGTCATTTTTTTAACGGAAATATACATTTGAATCCTACTGAACAACTTAAGACTTTATTTTAGTAATCTGACAATTTTCAGTATAAAAAAAAATTAAATCATTTTTCAAAATAAATGATAACTAAATTGAATGAAATTCTCTTTCATAGTATAAAAAAGGTTATATAATCCACTTCTGATTTTGAAAAAAGTTAAAACCCCGCTGCCAAAAAAAAATTCCAAATTTAAAAGTAACTTACAATGTATCAATTTCACAAAAAATTAGATTAATCTATCATTTTAACAGTTCCACACACAAATCTTAAATGAAAGTATATATATTTGAGTTATATTATACTCAATAAAAAAATTTTCTAGTAATCCAACCATCTATAACAATTTTTTTAATCATTGTTATCATCAATGACTTCTAAATGAAGCAAAAACTTTTTCTCAATAAGCAAACCTCCCTAATCTGAACTGACTTTGAAATAAATTTTAAAAAAATATTCGCTGTCAAAAAAAATTTAACATCTCTAACGAGAAGATAATTTTAATACATCCTTAAATCTTCTTATTGATTAAAAAGAATTTGACAGATTTAGCTGTCTAAATGGTGACCCCTAAATACACTCCTTACATTTAATACGGATTAACATTGAGATCAAAAATAAATTGATTGATGTATTTTTTAATAAAACAAACAATTCATCTGACAGAATTGCTTTGAGTTAACAAGTGTGACAACTTCATCCAAATGTTTTAAAATCGTGCAGACATATCCGCTTTCATTTTTTTTAATCAAAAGAGAAATTGGATAGGCGAGTCTCGCGTTTAAATTACATACATGCAGCATAAATTGATTGCTACAGTTTCCGAATGTGATTGAATATTCAAGACATGTTGATTTCCAATTTTTGAATGTTTTTCATAAGAGTTTATAATTTTTATGAAAACAATTCCACCGTTGCTTGGTTTTAGGATGGTGTATAAAACGCCAAACAGTCGATCACGAACTGCTGAAAGTTGCGGGAACATTTTTCGTAGATTGCATTAACGCAATCTACCAAAAATGTGCTGTATAAAAATGGATGTAAATAATATGCCTACATCCATTTTTTAATGCGTTGAAATAATTTTAACAAAAATCAAATAAAACGGATAAATATTTATAATTGAGTACCCTTGGATTATTTGGCGATTTTTTGACGCCAAGATAGGTGCCAAGATGTGACTAACAAGATGGCCTCTGCTCAAAAGTTGTACAAAGATAGGATTACCATGGTTACTAGATTGTTTCGTACATTACCGGCTAGTTTTAGGCATTATATGCAATGACTAGACATTCTATAGAATTCCGGATTTCACACTTTGCAAGTAACATAGATATAATGTAACTGAAATACTATAAAGTTAAGTGATTATTCTTTGCTGTTTTTAATAAAATGGGATTTTTATATGCTTTTTTCCTTCCTAAATGTATAAAACAAATGGTAAACCAAAAATTAGATATATTTATTTAATTTTATAACTTATTCAACATAAATATAGTTTCTATTTTTAACAAACATTGTAAAAAATAATAGAATGTGGGGGGATAATTAAAATGGGTTTTTAAAAGTTAAGTAACTCATTCATTCATTCATTGTCGTGTGCCAGCTAGGCTGGCAACAAGGGGTGCGCTACTCCACTTTTCCAACTGAACCCTATTTTGGTGTGGAGTCCGACTTCCTCAGTACACACATGCCATAGGGACGCGTTTATAGGGTAGGCATTATATGCAATGGTAAACAGGGTAGGCATTCAAAAACTAGGGTAGGCATTCACACCTCATTCATACAAGGAAAGGACAAAGACAGGATAGATAGAGAGAGAAAGTACATCCATGCCCGAACTGGGATTCAAACCCAGGACCTCCTTATCAGTAGTCAGGCACGCTGACCACTGTACAAGTTGGTCAGCAAGTAATTAATTAACTTACAAATAAGTAATTAATTATAAAATGTTCTGAAAAATGATATTTTTACAATATAACACAAAATATACATTCTATGTCTTGCATATTGAACAAAAAATTGCTTTATGATTAATAATATATCTAGTATAATTTGGGAAATTTTCTACTATGCATTAAATTGATTTAGTCTCAGTTACTCTTAAAAATTGACGTCAATATTTTTCAATAAATTTCGATTGAACGGAAAAATTAATAAAATTGAGCAAAGAATGAAAAATGGCTTAGTAGTTTTACGTTCAATAGAACATAAAACAAATGTTTTTATAACTCAGTTAAAAATTATTAAAAAAAACACAATCACATTGATTAATACATATTATTTCTGGATTCATAACATATTAATAAATTAATGCCTTTTAAAATTTATAATGCGAGAAAAGCAAATAAAAAGCAAGCTGAATTGCAAATTGTTTAATTCTGAAAAATAAGTAAAAAAGCCATTAAAAATATTCTTTTTTTAACAAGGGTGGGCGTAACTGGGTGATTAACCCTTTGTCACAACAGATCTGGAAACTACTACTCATTTATCGTTACCCAGTGGGCATGGGTGAACCATGAAAATATGTTTTAGAATTTTCTTTATATCTACAATATCTGGCATTTGAATTTTAATAATTCAATATTTAATTTTGAATAACATTAATTTTTATTAAGTTCATTAAAGCATTTTGAAAATAAGATTTAAAGGCATCAAATTTTCAATGATACTTCAAATTTCTGAAAAGTATTTATTTGATAAAAAGTGGTGTACAATATTTCTTAGCAATGAGAAAAACAATCAATGTTTTTTATATAAATTAGCTTCTTATGTAAAATCAACCACTAATTAAAACTTCATTAGAATTAGGAAAAAAGAAAATACAAAATAATTTATGAAAATAACAAAAAAATTTGGAAAAAAGAAATTATTGTAATTACTATTAATTGCCATAGCAAAAGATTCCGTGAATTTTTTTACAAAATCCATAAAATATACTGTAAAGTATGCTGTAAAATTTATAGTAAATAATGTTACAAAAAGAATAGCAAAATGTTGGATAAAAAGTTTAAGAATGTGCAATAAAATTTACAACAGATGATTCTAATTCCCAATATTGCCAGCACTTTTTGATTTAAAAACACACATGCATATTATTTGTAGATAATTCAAAATATAAAAATATGTAGTAAACAATATAAAAATTAGTAAATAATGTTAATAAATATTTTATACTAACCAACAGAGACAACAAACAAAGTTTACATTTTTCCATTTTATACATTAAAAATCTTCGTAAAATTATTGTTAATCAATAGAAAATCCCTAAGAAAGATTCATTATTCCGGAATCAATATATTAGAAATATTACATTAAACTACTTTAATATTATTTATAAAAATAAAAAAATTTCAAATATATTCCAATTCAAAGTCATTAGTCACTAACAATTTGGTTTAATGATTCAATCAGTCAATTAACTTTGAAGACTAGTATTTCTTACTAGATCAGTTTTTAGAAAATAATAAATATAGTACCACAATAATGTATTTTTCGTTGATGATATATTTTCACTTATTCAAGAAATTCTTTAATTCTTTAAAAAGCTTGGATTTCTCAGAAGCGAAGGGCCTCCACCAATCAGCATTGACACAAGACTTGAAATTAGAATTGATAAATTCCATTACCGACTTTTTTAAGATGTCGTCTTTGCACTTGTCAGCCATTTTCAATAACTGAATAGCGTTCTTTTCGTCGAGATTCAAAAGAATTATTTGACCGCACGTTTCTCGAAGTTTCATAACTCGAAACTTGTCAGCAGCTTTGTAAATGTCCATAGCAGTGTCGAAGTCGTAATCGAGTTTCACCCTGGAATACATGAAATTGACCAGTTCTTTGTTCAAGGACTTCATGGGCATGACTGCTAACTCGAATATCTTTTTCGCACCTGAAGATTCTTTCGATTGCTCGTGAATCACTTTCCCAGAAGAATCGAGAGCACAGATTTGGCTCTTCATTAAAATAGGACTTGAATATGGATGTGACCGCTAAATAACAACGGACATGGAATCGTTGTTGGCGTAAAGTCTGAAAGTCCAACTAGTCTCATCGAACTCCAGTGCTCTACGTGACGAAATAATCGTGAGAAATTTTCAACTGTCCACTTGTAAGAATATTTAAATTCCTGCACTTCCGTCTTTGCCTGACCTTGGAACATAGCTGAGAATTATTGATTAATGTATCTTCTTTAAGAAAGGAAAACTTTACGGCTTCGATAAAATTTTCATTTCCCGGAAGTAGTTTTTATTCGATGAGGATACAAAGCAATCGAGTGAATCTTTTGAGTTAGAGTTGGAGATGAAACAAATGTACTCATCTGCAACTAATAGTTGGTAAAAATAGTTGCAGATAAAAGAGAAAAATACTGATTACCATAATCTTTCTCTCTCTCTCTCTTATCTCTTGAATGTTGATAAACCTTTAAAGAGATAACAACACTTGTAAACAAGGAAGTCAATAGTAGATAGTGAAAGCGAAAGCGGAAATAGAAGGATAAATTCGATCTCGAGTGAAATCACATTTTGTTTTCTATTTTTTTTCCGATGTCCTTTTAGATGAGTGATTTATATTTTTTTTAGCCGCAAAGTTTAAGTTTTATGAAAATTACTTGTTCAGTTTATCTTTACCTCGGCAGAAAAAACTGATTTCTGCATTTTTAATGAAATTTCTAGTAATTGTTAACATATCTGAATTTTCATCAAACGCTTCCATCATAGCCAAACAGCATAAAGCGATTAAAATTGATTTATCTAATAACTATTTGAAAGGAATATTGGCGATTTTTCTCCTTAAGGTATCTATACAAATATAGAGGTTGGATTGGTGATTTTATGAAAAATTAAATGCCGACCGATTGGCTGAGTGGTTAGCGTTCCTGACTCCTGAGCTGTTGGTCCCGAGTTCGAATCCCGGTTCGGTCATGGATGTTTCTTTCCTTTGCTGTTCTCTCTGTCCTTTCTTCTATGTTCTTGTATGAATGTGGCCTGCCCTATAAACGGGTTTGTGGTGGTATGGCGCGGGACGCTACTGGCCTCCGTGACTTGGTTCACAGGTGCTCGCTGGGTAACGATAAATGAGTAGCAGTTTCTGGCCTTGTTGTGGCATAGGGTTCAGTCACCCTTGTGTGCCCGCAATTGGATTAAAATAAATAAATAATTAATTAAATTTTGAGAAAATCGTCTTTAAAGTGATAGCTGCTCGCATTTGATAGCGACAATGTCGCCATTTCTTTCCGAATGCATAAGCCAAATAACCGTACTCATATTTATGGCTATAAATCAGCATATTGCAATATATAAACAATTTTAAAAAATTACAAAAAAAAATCATAGTTTTTTCGTTACCACTTCTGGTTTCCTTTTTCATTATGACGATGCATTTGAAAATTCTTGTAACAGAATTTTTTTTGACATAGAGTAAAATGGTTTGGGAACTGGAAAGAGTTTTCGGTAAAAATTTCAAAAATAAAAAAATTGACACATTTAATCAAAAATCAACTAACTTAAATTTCGTTTATTCAATTTTATATTTTTAAATAATGTAAAAAACTTTATTATTATCAATAGTTTATTATTTAAAAAATGTAATCAAATATTTTTTATAAATGGTTTGATTCCAGTTTATATTAAACTATTGGAAATGTATGTTGTATTTCTACCTTCTACATGCACGTGTATTTTAGTGCGTGCTTGAGAATTTGCCAGATTTTATCTTTTACGACATTTGGATACAGTCCAATACCTACGAAAAAGTCCACTTGCAAGGTAATTACACCGCAGACGTTAAACTGCCTCATAACAGTCGTATGCAGTTAGACAGCCCCCAGCCCGATGTCAAAATATTGACTTTTTCCGTTGTTCAACTGTGATTAGGATCGAACCCTCAACCTTTAGCTTTGAAGAGCGGTGTTCTTCCTATAACCCATCACGAACACATTAAATATCTTAGGTAGACGACTTCACTCTGAATTGTGGAGGAATTTTCATATACATCACGTAAGTCATTTCATATTTAATGCCGCTAAATATTTGTTTGTCATTCAACAATCATTCTTTGCTCACGTGGGCTAATTAGCTTTGAGCCTACAGCTTAAAATGGATTCAGAACCACTACAAACATCCATCCCACATATGGGATTCAAACCCACTAGCTGTTAAACCGAAGGCCACATTTCCGTCGAAAATCTCCGTGTTAAAATTTCAAATATTAGTTTAATGTTCTCTTGGGTTCATAGTCCTTCCATTGTTAGGGTTGTGGTGGTGAGTACCAGCTTAGATGTAGCTTTCGTACGTAATTGTGGTGGTATAAGAAGAATCCATAGAATATTTTTATTTGCTTTTTTCAGTAAAACTAACAACCGAAAACATAATGTTAAAAAAGGGGATTTATTCAATATTCAGGTTTTCAACATTTTCATTGACCGTCAATGATAACAAATAAATTATCTATCTTAAATGTATGTATCATATCATTTTTTAATTCTGCTAGGGTTCACCACAGTAGAATAACCGTGGTATGATGTAGACCACCCTTTAGATTCTAGAACGCGTTAATCCACATTATGTCAGAATCCAATTTACAAAATGTAATAATAATGTAATCCTCAGCATCTACTTATTCCTAATGCGTAATATAGATTGTTTTTCATTAAAAGCTTATTTATTTTTTTTATCAATAATAGAA
The DNA here is from genome assembly GCA_037975125.1 of Latrodectus hesperus. Taxonomy (NCBI): domain Eukaryota; kingdom Metazoa; phylum Arthropoda; class Arachnida; order Araneae; family Theridiidae; genus Latrodectus; species Latrodectus hesperus. Next base: position 11,214,461 of record CM075860.1, on the reverse strand, counting down.
GAAACGATCATGTAATTATTATCGTTTGCACTAAAAAAATTATTTACGGTGGATGGCAACTCTAATCGCATTACGAAACATATTTATTCGAACAAGCTTTTATATGTATTAACCCTTTGTTATTTCACGTGTGGCCAGCGAATGGTTTCATTAGGATAATCTACTTCAAATAATCTGCTTCAAAGTTACCTGAACACAATCATGTTTTAGACAAATTATCCACCTTAGGGTTTGCCTAACATTGCCTACGCCCTACAACACACTACGTTTGTTTAGTAAATTATAAAAAAAAGCATACGAATAAATGAGACAAAAAAATCTATGATACAACACTTCGAGTAATTGTAGTAAGAGCAAACGGGCGGTAATTGTTGTCGAGCGCCGATAATTCCGTGCCTTTAGAATTCATTAAATGTCCCTCGCCAACTCTAATTTGGCTGTAATTAGTTGGCGATAGTTTTGTGATCCGCGTAGATTGAAAACGCCGATAATGGGACATTTGTTGCATCCGACGGTTACTGATCGCCCTTCTCCCAAAGGCTACGTATTTGTAAGCATTCTTATCAAATAAAAGGTAAATCATTTAAAGTTAGATGCATAAACAATTCATTATCTTTGCCATATGTTTGTGCGCATATGCCAGATATTTAACAAAATGTTTTTTAAAAAAGTTAAAATTTTGGTGATGATAAATAAGATTTTGAATTTCTTTTCTTTATTTATTTTTTGATTTTCGTACATGTGAGAAATTAGACACAAAACTAAAGACTTAAAATATACATAATTATTTTTTTAGTCAAATTTGTGTACACTTATAAAAATCCTTTTATGGCTTTTGAGGAATACAAAATATAGATTTATGTAATATTTTATTTTATTTATTACTTTTATTCAGACTTGTATGCTTGATTCTTGAGATCCGCTTGTAAATCTTCGTCGATAATAGGACAAATAGCACAATGACAGATGTACAACCACAGAAGATAACGAAGAAAACACCCAGGGCCACGGTGGGAATCGAACCCACACTCCTACGCTCTCAAGAGATTAGCGGAGTGGTGCTTTTGACCACTCAGAAAGTGTAGATTATTGTGATACATTTATGACTCCTCGTGTAACGAAAACATGTAATTGCGAAGCACGATCCAGTGATGAAGTTGACATCTGAGTTAGCCCTCTTTAATCCTCCTCGGCTTTGTTCACCTTATTCGAAATCCATTTCAACTCGCCGGTAATGACCGATTGTGACACTTCACCCTCCCTCTCTCTTCCTTCCCGAGAGCGCCCCTGGCGGGGAAAAGGAAAGACAATCAGTTAGGCTCTTGTTTTCGAACTCGCAACATGTGCTTTAATCATCCTTTTCATTTTGTGTTTCTGTTTGTATTGTGTGTAACTTAACTTTGAATGATTAAATTATTGTTACACTAAAGGCTGTTTTGATTATACCCACAACCACCGGACACATTGGCGTCCAACCGCTTTTCAAAATTTTAGCCTTTATTACAAACAGAGACCTATTCTAAGTTATCGAAAACAAAAGCTTGGCTCATGTTTTATTTCAGGCGAATCGAATCAAAACTACTCTGAATATATGATCGAATAGTAAGTCCTGCAATTCCTGAGTTACTTGAACAGTATTTTCATCCTGAAAATCTGATTTCAAGGTATAGTTGGTTTTCATCCCGAAAACGAAAGTCATTAAAAGGTACTGTGATGTTAATATTTTTTACTAAATTTGAAAGTGTTATAAAATAATTTAACTTGTGTGATCAATTTTAAAAAGAATCATAACTACTATGGAAATTGCTGATCACAGTTTAATAAAAGAAAAAAAACTAAATTTAATTGTTTAGTTTGATACTCGCTTTCTTTTCTAAAGTTAGTGATAGACATAAAAAAAGAAAGAGATAGCTTACTCATCGTTTTCTGAATGAACAGTGTCCTTGAAAATAAAATATTGTTCTTAAAAGTTATTTTTCTTTCTTCATTTCGAATAGCATTTGAAATAAATCATTTTAATATTATTGTGTTGAAATTGTATTTTAGAAGCCTTCCCGGCAAACCAGAAATTGTTAATTTATGGTGTGTGTTCTAAATTAGAACAAATATTCTATTTGATATCAAACAGTATTTGCCAAATCCTTGGTAATGTTTACATTTGTGTTTTCGTTCAGTCTAAAATACATAAATAAATTAAAATTTTGAAAATAGCATTAGCTTAAGATGTGTATTTTTTTCCTATTTCACATGGAATTAAGAATTGTTTGATTTTTTCTTTTTATTTGAAAGGATAGATTTTTTGTCATCACGATTTGAAATATATAAATGTATATTATTTTATTTCTGAAAGAATATTAAAAAGGTTTTACGAAACACAAATATATTGTATGTATGATTGATTGTTTCATGAAAGTAATGTAGTTTTCAATGTATTCACATACATTCTAATTATTGAATTTTAATTGATAAATTAAATATTGCTAGAACTTGTGAATATTGAATATATTTTAAGTGTTCATTTAGAATTATTTCGTGTTATTGATCAAAATATAAATCTATATAGTGTTATTTTTACATGATTCATTTTAGAATAATTGAAGTTACTTTCGATTATAGAAAACAATACTCATAGGTGTTATTTGTTGTTTGAATACTTATATAAATTGAGTTTAAATTATATTTTATTGATTGCTATATGCTGTATCAGAATAAATAGTACAAGAGTTTTAAACTATGGTAAATTGTTTTGCAATTTAAAAATGAAATCGAAAGTGTTCACTAAGTTTACTGAATATACGTACACGTATAAAATTATGTTATCATAAGTAATATTTGTCATAAGTAATTATTGTTTTTTCAATAATCAAATAAGATTTTTACATAGTTATTATTTTAGAATTGAAATTTGATTTCTGGGTAAATTTTCATAATTGATGTGTAAGACTTTTAACTTTTGAATTTGGTTTTCATTTATTAATTATTCTATTTACAATTGCTATCACAAAAGTTGTTTTAAGGGTGTTTTGCATTAAGCATTTCTAGTGACTTTTACAATTTTAAAAATGTGTCAATGATTAATATGTTAAAATTACTTTGAACTATAGTATTATTCTGTAGTGAAAATAAACTAAGTAAAATTATTTTAACCAATTTAAGTACAGTGAGTTTAAATTTTGCTAGAAGTTGTAAGATATTTACAAAAACCATTATGTTTTCATTTATCCTCAAACTTTAATAGACATTTAAGACTTTCGAAATTCGAAACTTTCTACGATAGACTTAAGATGGCATATCTCGCAAAAGGTCGAAAAGAAGATTTGATATTGTTGGCTGAGGAATTGGGCTTGGATATTGAGAACAACATGAAAGTAATCCAGCTAAAGGATTTAATCGTCAAATCTGACAAGTATGATGAGGAATTAACGAAAAACTTATTATCCAGTATTATTGAAGAAAGAGTATCAAAAGAAGAGCAGGAGAGATTAGCAAGTGAACGTATAACACAAGAAAAACAAATAGAGGAAGCCAGAATAGAAAAAGAAAGAGCCCATGAACTTGAAGTCCTCAAGCTACAACTTGAAGTCCAAAAGTTGTCTTCGCTATCACCGGTATTACCCATTCAATCAAATGATCTACCAAAACTTGAGTTAAAAAGTTAATTCCTAACTTTAATGCAAAAGAAGACGACATCTCTTTATTTCTCAATCTTTTTGAGAGACAGTTAAAGTTTCTAAAGATTCCTGAAAATCAATGGATCGCTTACCTAGTTGGAGTTCTTCCAAGTGATGTGACAAAAATAATCGCCCGCGAGCCAGAAGAAAAAGCTGAAAATTACAACTATATAAAAGAGATCTTGCTAAAAAGATTCAAATTAAGCGCTGAACGTTTCCGTCACCTATTTGTGACACATAAAAAGAATCCGGATAGTACATGGAATGACTTTTATTTTGAAATTCAAAACTATTTTGAAAATTGGATAAAGGAAGGAAAAGTAGACACGTTTGAAAAATTGAAAGACCTTATGATAACCGATCAGATCAAGAAAAAATGCCCTCCTGAATTTAAAGAACACTTTTTGGATGAATGGGGTGACATCACTTCGCCAACTGATTTGGTAGAAAAACTCGATGCATACGACAATCTTCGTCACAAAGCTAATAAAGAAGGACCATCAGTCATTAATAAGAAACAACTCCCCCAAACCAGAGAAGAATATCCCAGATTCAACTCTGTCCGAAAAAACGTTAAAGGCGGAAATATCGACCAGCTTAAGCAGGACAAACCTTCTCCCGTTTTTTGCTATAATTGTCGTACGCCTGGCTATATTAAATCAAACTGTCCGAATTGTTCCAAATCTGAAAAGAATCCCGCTCGTTTTCACAGTATAAAGTTGAACAGTCTCTCAACATCCAACCAGATGGCAATATTAAATATAAACATCAATGGAATGTGGGGTACAGCTTATGTGGACACGGCTGCAACTCATACTATAGCTGGTGAAACTCTCTACCACCTTCTTAGAGAACAAGGAATACATTTCCAAAAATCAGTCCTCGACATAACTTTAGCAGATGGCAGCCATTCAAAAAAGGAAGTACACAAAGCCTTCGTTAAGGTCTGGATACAGAGAAGAAGATTTTCAGTACCAATTTTTGCTATTCCAGACGCACAGAGAAATAATACTCTACTTGGAATCGACTTTATAGAGAAAACAGGGATCGTTCTAAATCTTAAAGAACACTCGTGGCACTTTAGTGATAGACCGCATAAAACTTTCTCATTTGCAAAACTCGATGTTCCAGTGAATTGTGATTCACTCCAACCAGATTCTCAAGATCATTCCTCTGAAATTGAAACAAATACTAATCCAACGAAACAGTGGGAAGATCTATCTGAAGACAATTCCTTCATAGACTTAAATACCACTCTTCCAGAAAATTCTTTTATACTTCAAACAGAATTTGCAAAACAATGTTCTAATTTCATTGGGAGTAAGAGTGATGAAAGCTCAATGTTCCTTCGATCAGATGAAGGGGAAAATCTCAACTCCAACCAGAGGAGACAACTTAATGCTTTGTTGAAGGAGTATGAAAATATCTTCCAACAAGGGGGAGAAGCAACAACTTATATCGAACACCGAATTGATACAGGGGATTCAGCTCCAATTGCTTCACCTCCCTATCGACTCTCTCCAGCCAGAAAAGATATCTTGAGAAAATTTGCAAATATTTCAAAAGAGATTAAAGACATTGTTGAACAAAAACAAGATCAAAGGAAGAAATATGCTGATCAGGATAGAAGAAAAGGTCACCAGTTCAAACCTGAAGATCAAGTATGGGTAACCTTACATCCTCATATCAACAAATTAAAAAAGATTACAGCCAAATTTGCACCTCGTCGAGATGGACCGTATATTATACTTGCACAACGTTCCCCAACAAGCTACGAAATTGCCAGCCTGGACCAACCCAATATTTCTCTTGGAGCCTATCACACATCTGCTCTACGTCCATGCCTAGAAGCCCACAAAACCTCAAATGTGCCAACAAATCCTATTAAAAGAAGGGGTCGACCTCCTAAGACACCTGAAACAAACAACTTGCCAAGAAGTAAGCAACCGTCAAACTTTTCGCCTGGCTACTCGTCGAGACGACTTCGCAGCCAGAGGGGGAGCCTGTGACACTTCACCCTCCCTCTCTCTTCCTTCCCGAGAGCGCCCCTGGCGGGGAGAAGGAAAGACAATCAGTTAGGCTCTTGTTTTCGAACTCGCAACATGTGCTTTAATCATCCTTTTCATTTTGTGTTTCTGTTTGTATTGTGTGTAACTTAACTTTGAATGATTAAATTATTGTTACACTAAAGGCTGTTTTGATTATACCCACAACCACCGGACACACGATCCAGTTTTCGAGTGCAAAAAGTGATATTTAGATTTTATCAATTGTAACTAGTGAATCTCAGTATAGACTCAGTGAATTATAACTAGTAAATCCAAGAATATATTAAACAGAGGTAATCAGCGAACCTCAGTTTCATCGTAATCGTTTGGAAACTGTATTTACATGCTTAAACAGTTATAGCTAATTTTAAAATGTTTCTGAAACTCCAGCTACAATCGTCAAGATTGAAAAGAAGAAAATCAAAGACCACCAATAAAATCATATAAGCCACGAAATTTTTTTATCAGAAAATTCCCTCAGTGATATGGTTCATACCTTAATTTTAAGAATGTCTGAAACGTCTGAATGAATGAGATCTGAAATGAGAAGTGTGAAGAGAAGTGAAACTTTTGAAAATTCCTTCTCTCAGCAAGTTTATAAAATACTGCAGTCAGAACTCCTTTCACCTGCATTTCCTATTGGTGGCGTATTATGGACGACGTAAACACGTTCGTTGCAACGGCACAAAAAATTAAGAAATTAGTATATATAGTTACTACTCTTATAAAAAATATATGTAAGAAGTAAAAGGGATAAATCCACTGCCATGCATGACAATTTTGAATACGAGGAATTAACCACATGTTTTTTTTTTCTTTAAATGAGCAAAACTTGAGATCGGTTATTTAAATAAACTAAATCCTAGTATAAGTTACTCTACTCATGAATTTAAATCAGCTTTCGTTACGATTTAAATTAACTGAAAACGATGTAATTGAAATTTTGAAATGAATCATAATAATTTGCTTCAAGTTATCCAGGAACCAATATTTGATATAAGTTTCATTCCATTCTGATCAGTTATTTTTAACTCAACTCAGAAAAAATATTCTGTGGGCACACAAAACAACTGTCTACGGCCGTGGTAGCCTAGTGGCTATGGTATCGGCCTTCCATACGGAAGATTGGGGTTCGATTTCCAATGCCGGCAAAGACCCACCGAGTACATGCAATATACGTGCTCGTTAAATCTGTGGAATCGAAAGTCCTGTGGTCGGTCGTTGAGCAGTTACCATGGGTGCAATAGTCTGGAGAAATTTACTCCCCCTTCAAATCAATGCCAAAATTAAGGTAATAGATCCTCTGGTACTGCCATCTATCGGAGTATTTAAAGAGCAAAAAGTCGTACTTTCACCTTCATGGTGCTCTGATTAAAGGAAAAACGCTCCCAATTGACCTAAATTCGCATAGCCAAGGCATAGCTAGCTTGGCTTGTCCAAGTACAACAACAACAACTGTCTACTGAATAAATTACTCCGAATTTTTCAATCAGTAATTTTCAGAGGAATTTAACAATTAAAAAAGAAAATTGCTTCAGAAAAATCAGAAATGAGTAAATTTAATATTTAATCGGACATTTGAATAAACTATTAATACTAAAAACATTATTAAGATTCAATAAAATATCAATATATCTATCATGCAATTTTAAACGTATGCGCTAGTATTATAATAAAACTTAAATTTTCAAAAAATTAGATTTTTACTGATATTTTTTTTTAACTGAAATGCAATTTGCAACCTTTTTTCTTCAATATTTGGTAGGCTGTCAATAGCAAAAGATGACCCACCATCCAGAATTTATAGGTAAAGGCATCGTTCTTATATTCAGAAGGTAGTGGATTGGATACCTAATCCAAAAGAAGATTGTTGTACTGAGAAGACCTATTTATATTAAATAACCAGTTGGATCTAATATATATTTTGTGCATTGCTTAAGCGTGAAAAGAAGGATGTTAATACAGGTGCAGATCTCTTTTTTCGATTAGTCTTCAAAATAACAAGGCATTAAATACCTTTAGGTGTTTCATCATCAAAAACAGGCATTCAAGAAACGTATTGCAATAACTTAATCGGATTTTTATCAAATATTTAAAAGTAATTTTTTTTAGTATTAGATTACTTAAAAAATTTCTATAAATTTTAATAATTATACATAAATAATTTTAATAATTAAATAATTTTAATAAGACATTTTAATAATTAATTTTATTAATTAAATAGACTGTTCCTTTCTCTTCTTACGGAAAAAATTTAAGCATTTTTTAAAAAAAAGATAGTTACAAATGTAATACCAAACGATCATATAAGAAGTGAAAGCTCCAGCAGATGATTTTCCCAAACGACAATTTTCAACCCGGCCCGCCAGGGGGCAATCGTACCTCTAGTAGCACGTGACTGTCGTGTGCCTCAGCACACGTCGTCTGGTGTGAGGCTCGAAATTATTTTTATTTGGGTGGCAACTCAAATATTATAATCGTTTCATTTTTTTTTAAATAAACGGGTATTTTATGTGAGCATGAGCGATGATGAGAGATACATGAGGCTGATTAAGCGTGATTTTCCTATGATTTGCATGCTTGTCCCTTAAAGTGATAGGATAATATTTCGTGCGGTTCGAAGACCTCTTCGCCAAACACCTCCGAATATAAATAAGGATTTACTCCATAAAACGCATCAGCTGTTTCGGGAAGACGTCGATAGGAAGAGATAAACGACCATTTTTATTCTATACCGAGCATAATTAAAAGAAACATATTCAGACAGAAAAAAAAGCAATTTATTAATTATGCATGCATTTTAATGATTAGAATGCTCACGTCAATGAATTAATTAAATTTTTATCCGACATATTCTTGAATTTTTTTTTTAAAAAATCAATGAATTTTGTATTTATTTATTTATTTTTGTATATTTATATCTTAATTATGTTATAATATACCTTATAATCATAAATCTGAAAATATTCTTCTAAATTAAGTCAATATTTTACTTACTTATAATTTTTAGTAATTTTATTTCCTATTCTCATTCTGCACATTTTTGAGTATAATTTATCGAATAAATCTTTGAAATATATATCTTAGTTTAATTACACTGCTGGCCACCCAAATTGGAACACCAAGAAAGACAAAAGATATCACAACAAAATTTATTTTATACGTAGCATGTTGATCAAGTATCAAATGATTAAATTTATAGACTTCTATGAAGTGTGGTTCTTGCCAAAATCAGTAACCAGAGTAGCCGCCATTGTTGGAGATGACCGCTGCCACACGCCTCGGCATTGATTCAAAAGGACTTTGGATGTGTTCTTGGGGTACAACAGACCAAGCAGCTTCCACACGTTGGCAAAGTTGATTTGGTGTGGCAGCTGAGAATATAATCTGGTTCAATCGTTGAGCAAACATGGATCACAGGTTTTCTATCGACGAAAGATACAGAGAGGGAGCCGTCCATGGAAGCAATTCAATCTGGCGGTTGACGAAGAACCCTTGGACAATACGTGCCACGTGTGGTCGCGCATTATCCTGTTGAAAAAGAGCTATGGGTGAGCCCTGAAAGTAAGGAAGGGCAACTGGCTCCAACACCTCGGAGGTGTAATGTGCTGGCTGTTTAAAATATCGGCAATGATTACTAGAGGAGTACGAGAGTGATATCCAATACCGCCCCATACCATAATACTCAGTGTGGCGATGCATAACGCAGCTGTTCAGCATCCTCTCTCCTCGGTGTCTCCAGACTCGAATGCGACGATTGTGGTGTTGCAGACAGAAGCGTGACTCGTCAGTAAAGATAATTTCGTTCCATTCTGCCGTCCACATCCTTCTTTCATCGCACCATTTGCGGCGGAGACGTCTGTGCTTCTGCGTCAAGGGTAGACGAAGCAATGGATCTCTTGATGACTGACCACTCTGCCGTAAACGGCGTCGAATGGTACGCGCAGACACTGGATGATGCGTTACAAACTGAATGTGCTGTGCTATGGTTCGTGATGTGGCTGTGCAATCCGTCACTGATATGCGCTCAATTTGCCTGTCATCACGTGAAGTGGTGCACTGATGTGGATGCGATCGAACACGCGTCGGTCCGTCGGACCCTCCTACATCGAACGATCACATATCCGCATTACAGTTGTTTGGTTTCGTGCTACACGACGATCGATTTCCATGAAAGATAATCGACAATCTCGGTTGGCCACTATCCTTTCTCTGTCGAACTCGGATACTTGATAAAAAAAAAACCCACAAGAAAAACACAATTGCCGAACTTGAAATCGTCGAAATCTTCAAGTCTAAATAGCGCTTTGAAGTGGCTTTACAGGTGCGCGTGAAGTGCACCTGTGCTAAATTCTAATCATTTGCAACCCTCCGCTAATGCGTGTTGTAAATTTCATGTTATTTGCATGCTTCCTTCAGGGTGTTGCATTTACGGTGTGGTCAGCATTATATTTATTTGTGTGTGTGTACTATGCATATTTTAATTAAATTGTTTGAGTAGTTTGTCGGTCAGTGGTCATTTTTAGTACTGATGGGATAATTAGACCTTCGGATTCCGAGCCACTACGATCATTCAAACCAAAGGTGGGAATCGAACCGAAAACAAGAGCGTTAACTATTCGGTTACCAGCTCAACTATATTTTAAGTAAGCACCTTCTGCTAAGAGTATGACATCACTGAGGAAAGTATATTTATCGGCTCACATTAACCTAGAGGTGGGACCGTGTTCTTCGAAATGGGAGATTTCTAATTCGATTCCAGACACTTTTAAACAACAATAGAAAGGCGTTACTCTTCTTGCTTTTTTATATACATCTGTAGGCAGGGGTGCTTGAGAATTTCCTTTTTTGTGCTGATTGAATAGAGTCCACAATTTATAAAACGCCTTCTCTGAAGAAATGCAGTGTTGTTTAAAAAAGCCTTACAACAACTTCGAGCTTCTCCACTATCCGGGATCGAATTTTTATATCGATATGGTAATTGATTGATCAGAGTAGTCCAGTTCGAAATCTCATGAATTCGATTCTTACCTTTAACGTAGATGAATATAATAATCCGATATTCACATGAAACCACAGTTCCTATTCTATTCATCTTTCATGCACAAAAATGTAATAAGATAAATGTGAAGATAATTTTGGGAAATATTGATTTGACAAAAATGTTGGTCCCCATCTTAATTTATTAAAATTAAATGGACTTGAAGGTCAGGATTTTCAGGTGACTTTTCCAGAGTTGAAGATATCAGATGGAGTTTAGTGTCAAAGCTGCAGTTTTTCTTGTTCGACAAATAGCAAGACCTTGAAAAGAGATATCAAACGCCATTAGGAATCTCCTTATTCATTATAGTATACAAGATATTTTTCATCATTCCTATATTTCATCGTGTCTCAGATATAGGAATGCATTTTTAGGGGTGGAAAATTCCACTTCAAGTTCCAGAACCACCCTCAAACAGTTTCTAGACAGTCTCTGGAATCGTTTGACACCGCGTAACTGTTCAACTTATTGAAAAGAACAAAAGAAAGAATTAAATGGACAATTTAGATTATACAAAAAGAGCTTCACTCAAGGATTTTTAATTCATTGAATAAACTAAAAATAGAATTTAAAAATAATTCAGAATAAGCCGAATATTCCTTATAAGAATTTTTAATTTATTGAGTAAAATTTTCAAAAAATGTTAACTGATTATTTGAATAAATGTCCTTTGAAAGTGAATCGTTTGCTTATGAAATGTATCTGTTTATTAGGAATTGTTTTCAATGTTTTTCTAAAATAAAAATGTGAATTTCTTTTTAACTTATTTTGGACTCAAGTCCCCACACACTGGACTGTGTATGGAATTTGTGAAAACCGATCTTAGAAGCTCAGGCGTCGACCACATCATTTGATCGTGTGTCAAAATAACAAAGAGATCGTCGGGAAGAATTAGCCGAAAACGAAAAAAATATAAAAAATATTCTACACAAATCGAAATATCACAAACACTTGTTAATAAGCTTTTTGAAAAATCTAAACATAAAGAAAAAATATAATTTTACTCTCTTAAAAAAACTTTACTTGGTGCCATAACCCTTTGGTATCAAGAAATATTCTAAGGTAGGGTTGGGCAGACTTTTAGGTCATGAGCTACTTTCGATTTTCTTGTGTTACCTTTAGTGGCAATATTGGTTTTAATAAGTATATTTTTATTTATGCATATCATAAGAACTTATACATTGGTGATCATCCTAAAATGTGCAGGTGGTCTTCTAGTTGATTCAGTCTCCTTACTCTCCACCCCAACCCTGAGAAAGAATATGAATACAGCATGCAATTTTGTTTCCAAGAGATATATCTTGAACAAGAATAATGGTTTAAACTAGTACTATATACACCGAGATAAGCTCGGGAAATTTAAATAAATCTTAATTAAAAAGATACCTCATTCGTAAATAAGAATAACAGGCTATATTATATTTACAGTAAAAAAATCGATATTTGGGAAATGAAAACTTTTCATTAAAAGGAAAGAAAAAAAAACAGTTAAATATATGTATATTTTTAAAATTTGAAAATGAATTAAAAACTAGTGAAATCATTTAAGATAAAGTGCAATTTTATTGCAAACAATTATTTTTCATTCATATTAAAATCAAGTATACTAATTAAATTTGTATATTATGGATTACTGGTGGACTTTGTTGAAGTTAAATAAAGTGTAGTAAAATAAACAGGAATTCATTTATGTTTATGTTTTGTTTTGTGTGACATGTTTTGGAATTTATAAATTAATTTTGCAGTCTATATGCAAGCTCAGCTAGAAAAATTCTACTTTACTTTGTTATACCAACCTGATTGCTGACGTTTGCTTTTAACTAATGTAACTTCTCAAAAGAATAACAGAATTGGCGATTTTCTATTAATTAGCGATTTTTATAAAGTTATTTGGAAACACAATATTGTTTTATTATTTTTTCTTAGCTGTATAATATCTCAAATTTAGTTAAACTTACAAATTTGTAGTTAAATTATGAGATGTGTACACTAAATCATGTTATATTTTATACGAAAGAAAAAACATTTTCACTTTCCCCCAAGACTATACAATTGGTAACACTCGAACTATCTCGCCAAATCAGAGTATCTGGCAACCCTTCTCGTCTGCGCATTTATTGTCAACGTTTCTTTTTATTGAATAATTCACAAAGTGTCGATTGTATAGTTTTATTTCGCATTGTGTAGCTGTAGTTCCCACATTCCTGACTTCATATGACTTCAGCAAATCTTCAATTCAGCGAAAAATTAATTGTTCTCTTATTCAAATCGACTTCTCTTTTCGATGTCTCTCTTGAAATTATTTATCCTTTACTCCATTTTTGCAACTGGATATCGTAAAGTTTGAGGAATAATGATAATCCATAGAGACTTCATATTCACGTGGATGGTTGAAAATTTTAAGATGCTTCCGCAGAAATGTGGTGAATGTATAAGGAGTCCAGTGTTCACTATCGAAGAATTCCACGATTCTCGTTGGTATTTGAAATTGTACCCCCGTGGCAATAATTCAAATTCCGTGGACTACATCTCCTGCTACCTTTCGAGATCGACAGAAAACGACCCACAAGAAATTCGAATTGTTTTTCATATGTCGATTAACGGCGTGACCACAACCGACGTTCATTCTTTTAAGGATAAGTCCTGGGGGTGGAGCAAGTTCATGCCACGGAAGTCAGTGGAGAACCTGCAAGATTGTGTCGTGGAGTGTCACATCCGGGCGTTTTTCAGTGAAGCAGTTAGAGTTACGGATCAATCAGTAGTGTCATATTTTGCGAACCTACCGGAAAAGTTGTCTGAGTTCGGAAAAAAATGGCCTTTGGTTCCGGGAGATGCTGTAAGCGGAAGTGATTGGTCAGTGCCTCAGAGTTTTGCTCGAACCCTCATCGCTGTGGGAAAGAGGATCATCACTTCCCCTATCAAAGACTGTTCCCTCGCTGAAGTCGGAAGTAAACAAGTTATTACCGTGACAACGCCTTCCGCAACTTTGTTCCTAACGTTACATTATGGAACAAAAGGAAACGACAACTTTCTGGAAATTGAAATTGGCTTAAAAAGTAAAATAAAATCGAACTGGATGTTAATTTGTAAAATTGAACTCAAGGACCTCGCAAAGACGATAATCAGAACCTTCGAAGGAGATCATTTATTCGAGAGTGGTAAGGGCGAGAATTGGAATTTGCATCCTTTGGCGTGGTCCGATGTGGAAGGATTAAAGACGCCGTTCTTGAGATTCACCCTTGCGTTTTCTAACGGTCAGTGTTCCTCGGACATCGAATGGACGACTGGGATGGACGATTCTGACGACACATCGCACTTCGCCAAAGATCTTGCCAAAGATTTGCATCGGATGTACACCGATAAGAAATTCTGTGATGTCTCAATCCGAACGATAGATGGTTCCTTCGATGTGCACAAAGTTGTACTCTGCTTAAGGTCACCGGTGTTCGTCGCTATGTTCGAGAGCGGCTTGAAAGAGAACGATACCAGTGTCATCGATATCCATGATCTGGACTCGGCCACTGTGTGCAGAATGATTGATTTTATGTACACAGGAAATACTGGAGAAATGGATGCTGAAAACGCCATGAAGCTTTATTTCGCCGCAGACAAATACGAAATCATGTCCTTGAAAAATAAATGCAGAAGCATACTGAAGAATAACCTTTCAATAGAGAACATCTGCGCTGTCCTGTCGGTCGCCGATGCCCATCACGACAAAGAGCTGATGAAATCCGCAATCACTTTCGCGTCCTGTTGCAAGAAAAACATCTTGAAGTCTAAAAATTGGAAAGAATTGAAAGAAAACAATGTTCACTTGGCCTTAGACATCTTGACAAAAATGTGCATGAAATGATTTTCTTCACAAAATTACGCTCGTGCAATGTGCATAACTGGCACTAATTAACAATTGATATTTCTTAAAAGCATAGGCATTTTATGTTTGGAAGTTAAAATTCTACAAGTATTATAAATCCTATAATTTTTTCATACATTATAACATCAATATTATTTGTAATTATTTTTAGAAAAATTTTATTTTCTTGAAATGTTTTTATGGTTTATTTTTTAATATTTTTGAAAGAAATTTTTCATGGTTAATTTTTTTATTGATATGCTTTTATTAACACTGGTTATCAATATTTTTTGATTTAATTTTTGCTAAGCCCTTTTTTCAGCATTAAAATTTTCCTAGTATATTGAAATGTTTTTATGCTGCTGAATATATATATATATATATATATATATATATATATATATATATATATATATATATATATATATATATATATATATATATATATATATGTACATATATATGAGTATTTAAAATGTATTATTCATTACTATTATTTTTAAAGTAACATAAAAACTATAACTATAATATGGTGTAACAAATTAATTTTATTGAAATTTGCTAAATAAAATTATTTGTCAATATTATTTTATTATAAATAATATAACAAGTAATTACAACGATACAAATTGTTTTTGTTCTATTATTGTTATTCAATAATATTGTTTATTATATTATCAAATGTGTGTTGATCAGTTAATAATATTATTTGATTATATCCTTAATTATTAATATACTGCATGAAAAGTTCAATTTCCTTTCTAAATATTTTATCCTGCATTATATTTTATGTGATAATTATAATCATTTTATATAAATATATGTTCAATTATAACACATATTACCAAACTAATTACTAAATACTTCATTTATTTCAAAAACACTACAATTAATTATTAGTTTTAGAAGATTTCATATTGTTTTACTAAAATGAAGATTTTTGACTCCCTCATCATAAATTTAAATAAAATATTTGTAGATAGTTCATAATATTTAATGTACTAGAATTAAATACTGTATTTAATTTAATTATGGCATATTTCATTTTTAACGTCAATAGAAATTTGTTTTTCGATTATAGAAGCAGTAAATTTATTAATGTTAGATATTCATATTTTTCCGAAATCAATTCTTAAAATATTTTATTCCTGTGGTAATATTTTTGGTGCGATTATTTTTAATTGAGATTTAATTTCAAATTTATTATTTTTTCAGGTTAATATATTAGATTTTGTTCATATTTCTCTGAATTTTTTTAGTGTCGGGTAAAATATAAATAAGATTAATATGGCATATTTGAAAATGGTTTTTACTTATAGAATATTTTATTCACATTGCTTTTATAAATTTCAAAAAGTCATAAAAATATTTTTTTGTGTAAAAGAAAAAAAAATTAAATAGAAATCTCTTCACGTCAAATAAGAGTTTTTACTAATGTAAACGATGTTGATTTTGTTTCCAAATAAATATATCGATAGAATTTTAAAATTAAATAATATGAATTTTTACTTAAAATATGCTGTTTTCTGCTTGTAAAATAATGGTATATGTTGGTTCAAAGTAATATTATTAACTTTTCTTTAGATCAGCATTTCAGCAAAAAATTATATTCTATTTTGACTGTCTTGTTGTTGAATTTGCAGGGAAACTCACTGCAAGTTTTTTCCCTCCATATTAAATTCTTAACATATAATTTCACATATGTGGTGAATCCAGTACACCAGTACAATTAGGATCCAACTCCATTTAGATAAAGGAATTTTTATGAAAGAAAGATCTATTTTAACTAATTATTAAATGTTGAAAATGGGAGAAAAATCTACCTATTTTGAAGGAAAAATAACTTTTAATCAATTCAGTGGAATGGCAACTCTTTTACATTTTAAGATGCATTCATATGTTGTACAGTTAATCAATTCAGTGGAATGGCAACTCTTTTACATTTTAAGATGCATTCATATGTTGTACAGTTAATCAATTCAGTGGAAAGGCAACTATTTTACATTTTAAGATGCATTTAAATGGTGTACAGTATGTTGTACAGTTAATCAATTCAGTGGAATGGCAAATCTTCTACATTTTAAGATGCATTCAAATGTTGTACAGTATGTACATACGTGCTGTTAATGAAAATCATTGCTTGCTGAACATCTCGGTCAGAGTAAGCTGTTACATTGCCTTCATCCTTTTTCGGGCAGCCAGAGTTAAGCATCCGCTTGAGCATTTGCTTATAAACATATACGCTCCATCCCCTTCAAAGCCGGCAAATGCTTCTCTAGCTGATGGCCCCGCGTCTGTTTCAACTTGGATATTAAGGTCCTCTAACTTGACACTTTCAACGAGCATCATTTGCAATTTGGCAGCTAGGGTCCGACTCATAATCTATTTTCCTGTATCTTCAGCATTCACTTTTGAACACCCAGGAATTTTCAAAAAAATGTTTTCGAATTTCTCAAGTGACACGTCTTACTATTTCTCTCACACACATTCTCCTCTTTTCCCTTCTCTTACCTTTCCTTTTCTTGGACATTTTCCTTTCTCTCATTTTCCTTCCCTTCAATATAATTTGTTTTTCTGAAAATGAATAGGATAATTGGAGTTCTACTGTACTTAGCTTCTTTGGTGTTATGTGGTCTACATCATTACCGTTTCCACGTGTCAGACACAATATACCTGACAATTTATCTTTAGCAGACAGGAATTGAGACCGCAATGAATTTCTGTAACCTGTCCTACAAGTGTATCCATCACATCGCAAAATCTCTTCAGATTCGTAAAAATCAATTACGTAAATTAACATGGAATCGAGATAAATCTTCTAGTTTTATTTTTCATGTATTCTCTATGGGAATTATTAACTTTTATAATGCATTTGGCGATATAATGTTAACTACAACTTCAAAATCGTAACTGTAATTATAACCGAGTAAGCTGTTTTGCTTATTGAATTTTCCGCATTATTATAAGGTAAAATAGCTGTTGAAGTATTGAATTCTGCTTTGAAAATTATTGTATCTTAGTGGATTTAGATGCTTTAGGCAATTAATTTTTTATTAAATTGATTTTATTTTGATTATATCATTTAACTCTGTTACTGTCTAACCATTCAATTTTATTTATTAGTAATAAAAAATTGGCTGCGTTTTGGTGAAATATATTTATTACGCCGTATTTCCAGTCAATTTAGAAAATATCTAAGTTTTTAATTGATGATATATTTTAGAGAAGGCCTACCGATGGCTGAGTGGTTAGCGTTCCTGAATCCTGAGCTGTGGGTCCCGGGTTCGAATCCCGGTTCGGGCATGAATGTTTCTTTCCTTCTCTGTTCTCTCTGTCTTTTCTTCTGTGATATGGTATGAATGTGGCCTACCCTATAAACGGGTTTGTGGTGGTATGGCGCGGGTAACGCGCTACTTACCTCCTTGACTTGGTTCACAGGTGCCCGCTGGGTAACGATAAATGAGTAGCAGTTTCTGGCCCTGTTGTTGCATAGGGTTCGTCACCCAAGTTTGTCCGCCGTTGGAATAAAAATAATATTTTAGAGAAGTATACTCTGTTACGGTACGCTTATATCAAACTTATTGGAACAATAGAAATAGTGTCATCGCGCGGGTGAAAGACGCATTCTCATATTCAAAAAGCTGCAGGTTCAATAACGGATACCTCCCAAAATATTTATATCTAAATGGCTTATGCACATTAAAACTTTCATAAAATTTAATTTGAAGATTTTTAAGTACTACTTAAGCATTTGAATTAGAAATTTTCTTTTTTCTCAGTTTGTTGAACGGAGTCAGGAGAAGAATTCCAGTACTGCACCTACATTAAGTTCAAAAGAAAATGAAATAAATTCTCCGGAATAGAACACCAAGTGATAAAAATACAAACAGTAAAATCTTTCAATTCATGCCTGAAGTTATATTTAGGAGCTCCAGTGGCTCAGTAGCTTCACCGCTTCCCATAAGCTCAGCAAAGTGAAGCATCATTAGCCGCGGGCAGTGGTTGGTAGGGTGACCACGGTGTACTCTCCTTCACTGGGTTGCTGGAACTCCGTGGGTTGGGGACGGGTCCACGTTAATATGTGACGTCCAAAGTCCTTCCGTTGGTGTGGTGTGGATGTGGAGAGGAGGGTGCCAGCTCAGGTGTGGTCTCGTCACCTGACCGTAGTTCGAAATGACGAGGCACTTTAATAAGAGCAAAGTCGTACTTTCACCTTCGTGGTGCTCTGATCCAAACGAAAGACGCTCTCTATTGACTTAATTCGCACAGCCAAAGGCACAGCGAGCTTGGCTTGTCCAAGTGTCATAAGCAACAACAGCAGTTATATTTAGTAACATGTGTAAAGCTTTAAAGGAGGGACTGTTATCAGCTGAGGTGTCAGGTGGTTGTTCTGCAGCACAGATCAAGAGGTTGGTTTGGTTTTATGGCGTAAGGTCCAAATAAATAGATCTAGAGGAAGGTGGGTTGCCGAAAGCAATATAACATTAACTTTTATTTGATATTTTTATTTAAAAAATATGCTTATATATATTTCTATTCATAAATGGATGGAAAAGGATTCTTATTTTTTATAGGTATAACTGCTGTTATAAAAGTAACTACCCTTAACGCATCCAGACTTTCAGTTGAAACGCCAATCTGCATTTTTTCTAAAGAAAGGAGAAAAAATATAGATTGAAAGGGGTATTATCTATTTACTTAATGGAGCAATTCATTTTGAAAATACAAATTGCTGAAGCACGCACGGTTCTGGATCGAAACTGTAGATGAGATCGACGATTTCTTCGGGCAAAATTTTTTCCAATGATAGTCTGTAGTCTTAAGATTATATGCCTTAAATGTTGAATTACAATACTGAGAAGACCTCTTACTTTTAAATGTGCTCTATAGGATATTGATATGAAAGTTTCAACTACTGAGTAGAAAAATATTACATACATAATATACTTTCTTAAAATTATTTCTTTTATTATAAATTTAAAATATAATTTCAATAGATTTTGTTGTTTTTTCTTTGAGTTGTAGCTATTTTTTATAACCTTAATTGTTATTACACAACTTATCTTGTTTTTTCTTCTAAAGCAAATATGTCTCTATAGGCTATTTAATTGGCCAATGAAAAAAAAATTATATGTATATACATATAATTAAAAAAAATTGTTTTATAAAAGAAATAGTATTTAAAAATTGTTTTTAATGTCTGTATTAACTTTGTCTTTCTCTTACTGATTTAATTTATTATTTTTTAATATTGATTACCGTTATATCCATTGATTTCTCTTATATCAATTATATATATGTATATGTATGCATGTATATATATATATATATATATATATATGTATATATATATATATATATACATACATATATATATATATATATATATATATATATATATATATATATATATATATATATATATATATATATATATAGTATATCAATATATATATATAATGATATATATAAAATGGAAAGATATATTTTATTCAAAGTATCGGCCCTCACTTTCTACACATTTTTGCCATCTAGTAGGTAAATTATGGATGCCATTCCAAAAGAATGGAACCGCGTGAGCCAAACCAGTCGTCGAGCCATTTTTGGACATCTTCATAAGAATGGAAGTGCTGCTTGGCAAGTGCGTGTCCCATGGATGAAAACAGGTGCTAGTCGGAAGGAGCAAGATCTGGTGAGTACGGCGGGTGGGGTATATTTTCCATCCAAGTGCTGCGAAAGTGTCTTTGACCGGTTTTGCTGTGTGCGGTTTTCCATTTGACGCTCGTTCAGCTCATGTGCCACCCATTTTCCAACTTTCTGGATCTTTTGCATGGCTTTTAAGCGTTTGGAAATGGCTACACGAGAAATATTTAATTGCTCTGCCATTATTTCTTGAGTTTGCGTGGCGTCCTCATCTAATAACGCTTGCAGCTCGGTGTCTTCAAACTTTTTCGGTCGATTTTCCCGTTCTTTGTCCCTGACATCGAAATCACCACTTCTGAATTGTTTAAACCACCGTTCGAAAGTGTCGGCAGATAGAGAGTATGCACACCGTAAGTTTTCACAAGAATTTTATGTGCCTCCGCTGTTTTTTTTCTTCTGATTGAATAAGAAAATCTGCCAGTGCCTTCAATGCTCTTTGTTTGGCTCAAAATTCGACATGTTTACCACTGAAGAAAAATATGCTACTCACTCTTAATTGTTTAAACAAATATGGCGTTTTGAAGCTTGCTGTCAAAGCTACAAAATGATATATTGGTTATGACACTAGCATCTATAGCATGGGTTCCAAAACTTTTTTTTACGTGGACCACTTTCAAAGTTTTACTATTTTCGGTAGACCCCCTTGCTGCTACATTTCTACTGTAGTCCCGAAATTTCCCAAAAATGTCACCTAAATGGGGGTGTTAAGAAGAAAAAAAGTAGAATATATTTTCTGACATTTTACAATATACAATAAGAATATGTATAACAAATAGGCAGATATTTACTTTTTCCGGCACTGCAAACACTGACATCGATTCACAATCCCACTTTTATGTCCAAAATCTCGGAAACAAATGATATAACGTTTTGTTTCTTGGCATTCGTATTGATGCTAATGTAGATTGCAAGATGCATTTCATCCCTTTGCAGGTCTAAACAAGCATCCCGGACGAGCGGGCGGCACTTTGCAAGTCCCGACATGTAGTGCACACTTGTACTATTATCTATTGTTCTATTCAATTCTGTGTTTGAACTGAGTCTCGAATATTTTTGAGTATCTACCTAGTGAAGGATGCTACCTGCATACGTTGATAGGTAAATCCAAGCCAAAATTTTTGTTCTTTATTATGAAAACCAGAAATTTTTTCCTAGACCTCACTTACAACTTGTGAATCCCTGTTTTCTTTTAACGTCAAAGTGGACACTCGTGTGGTCTCCTATAAACCCCTGGGGGTCCACCTGGACCACTTTGGGAAACGATGATCTATATGCTTAGTGCGCCATCTACTGGAAAACAAATCCGCATTTTAAAGTTACTTAGTATATATATATATATATATATATATATATATATATATATATATATATATATATATATATATATATATATATATATATATATATATAACTAAAATCCGAAATTAAATATTAAGCTTGTTCGAATCAAACATAACAAATTATTTGAATCTTCTGCATATATTTTTGGAGACTTCAAATTCTCTGCTTAGGCAACAATTCATTTCATTCTATAAAAATCTGCTTTTAGCGAGTAGGGAAAGTTCACACTCTCGTGTGCTGAAGGTTATCGTTTCGATACTTGGTTGGGTCTAAAATCCTTGTTCTGAAATGATATGCGCACATTAAAAGTTCTGTGGGATTCAGTGCTCTTTCTCTTTGTGTGTTGCTCCATGCAAAGAAAAGTAGTCGATCTGTTACTTGACTAGTTTTCGGTAGCGAGGCAGTTGGCTGTATTAAAATATTCCAAACATCTCTTGAATAATGAAATTAATCTTAACAAAAAACGTTAATAAAGTGTGTTAAATTGAGAAAATTTGTTAATTGTCGATGAAAAGCCATTATTTCAAGAAAAGTAAATTGCATTTTTCATTTATATACTGTCAATAAAACTGCTCAATATATTTCACAATATATACATATGCATTTTGTTGTTGGGTTGTTACTAATGACACTTGCACAAGCCAAGTTCGCTATGTCTTGGCTATGCGAATTTAAGTCAATTGGGAGCGTCTTTCGTTTAATCAGAGCTCCATGAAGGTGAAAGTACGACTTTTGATCTTCAAGTCCTCCGATAGATGACAGCACCAGAAGATATACTTCCTTAAATTTTGACATTGATCTAAAGGGGGAGTAAATTTATTCAGACTATTGCACCCATGGTAACAGCTCAACGACCTACCACAGGACTTTCGATTCCACAGATTTAACGAGCACGTATATCGCATGTACTCGGTGGGTCTTTAGCGGCATTGGGAATCGAACCCCACTCTTCCGGATGGAAGGTCGATACCCTAACCGTTAACCTACCACCGCCGTAGACAGTTGTTTTGTGTGCCCACAGAATTTTTTTTCAGAGTTGAGTTGAAAATAACTGATCAGAATGGAATGGATTTTAATAACGTTTTACATATCATGTATTAAAAAATTTAAATGTTTAATACCACACCCACACTAAAAAAAATATGTATTACGTATTGTAAGACATTCTATGTTTCAAAGATAATTTCACGTATTAATTGGTAAAAAATTTAAGCTAAAAACATTCCTCTTCCTCTAAATTGAAAAAGTAATATTCTATTTTACAAAAATAAAAAAAGAATTTTATATTTAGCACTTAGATAATTATAGGAACACATTATTCAATTAAAAAGGGAATAGAATTTCAATTAATCATCATTTATCAATTCAATTTCAAAATATATTTTTATCACCTTACTCACACACAGTGGCAGGTCAGTCCATATGGGGGACAATGCCCATATATGTTTTCTTCACCCAGGGCCTTGTGGTTTGAAGTGTGTGTCCTAGTTAGGTGGTCAGTCTAACGCGAAACCTCTAGCATTTAGTTCCCAAGCATGCTTGGTACTCAATTTTATCTAGCCAATGAAAGGATGACTCGACCTTGCCCAGATGTAGGATTGAACCCTTGCCTTGTGAGCGGGAAATGCTATCACTACTCCAATGGGCTTCCTTTTTACCAACTAAAGTTTTTAAAATTTATCTGCTTACTATGAATTTATTTTAAATAAAATTGCTCCCGTGAGAATGGTGTTGTTATTGTTGTCTTGGGCCAGCAAGGCTGGCTTTATGGAGTGTGCAACTCCACTTTCTCAACTGAACTGTATTTTGGTGTGGAGTCCGATTTTTTCAGTACACACATGCCATAGGTACCCGTTTATAGGGTTGGCAACCCGTTCATACAAAGATAGAATATCTAGACAGAGAGAGTACATCCATATCCATACTGGGAATCGAACTCAGGACCTCCCTATCCGTATTCAGGCACTCTAACCACTAGAAAGAGTGGGCGGTGCGAGAACGATGTACAGTTGCTATATTGTTTGATATCTGGGTTTACGAAGAATCTGAGCAATCAGATCTTTGCGCTTTAGAATTGCATATATAAAGGGAAATGTCACACCATTGGTATGAAGTACAAATTTGGAAAAGGGAATACCAGTTTCGGTGTCGACCTCGTTATTGTGCGCAGTGGTGTCCGAAATGATTAAAATACCTGATTTTCCTGCCATTGCAGAAATATGCTACAGTTAACATGGTAGATATAAGAAATCGGCAACAAAACCAGTAAAACAGTTGGTGAACAATAACTTTAACCGTGTTTTTGCAACGTTGAACTCTTAAAAGATCTACAGTAATTTGGTGAGGAAATGCATTGTTTTCGTGTTCGATACCTGACATTACTCCAAGCCTTTCTGCAGAAAGGCTTATGTATGTTGAAATTAAATTACGATCCAATGTCTCTTTTGCTGGTACAATAGAGAAGAAATTGCCAACTGTGATGTCGATCTCGTCACTTGATAATTGGTTATAAATTACGAGATGGCTAGTGTAATTTAACGGTTTCTAGTGTCTGAAAGCGGCTATCTTAAACCCCTCGTAATAATTAATCTACCACTTTTTAAAAATTACACGCATCATTTAAAACTTCTCTGATGGCATTTCCTTTTCGATTATTAATGTACATTGCGAAATTCCTAATCTATCAGCAGGTCAAAATATATTTTATAAATCCTATATTCCCTTCATCACCAATTAAGGGGAATTATTTATAAAAAGGAAAATTTATATTTTCCGAAATATCCTTTCCTATTTTACCCTCTTGAATTAAAAATTTTTCTTTATCGTATAAAGATCTGACATTAATTCCATAGTAGGAGAGGGATTTTTTGGAGCGAACGCTTCCTTTCGATTTTATCTTGCTCTAATCATCGCCGAAATTAATGAGGAAGTTAATGTCTCTCTAGAGTCAGGATTTCTAATTATGGGTGTGCGACTGCGCATGATCAGCGAAAATGACACTCAGCCAATGGGGATGATTTGTTGGAAGCGTGATCAGAAATGAGCTTCGATGGTGACACGTTTGCCCGAGGTTAGAATTAGGCAACATTCACAAAAATGAATCCGATTAGCGGTGATTCTTCATGAGTTCAATATCAATCTTTGATAATCAATTTTTGTGTTTGATATCTGAAGTTACAACATAATTGGCAGTGTTACATAACAGATGTCTGTGATAAAAATGACGCTTCTGGCTATTTAATACAAGATTCTGGAGATATCAACCATTTCAGTTTATGTGTTGCTTGTGATTCCTGAACTTTAGAACGTTATATTTAGTCATTTTAATTTAATTTGTAAGTCGACCGATGGCTGAGTGGTTAGCGTTCCTGACTCCTGAGCTGTGGGTCCCGGGTTCGAATCCCGGATCGGGCATGGATGTTTCTTTCCTTCTCTGTTCTCTCTGTGTTTCTCTGTCCTTTCTTCTGTGTTGATGTATGAATGTGGCCCGCCCTATAAACGGGTTTGTGGTGGTATGGCGCGGGTAACGCTACTCGCCTCCGTGACTTGGTTCACAGGTGCCCGCTGGGTAACGACAAATGAGTAGCAGTTTCTGGCATAGGGTTCGTCACCCAAGTGTGCCCACCGTTGGAAAAAAAATTTAATTTGTAATTGTTTCTAGCAACTTATATACCACTAAATCTAGCTAACTGACTAATATCTTTGAGTCAAGTGACTAAGTCAACATCTGAGTATCTTTCTCTGTAAACTTCCAAACCATGGACGTGGGAGAATATTAAGTTTCCAAATATTTAACAGACATTGTTTTTTCTAAGCATGATTGCCCTCAGCTGGGTTAGGTATAGAACATGCTCTCTTTTTGATACGATAACAATATTCTTTTCTGATCAGGTTATCGCAACTCATGTAATACTGTTATATATTTACCACCACAATAGGCTGAATGTTATGTAGATATTTCTTACCAGATCGATACAATATCCCATTCATCACTCTATTGTAGGCTGCGAAATGGCTTAAAGTTGCTGTAAGGCATTTTAACATCTACTGCACAATTATCTTTCGGGTGGAGGCCAAATTCACGTGTCACATTGTGAAAATCAACTCCAAAGAACCCACCCAGAGAGACACGTTTGCATAAGTTGTCGTTGCATCAGCTTGCACCCCTGTACCTAGAGCTGACTTAGACTCTACCAGTTAGATAGAAGCAGCCGGGTGGAGTATTCGTGATTTTGAAGCAAGGACCAAGCAGAAGACCCCCAATACTTGCCCTACCATCCCCAAAGGTATCATTTCATTTGGAGGACATTGCAACACACCCAGTTTTAACGCGCACAGCCACCATTAGCGAGCACGACGGATATTGGGTTAAGCTGGGATTCGAACTCACTACCTTCCGATAATGAGAACGACGCCCTAACTAACCAGTCTGCCTCATGTCTGCAGAAGGGCAGCATTCATCTCCCGCTGTTCAACAGTGACTGGAATCAAACCCAGGATCTTCCACTCTGAAGAAAAGTGCCCTACCACTAGGTCGCGGTGAGATACTGTCTCATTGTGTAAATCGTCTTTGATTTGTCGTTCAGTATTTTCTGGATTGAAGCCCGGTGGCTTAGTGGCAGAGTTTCACGCTCCCATGACACAGGTCCGAGGTTCGATCCTCGGGCTGGGCAAGGTTGACTCAGCCTTTCAGCTCTTCAGTGGGTCGATTAACTGAGTACCTAGCATGCTTGGGAACTAAACACTGGGGGTCTTACATTAGGCTGACCACCTAACTGGGACATATGCTTCGCACCCCATGGTCCTTGGTCATGAAAACTGTTATGGGCATTGTAGGCCTTGGCCCACATAGGCTGCCGTACCATGGAGTTTAGTTTTTCATTTTCTGGATTTCTTAGATGATTACTAATAGTACCGTCGCCAAATAAGTGCTTAAGTATTTCCTGTTTTTTTATCAAACTAAAATTAATTTTTAGACTAAAGTGTATGTTAAAAGAGAAATGGCATAATTTTTGGGCATAATTCGATTGAAAAATTTGGAAATGGCATAATTCGAACAAATATGCCGAGACTTTGCACTTCTCATTAATTATCAATCGATTAATCATAACAAGGGCTTAATGAGACCTAATGGCAGGACTGTGTCTTTCGCGCGGAAGGTTTGAAGTTCGGTCCCAGCTACTGTTGAATAACATACATACTTGCATACATAGCGGTGCAGGCGAGTCCTAAATAGTACCTAAGATTAACTTGCCTATCACAAACGCCTTGTAATTTGGAAGCACTGTCGGGTTGATCCGACAATCTCTACTTCACATCTACGCCACACCAATGGAAGAACTTTGGCCATTACAGATTAATGTCCACACGTGCCAAACCCACGAAGCTCCATTAACCCAGTGAGGAAATTGTGATCTCACAGACCAAAGCTGGAGGAACATTCAAAAATATAGCACTACCTCTCAAACCTAATTGTTGGCATAACTTAGTCTAGTAAGCGCCATACTTGATAATCTCCCACCTACAGAAATGTTTGATTCCTCACATCACTGCACTCGTTCCCATTGTTCAAAAGTCTTCTGCCGCCCAACTTGTCTAGTGGTCAGCGTGCCTGACTGCGGATAAGGAGGTCCTGGGTTCGAATCCCGGTTCGGGCATGGATGTACTTTCTCTCTCTATCTATCCTGTCTTTATCCTTTCCTTGTATGAATGATGTGTGAATGGTTGCCTACCCTATAAACGGGTTCCTATGGCATGTGTGTAGAGCAAAGTCGTACTTTCACCTTCATGGTGCTCTGATTAAAATTGAATGACGCTCCCAATTGACTTAAATTTGCATAGCCAAGGCATAGCGAGCTTGGCTTGTCCAAGTGTCATTAGTAACAACAAAAGTCTTCTTTTGTTGGTTTTTTGGTTTTTACCACTTTTTATTTGGAGGCCGTGGTAGCCTAGTAGTTACGGTATCGGCTTTCCATCCGGAAGGACGGGATTTGATTCCTAATACCGCCAAAGACCCACCGAGTACGTGTGATATATGTGCTCATTAAATCTGTGGAATCGAAAGTCCGGTGGTCGGTCGTTGAGCAGTTACCATGTGTGCAATGGTCTGGAGAAAATTTCCTCCCTCTTCAAATCAATGTCAAAATTGGGAGTGGATCCTCTGGTGGTTCCATCTATCATAGGATTTAAAAAAAGAGCAAAGTCGTACTTTCACCTTCGTGGTGCTCTGATTAAAACGAAAGACACTCCCAATTGACTTAAATTCGCATAGCCAAGCAAAACGAGCTTGGCTTGTCCAAGTGTCATTAGTAACAACAAAAGTCTTCTATTGTTGATTTTTACACCACTTTAACGACTTTGGAAGCCACAAATTAATATTAAACGCAGCTTCAGTAACTTAATGAGGACGAATGTGGTCACTCTCTTAATCTCTGCCCATTGTTGTTATTTATGACACTTAGACAACCCAAGCATGCTAATCGACGACTATACGAAATTAAGTCAGAAGGGTGCATCTTTTATTTTAACCAGGGCATCACGAAGATGAAAGTATGTCTTTGTTCGCAGACTCCTCCGATAGAAGGCACCACCAGAGGATCCACTTCAATTTTGACTTTGATCTGGACGGGAAGGGAATTTTCTCCAGACCATTACCCCGTGATAACTGCTTAGCCGGTCGACCACAGGACTTTCCAATTCCACAGATTTAACGAGCACGTATATGGTCGATAAGTCTTTGGCGGCATTGGAAATCGAACCCAGCCTTTCTGGACGGAGGTCGGCACTACACGGTATTAATTTAGTAAAAACTCTCTAGAGTTAACGATAGTTCAAAATAAAAATATGCATATTTTTAGTACACTTCAGAATATAAACCTAGGTCATGAAAACAGATAAGGTGACCCTCACATGGGCTGTCATGTGGGTGTGCCATTTGTTTTTATTTAGAGTACACATCACACCATAACCCAGTGATTCTTAACGCCTGTGCCGCGGTAATTTTGTGTACCACCAATTTCTTTAAAAAATGAAAATGTATACAGTTTTTGTTAATAATGTTTTAAAATTTTGTTCTTTTTTATTACGAGGTAAGTTACAAATGTATTGTATTGTAGTAGATATTATTTTATTTTACATTCAAAATTATTATCATAAACCACCCTACACAGTGTTTTAGATAAGTAAACAACTTTTAAACTCGCCTTTTTGTGTGTGAGCCGAATTTTGAAATCGAGTAAAGTGGTCAGCTACAAAACAGTTTGAGAATCACTGCTATAACCAATAGTAACTATTATTTGAAAACTTAGGTATATAAGCGAAAAGATTAATATTGACTTACAAGACAAATAATGAAATTAGTAAGAAAACACCATTATCAGCGACCATTGCGACTTTTTTTTTGTCGCCAAGTTAAGCGCATGCTTTTTAACGTGAAATTTTCCCTAATTCCCAAAAATATGCATTTTAGAAGATCTTAAAGCATATACTAGTATACAAAATCTAAAAAAATTATTATTAAAAAATGAATAAAAGCTTTTTTGTTGGGTTTGCCTTTGTTGGTTTTGCAAAACAACCGGTAAAAGAGATAAGTAAATAACAATGACTTACTTGATATGATGTCAAGTTCACGTGTCGAATATGCTTGGTGATATTATGGAAAAATGTATAGTAAAAAGATAATAATAAATAAACAAAAAGAAATTTACAGTTTACGATGTTTGGACACTGGCGACAACGAAACACAACAAACGTAGAACAAAAAATTCGAAAACTTCCAATGCTGTTGCCACTGAAAAGAAACATATATATGGCGTAAAATAATGTTAAACACGAGCAAAACCAAATCTGGCAACAAAGAAATCTGAAAAATAACAAAAATTGGCAACAGGATAATCAAAACAAAGGACGCTAGATTTGGCGAGAAATCTCTTGAGTAGGGATATCATACTTACACCACAAAAAAAGTTTGAGAATCACTGCTATAACCAATAGTAGTAACTATTATTCGAAAACCTAGATATATATAAACGAAAAGATTAATATTCGACTAACAAGACAAATTATTATCGACCTATAAAACGACATATAAATGCATAGAAGTAAAATGTCTTATAAAAGTCATTCAAAAATAGTTACGGGAAATGAAACACGACGTGATATAAGAAAGAAAAAGTATTTCACAATTTTTTAGATTAAAAATGGAAATCCAGTTCACTGTAAAGATTAGACCGCTTTCCATAACCTTTTCATTTTTGAGGACAGACTTCCAAATTTACGAGAACACAAATATCAGTATATTTGAAAATTACGGCGCCTTTTGACAGCGTCCCACTGCGCCAAATGTCCACAGATTACCCAAATCCTGATTTACCGCCAAGAGGGGGTATTTTTCCACGTAGCTTCCCTTAATTATTGATCCAATATTTTCTTTGCGGTACTTCGCCAAATCTGATAATTTAGAGAAATCTCTGCGTCTTCTTGGTCCAAACTTGGTCAACAATAAATAGATTTCAATAATGTTGAAGACAATAAATTCAGGTATTAAGGAAAGAATGGTGCCGTTTCAGAGGCACTAAATATTGTGCTGAAAAACTTTCACACTTAGAGCCAATAAAAAAATAAAATATTAGAATTTTATCAATAATTTAGTCTTATTAGATTTACGGTAAAATTTTACCGTACGGTCACCCTTGACGAAATTTTCAAAAAGTCGCCAAGGATGATCGTAAGAAGAAAACGGCGGAAGGAAAATAGCTGAAATAGTGACAAATATTTCATACATTATTGGTATCTAACAATATGCTCAACTAATTTTACAAAATTAACAAAAAACGCAGATTTATAGATTTCAAACATCAATGGTAAAATAATAAAGTTGATATGTTAAATTATCCATAAAATTTTTTGATTAAATTTTATATTAATGAATTAAAATAGCTAAATATTCATGAGAAATTAATGACAAATAGGGTTGCCAAAATACTAGTTTTTTTGGGTTGCCAGTAAAAATGTTCGCCAAATTTGGCACCAAAAAAATCTCGCCAAGGGTGACCGTGCAGTAAATCTGATCCAGATTTACTTTAATGAGATTTTATCACTTTTTCGAATGTGACTTTGTTAATTTAATCACTTTTTCTAAATGAGAAAAATTCAAACTGTAATAGTAGTAATAATATGACAGAAACAGTTTTGGAGCTTTATGCTCGTTGGCTTATAGCTCGCATTGACTAAGATTGAGTTTTTTCACAAAACTCGTCAAAAATTTAGAACACTATATTACCACAGACAGGCCTTCGAGGTGTAATTTTGAGACATTTTTACCTTATTTACGCTTCCGGCTTTCAATTTCTGTTCACTGAAACTGCTGAATACTGCCAATCGCCGTATTATTTTCAACGGCGATGTGACTAAGTTTACACTAGAGCTGGCAATCTCCTCATCAAGTCTCTTTAGCACACCAATAGCTGAACATTATACAGCTCCGCTGTCGATGTTCTAAAGAAACTTGATGAAGTTTTAAGTTTGTTCTTTAAATAAACTTATATGATTTCATCATGACTTTAAGTCATATATCATTATGAAGTCAAAAGTTTATTATTTATTAGTATATATATATATATATATATATATATATATATATATGTGTGTGTGTGTGTGTGTATATATATATACATATATATATATATATATATATATATATATATATATATATATATATATATATATATATATATATATATAAATTTTCTTGGCTCGCCCCATTGGCACCAGAAGAAGAGGACGACCGAAACTCCGATGGCGTGACTGCCTTGAAAACGACCTAAATACACTAAAAGTAACAACTGGATGACCTTATCCAAAAATAGGGTGTCCTGGTATGCACTTCTGAGGAAGGCAAAGGCCCACCCTGGTCTGTCAGGTCAATGAAGAAGATTATATATATATATATATATATATATATATATATATATATATATATATATATATATATATATATATATATATATATATATATATATGTATATATATATATATGTATGCATATATATATATATATATATATATATATATATATATATATATATATATATATATATATATATATATATATATATATATATATATATATATATATATATATATTCTACTATTTGGAAATCCAATGAAAACGCATATATGATGATTAGTGTGTCTAGAAAGTGCTTTCTTATGTCTTGCACTTTTTCCTCTGTCACCCCTCACAATTGCCAATATGCCATTGTTCAACTTAGTGAAGTAAATGCTACAGCTTTACTTGCGGTTGTCGATCATCTGAAAATTCCATCGGCTGATTTAAAAGAAAAATTTTTGTGATTTAAAATAAATTGATTTTCCAATATGGATGATGCAGCCAATGTTAGGGGTTTTGTCTGATATATCAAATATGCAGTATTAAGAAGAACTCGAAGGAATGCAAAATGATGAGACAGTTTAAACTTTATTTAATATAAAAGCAGTGATAGTATGGTTTTGTGGGAAAACAGAAGTCAAATACACAGGATTCAACCGAATGTGCGAGAAAAAAACTATTGTTACCGCTTCCTTTTCATAATAAATGCTGAATGTGGATTTAGTGCTATAAATAATTAACTAATAAAAAAGAAAAAAAAAGAAAAAGAATTGTTTGGATATAACACAACGGGGAGATTCGAGACTGAAGCTAGGCAAATTGGAACCTAACATGTTAACTAACTACATTTGGACAAGCCAAGCTCGCTATGCCTTGGCTATGCGAATTTAAGTCAATTGGGAGCGTCTTTCGTTTTAATCAGAGCATCACGAAGGTGAAAGTACGACTTTACTCTACACACAGATAGGGTAGGCAACCATTTACACTTCAGGTAGGCAGATAGGGTAGGCACACTTTATAGGGTAGGCAACCATTTACACTTCATTCATACAAGGAAAGGACAAAGACAGGATAGATAGAGAGAAAAAGTACATGCCCGAACCGGGATTCAAACCCAGAACCTCCTTATCTGCAGTCAGGCACGCTGACCACTAGACAAGTTGGGCGGCAGAACCTAACATAAAATCTCTGTGCAGCACACTCAAGAGCAAGTATCTCTCACTAAATTAGAAAAATAAATTATTATAGAAAAATATTAAAATTATTTCGAACTTGAATTTTTATTTACTACTAAATTTACTCGTTAAACAATTTCCATGTGATTTCTTCTTAAAACCCGGGCGCTCCGTGGCTGAGTGGTCAAAGCATCACTCCGCTAATCGCTTGAGAGCGTAGGAGTGTGGGTTCGATTCCCACCGTGGCCCTGTGTGTTTTCTTCGTTATTCTTCTGTGGTTGTTCACCTGTCATTGTGATATTTGTCCTATTATCGACGAAGACTTACAAGCGGATCTCAAGAATCAAGCATACAAGTCTGAATATATATAATGTAATAAAAAAATCTTAAAACCTGTCATTTTTGTTTCTTAACTGAATAATTCAATTTTTTAATATTAAAAATTATGTACACGTTACATAGGGGAACACACAGGAATTTTAAAAAGGCTTAGAGAGAGGTGGGGCATGGCACAAAAAAGGTCGGGAAACACTGATTTAATGCCTTTTTCCTGGTGTAATATAGAAATTTGGAGACCAGAGCAAAATATCAAGTGTTGGCCATTTTACGTAATTCTAGTTCAAAACTGTGAAATGCCAAGCATGTGCTTAAAGTATTCAATAGCCATAAATAAACACTTAAAAATGAAAGGAAATACAGGAAAGAAATAAAAAAATGTTGAATTGAAATAGATGGTAGTTCTAATTTGAATATTAAGTTTCTCAATAAAAGTTTTTTCATATGCAAATAAAAATATAAAGCTAATTTGTTAAAGGTCTTATTCCTATTAAAAAAATCAACATTCTATATAGATTTGAATAACTTTGTTATATTAAAAATGTTAGTGAATTTAAATGGTTTTATTATTTAAATAAAATAATGTGTATTTCTCAAAATTTATAAAGACTTTAGTTCAAAGAATAAATAGCCTTTCCACATATTTTGTAAGACGATTTTGTGCAATTTATTATTTTTTTCTGTAACTTTCGAGTACAATTCTCCAACTAGAAATAAATTATTTCAGTCGTGTTTCGTATTTAAAGTCGCCAGCTTTCCCCCCCCCCTGAATTTGTATGACAGACACCTCACGCCAAATTACTTAATCAAGCAGCTTCAATTATAATCAGACCACCCATTTTTTTAAGCGGAAAATTTTTAAAACTACGTTTTGCCTAACTCCTATTAATCTTTGTAAACACTGAAGACATTGATGAACACAAAGAAACCAAAAAGCTGAAATGTGGTTACGGATTACATTTTAGCTCAATTACATATTTTTCCTACATAACCACTTGCGAAATTTTTGGAAAAAAAATTTTTTTATCGCCATAAAATAATAGAAAATTAAAAACAAAAAAAATCACGCAAAATGGAACGTTTTAAATTCGCAAACTTCAGACAAGTTTATCGACAATTTTAAGGAATTTATGACAGCAAACGACATAAATAAGATCATCGAGAGTGCATCTGGCAACAGCGGAGGGAGAAAGAGGGCTTCGGAAACAGCAGCGGTTACAGTGAGTGTAAAAAATTGCACCCTATTGTCCGAGGAGCTCATCAGTGTCAGTCTGTTCGATTTGGCGATGGAGAACGTGATCAGCATTCTTTGTAGTTCCTTTTTTAATGCGCATAACTAAGTTGTAAAGTTTAAAACCAGCTCAAAGCTTGCCAATGGATGGCTGGCTTAATTTATGGCCTCCATGATGTGTGGCCCACGAAACGGGAGATTAAGGGAGAGAAAGTCATTTTTATGATAGATTCCAAGGTTCGTTTGGAATAGGGCCTAATCAGGGCCACTGATCACACACACTCAAGAAGCACTTCAACCGCAATGTGACCTAAATATGCAACTTTAACCACCTCCTTGGCAGGCCAGAAAACACATCCGTTTTACTTAAAAGCAATAAAGAATATTCATAAAAACTAGGATCATTTTGAGAGTTTGAGTTTGATAAAGTGTAGGGAAAGTTAGTTTTTAATTGAGTGGACTAGTTTATCTTATTTGGTTATTTTTATGATTTTGTGGCATTATAAGGATTGATATTCCTACTCTAAATCCATCACTCTGTTTCACTCAGAATGTGTTAAAACTTATGTAAATAAGTATATATTCATTTTAATTTTACATGCTTAATTCAGCATTTGACTACATACAATTTTATTGATTTTCAAATTTCTTCGGCTGTAGGGAATAATATAAATGAATGTCCACAAACTTTAATTCAATATTTGATTATAAGTAATAATAATCTTTATTTTTCATTTTTATCGGCGATGGGCAACAACGTTTATGAGTTTTTTATCTATAATTTTACCTCAACATTTTTGATTAGAATTAACAATCTCAACACTTAAATTTCAATGGCAGTAAAAACACTATTGAAGCAACATTCGTGAGTTTTTTCTCTACAATTTTACCTCAATATTTAATTCGAAATAACGATTTAAATTTCATAGGTAATAATAAAAATATTAAAAAAACATTCGTGATTTTTTTTTCTACAATTTTACCTCAATATTTAATTTGAAATAACAGTCTTAACTCTTAAATTTCATTGACAGTAATAACAATATTGAAACAACATTCATGAGTTTTTTCTCTAAAATTTTACCTCAATATTTAATTTGAAATAACAATTTAAATTTCATAGGAAATAATAAAAATATTGAAAAAACATTCGTGAGTTTTTTTTCTACAATTTTACCTCAATATTTAATTAGAAATAACAGTCTCAATTCTTAAATTTCATTGGCAGTAATAACAATATTGAAACAACATTCGTGAGTTTTTTCTCTACAATATTACCTCAACATTTAATTAGAAATAACAATTTAAATCTCATAGGAAATAATAACAATATTCAAAAAACATTCGTGAGTTTTTTTTTCTTTCTACAATTTTACCTCAATATTTAATTAGAAATAATAGTCTCAGTTCTTAAATTTCATCGGCAGTAATAACAATATTGAAACAACATTCGTGAGTTTTTTCTCTACAATTTTACCTCAATATTTAATTACAAATAAAAATTTAAATTTCATTGGAAATAATAACAATATTGAAACGACATTCGTAAGTTTTTTTCTCTACAATTTTACCTCACTTTTTGACTAGAAATTACGCGCGATCTCAACATTTAAATTTCATTGGCAGTAATAAAAAAATTGATGAACTCAAAATTCAAACATTTACCTCAATATTTGATTATTGACAATACTCTTCACATTTTTTTACAATTTTATCAACATTGTGGAAAAGAATTAAAAGGATTTTTTTGTCCACAATATATTTTAAAATTTTCTTTATATAATATCCTCAATCACAATTTTCTTTTATCGACTGAGAACAATATTTGTGAATTCTTTTTCCACATATGTTGAAACTCAATATTTGACGGTAGACTATCTTTTATACCTTTTGATTTATATTAACAGTAGAGAGAACACGTTAACATTAATTCTCTATCCTCAAATTTATTATAATATTTGCTTATACAATATCCTTAATCCTTGGATTTATATTGATTTAATAAAAAAAATATTATTAAATTATAGCTATTTCTTTATGCAGTAGCTTATGGAAGAAAATTTTTCTTTCAAATGGATATTTGTGTTATTTATGGTTGATTACAACCAAAGAGGACATTTTTATAATTGTACGATTCCAGGGTCAATTTTGTTGCTGTTGTTAATCTCAGATTGTCTAACAAAGCTAGATTTCCAATAATCCAAAAATATACAAAAATTATAAAAATAAGAGAATGGGAAGGACCTCATCTTTTTTTAAAATCCAAGCAAACTAAAATATGAGCGGTTTCAACCTGTCAACCCCACACCGAATGCCCTCAGGGGAGATCTTCTGTCCCCACCTGAGAGAGAGTGTTTTGACATGGTCACTTGAAGATCGAGAAAGCCGTTTGATATTTTCTAAGATAAAGCCGAAAAGATCCACCCTAGTTTCTTCGAAAAACACCCCAGGTAATGGAGAAGAATTCTTCCAAATCGGCTTAATTCCATGTTACTAAGGAAAGAGATGTCCTTATATGTGAGAGCCCCACAAAGCCTCACCCCTTTCTAAGCAGTAGTCCTGGCCAGGCCTTCCATTACCGTCGAACCCCCCATGAAATGGAATCCATTGAAAATGGATCGAGTGACCAGAAGAAAGGCGGACGAGAAGGGTCGATTCCATTGTTGCTTAAATGTTCTTTGCTTTGTTTGTTTGAGAAGGGTCGATTCTATTATTGTAAATGTTCTTTTCTGCTTTTTGTAAGTATATTGACGGAGGGGGTGTACTTGGGATTTTTACTGTTTTCCTTTACTATTTCAAAGAATACGTCCTACTTTTAAGAAAATTCTTACCATATCTGAAAATGAATGGAATTTTATGAAAAACTTTACGGTAGAGATTCCAGCTGTTAAACTATGCCACAGTAAGTTACTTAATATTAAACTTGTTTTCATAAAAATTTGAATACATATATTTCAAGATATTCGTAATTAAAATTCTATGCAGAAAAATGATTGTAAGGATGTATGATTAGAATGTTTCCATCATTTTAACAAATTTTACAATGATTTTCACAACATCAGGAGATTATGTGTTTTCGCCAATAAAATCTTAAAAATCACCCTCAAACCAGAAATAGCGTAATGTGCATTTAGCCTACTGACGGAAATGATGTGGGAAAATATATGATTAGAATGTATCCATAATTTATTTTTTCTAGAACGTATTACAGAGCATGTTAATTGGAATTTTTCTCTTTTATTGAAAGCAAGTTTAATTGAACTGTAGTGTTCTCAATAGTATGTATGTATAGTAAAACCATTAGAATATGCAAGTTGATATGAATGGGTCATTTTTATCAAATAAAATATTTTATAACAATAAAGGAAGCTTTAAAAAATCTTTTTTTTGTAATTGTAATTTTATCTTAATTTTAATCTGATATTTTCATTTTTTCTTTATCATACTATATCATTTTATTTATTATAAATAGGACATGAAAATATCCTACTTATAAATTATATACATTAAAATAAAATAATATAGCATATATAAACATTTTTCACTGGGAGATACTTCTTGAATTTTTAAATTTTTTGACAAAATATAAAGTTTTATGAACTTTTAGAAATAATTACCAATTTTGGCCCAGTAGATTTTTATGTGTCCATTTTAAAGTGGATATCTTTAATTATTAAATCCCATACTCCATAATGGCAAATAAATTCAGCAAAAATTAGAAGCTAAATTAAGCAATGTGGATGTTCAGCTCTTTCAATGATAAATAATTTTACTTTCAAATGTTGTATTGTTTTCTGTCTAATGTGACAGATTGTGCCAATTATTAAAAAATATATTCATCTCATTTTGGCGCCAAATCATATGATATTCGCCAATACATTCGATATTAGGATCAAAGAATAATGTAGAATATTTAAAAATGTTAATTAATCGTTTCCGTTTCGGAGGGTAAGAAATTCGATACCTGATTCAGTCTAAGACCATCGTTCCATACTGACTGGCCCGCCTTATGCGTGTTAAAAGTTTTTTAAGACTAATTTCACTTATGGAAGTTGGTTGTTACCAACTTAGAAATCGAGTTGATCTTTTCATTTTCAAATTCACGTAGTGTTTGGAAGATCTGATTGGTAGAGATAGATTTTTTAACATATTATATGATATAAATACAATTTCAACGAGAAACTTTTGTATGAAGTTTCCCATAAGACCTATCAAAATGATTGCATCAATTTATCAAAATTTATTCACTGATGTTATGTTTTTCAGTGTGATCTGAAAACGTTCGAGCACAGAAGAGCTTAAAAAAGTGTTATTTGCAATGAAAAAAATAATATAAATAAATGCAATTGATCCAGAACAGGATTTAATTCATCGCGTTCAACGGTTTATAATACGAAGTGTAAAATGACATTGGTAATCAATATTTTCTCATTAAATTATGGCTTGGAAAGAAAATAATATATGACTTTAAAATATAAGAAATAATATTCATCTGTGTGAAATCGAAATAGAAACGAAAAAAAAAATATATGCAATAAAATTTATTGATGTATTCGTCTTAATTAAATTTAAATACTTTCAGAAATCAATTTTTCTCTGTTATCTTCAAAACAATGCCAACAATTATGTTAATTATGTCTTATAGATTAGAGATATTTGAAATCAAATCAGTAAAACAATATCATTTTTCAACTATTCTCACTCTACTAGTACCTTACTAGTGTAATGAATTATAATCTAACGAACAAGGAAGAACTTGTAATGAATTAGTTATGAAGAAAATATGCTCATTACTTTGTTTGAGTGCAATACATGTCCTGATGCCTATTTCTTGTGGCTATAAAGTGGTTAAATTTTCTCATTATATTGAGCTACGATTAATTGCTACGCTATTCAACGGGAAGCACTTCGGTTGTGTCAGATGTCATATCAGCTACTTTCTGGATACCAGCGTTACTGATTTCTCAGTCAAAATACCAAAAGTCCGTAGGAAAAAACACTTTCGCATAGCTTATACCCACATTCATTAAAACTGACATCTGAAACGTTTGCGCCATGGTATTCATTAAATAACTCATTGATTCGTTTCAGACCTTGGGGGTGGATGCTATTAATAATAAACTAAACCATTTTAAATCAAACCATGTCAATGATGATCAGTCATATTACTACTCATATGCATTTAAACTTTATATACCGAATTATTACACTATAATTTATTATTTTTTAGTAATTAAAGATTACTATTTTAAATAAAATGAAGCCGTTTCCATTAAACTATCATATAAATGCTATATTACATTAAATACAGAAATTATTACAGTATAGGATATTCTCCTATACTGTAATAATTCCTATACTGTATACTGCTACATTATCCGAAAACCGGCATTTTTCAGATTGTAATTTTTTTTCCTTTCTTCCTTTTTTTTCTGTTGGTATACCGAGACACAGAAACTCTTGAAAAGGACAATGTCCGAGTTGTCTTTATACCACCGTATTGCACATCTTTGATCCAGAAAATGGATCATGGTATTCTAAATTCGTTAAACTGCTCGTATAAAACTGCATTTATCCGAAAGTATTTAGAATTCTGCAACTCCAGAGAGGGAATGATAGATTTTCAAAAAAAAAAGTTTGCGATCAAAGATGCCCTTTGGAGTATTGCTAATTCCTGGAATTCCTTGAACAAGAATACTCTGATCAAATGCTTGGCATAATATCTGGCCCTTTTCAATTTTTCTTAAAGGGGAAGGAAACGACGAATTTTGTGATTTTCACGTGTCACGAAAAAAAGAAATGATCCAAGAATTGTTAGAATATGCCAAAAGCATTTCAAGTGAGGAAATAATCGATGAGAAAACTATACAAAATTCCTTAAATGCTCCGACTGTACTTCAGTTAACTGATGAGGAGATCGTCAGTGAAGTGTTCAATAGGAAAGACGCTAATTCATGTTCTGAGGATACTGATGAAGAGGAAACAGAAAATACGGAAAACATTTCCATTGACCGTTGTCTAGAACTAACGAAAGAACTTATCCGCGGAATGGAACAAAAATCATTTTTTAAGGAACACGATATTATGTCTCTGTATCTAAAATACAAGAAACTTTATTGTCAGAAAAACCAAGGCATTTAAAACAAAAAGAAATAAAAATTAACGATATGCTTGAATCAATAAGCAAAAAAAATCTTACTTTGCCAATTTTAGGTTATTTTATTACATATAATGTAAATGTGGATGTATGTGTATTTTTCATTAAAAATATTAACGATATAGTTATTATTTTTCCTCCCACAAATTATTTCATGGATGGGGAAAGGGTGTCGCGATTTTTTTGCAAATGGTTATTGAAATTTTCGGCAGCAACGATGTTGCCGGATAATGGATCCTATACTGTATTACTATTCTGTGTTTCTTATATATCGTGTATCATCGGTTAAAATATGTTATAAAAAACTCATAGCCATACAATTAATACATGAATTGTACTGTATGAAACATGTATTACATGCGAAAAAAAGACAACTGCTTTTTAATAAGAGTAAAGAAATAAAAAATGGTATGTTCTGTTTCTAAAGCTATTCATTTGTATTGGCTTGAGGGGAAAAAACGATTACATATATAAAAGATTTCCAATTTTGTTATTAATACACACACAGCCATTATCTTATTGGAAAGAAAGAATTAACTTTATAATCCCTGTAAATAAAGTCTAGTCAAAGAATTATTATTGTTGCAATGAATTATATTTATTTGGTTTTGGACAAATCACTCCATACATAAATACTATAATTGGACTGCTGGTAGAAATGTCTGACTTTGTATAAGCCAATTCATTTCTTTAAAACCTCTCATTTAAGTCAAATTCATTATAATCCTTAATCCGCAGTTCAATCATTTAATTTAAATGGCCTGACATTCCATTTCATTTTGCTATTAATCCGTTTTTTTTATGTATGAATCTTTAAACAATGTCACTAATTGCAAAAATATTCCACCAATAAAGCCTTTGTAATTGGAGCTTAATCTGTTTCGACTCGCGTAGTTCCTCAAACAACCCCCGTAGGGTGGGCCTAGGCGTGTGCTGCCTACCTGTTGCCTGCTGGGAAGATGGCCTCACCAATCCCCTAGTAGGCCTCCAACTCCAACATGGATATGAGAGTTCTAAAGT
Organism: Latrodectus hesperus; assembly: GCA_037975125.1. NCBI lineage: Eukaryota > Metazoa > Arthropoda > Arachnida > Araneae > Theridiidae > Latrodectus > Latrodectus hesperus. Next base: position 11,172,993 of record CM075860.1, on the reverse strand, counting down.
GTGAAAGCAATCCATCAAGTCCATTCTTCTAAAAATCGGCTTAACAGTCCCCCCGAGAATTCCATCGTTTGCTTTCTTGAATCGTTTACTTTGGCCAAGAAAAAGAAAAAAAAGAGAGAGAAGTCGTTTTCAGCGGCGAGAAGGTGGTCAAAATCCCCGGGTGGTCGTGTGCCGGGTTATAAATATAAAACAGAAGAGCCTCTTAGGGTTGTGGCGAGATAATTAAGACTTTTAAGAGGAGTTTTTTTTAGTAAAAATTAGTATGCATCGTTTGAAATCTGAATGTTCACCTCATATCTGATCTCGAATTTGGGATCGGAAGATCGAGATGAGTTGAGATGTATTCTTACCGCCAAGATATCTCGTCTGCACATGATGATGAATACAAATTGAATGACAATCCCTGATAACTCTACGAGGGGTTGTTATCTGATGACATCGCCTCTTCTCGGGGTAGACCAGAGGAAGATATGGTCACAGTTACCCCCAAGACCTCCTTGGTAGGGCGGATGTCGAAGTCATATTTAACGTCCTTTTTCCTATGTCATGACAAGTCTATTTAGTAAAAATGATAAGAATAGAGATGATTAAATTGATGTCATATATTGTGAACTAAATTAATCATTTTTTGTAGATTATAATTGACAGTAAAAGAAGAAATGAGATGTTGAGTATTATCAGTATAATCGTAGCTATTTCGTTACTTCAAAATTCTGAAACTTGCAATCTAAATGAAATAGTTTAGTTTTCCATGAAATGATATGGTTAGTTTCTGTTTGATTCTCATATTGATTCAGATTTAGATTTCATGTTACGAGGTGAGAATCGAACTGACTGTCGAATAGATAGTTCCCTAACCTTCAGTTCTGCAGTTTTTTTCTTTTTTTCCACCTTTAGTGGGGATGTTTATAGTGGTGCTGAATACATTTTAAACTATAAAACCCTATCAAATTAGCCTTGCGTGAAAAAGAAGTGACTATAAAATGGCAAATTAAGCTGATCCTAAAGATGGTTACAATGAAGAAGTGTCATTAAATTCTGAAATTAATAAATACGAGTTTAATTTACCTGACTAAAAAAGGTTTACCTGACTAACTAAGAAATTTCTTTCTGGTTATATAAAAGTTGTTATGGTCATTAAATTTGAAGAAGAGAACCAATTGCGGACAAAAATTTCTGAATGTTCTTTAGTTTATTTATGTTGTTAAAGTTACACAGAGAGCTTTGACTAAATCCGAATTACGTTTTATGACATATCATGCAATAACTATTTGTTGATTAATTTTGAATCATTACACTTTAGTAACGCTTTCATTTTTCAGTAGTTTGCTTTACAACCCTTTAATCATATATATATATATATATATATATATATATATATATATATATATATATATATATATATATATATATATATATGAACAAACTTGCCATATAAATTTATTGACTTTTTGTAAAGCATATTATGCATTATTTTGGCATGATGCATTACTTTATAGTTGCATATATTTTATTTTTAAGCTTATTTTCTATTTAATGACATTAAATGCTTTTTTTTTTTTTTAAATTTTGCATCATTTTCTGATTTTTTTCATATAACCAGTAATTTATCTAAAATCACAGATAAAAAGATATCCAATATTCTGTTATAAAGTACAACAATATTCTAGTAGAGTGGAGTTATCAGTGGAAGTGCAACAGTAGAAATGCTGCAGTATTAAAATTTTGCTTATTAACGCATACACACATTCCTCTGTGTTTTTTACGGAATTAATAATATCTAAACATAAGTTTCCCTTATGTTTAGATATTATTAATTCATCATCAAACTAAAATGACTTTTGCCGACCAACTTGTCTAGTGGTCAGCGTGACTGACTACGGTCCTGGGTTCGAATCCCGGTTCGGGCATGGATGTACTTTCTCTCTCTATCTATCCTGTTTTTTTCCGATCCTTGTATGAATGAGGTGTGAATGGTTGCCTACCCTATAAACGGGTCCTTATAGTAAGTGTGTAGAGCAAAGTCGTTCTTTCACCTTCATGGTACTCTGATTTAAACGAAAGACGCTCACAATCGACTTAATTCGCATAGCATAGTGAGCTTGGCTTGTCCAAGTGTCATTAGTAAACAACAAAATGACTTTTTTTATACATAAAAAAATTAATTTGAAATATATTTGACGACATACCGGATGCAGATTTTTGTGAAAAAATGTATAAAGCATGAATAATATTCAAATTCTGTTTTCTTTTACCCTCTCTACAAGGGACCGCGGTGGCCTGGTAGGTTAGGGAGTCGTTCTTATTATCTGAAGGTCGTGAGTTGGAATCCCGGTTTTACCGAAGATCCGTCGTGTCCGCTAATGGTGGATGAGGCACGTTAAAACCGAGCGTGGTTGCAATGTCTTTCAAGTGAAATGATAACTTTGGGTTGGCAGACCAAGTATTGTGGGTCTGTCCCTGCTTCAAAGTCACGAAGACTCTACCTAACTGCTTCTAATTGGTAGAGCCCCGTTCAGGGTTAGGTACAGGGAGAAGCATGCTAATGTAACAGCATCAACCCTCTCTACAAGCATAGATAATTTGTTGATGAAATGTGAAAACCAAAGATAGGAAGAGAAATTTTTGATGAACGAATATTATAGATTCAGAACAAAGTTCGCGCTCGGAAAAAAAATTCTCCAGAAACAACATATATCGGATAAATATTCGAAACAAAATAATCTTGAACATGTTATTAAAACAATTTCACTAGAAATATTCGGATAATGAAAAACCGAGATGTACATTTTGATTATATCGAAGTCAATACATTTTCCTATTGGAATTTCTTTAAATTAATTGTTCATTGATGTTAAAATGGATATGTTATTAAAACTGATGCTGTTATAATCGAAGATGATTGTATATCCAGCGTAATAATTTTCTATGGTTATTATATATAATATTTATATAATAATATATTCACTAATCATTAATATTCACATTTAAGAAACTTTATCAAAAAGTTCGTTATTATTTAAAATACCACATGAAACACATCATTACGTTTTACACTCTACTATTTTTATTTCATTCATATTCAGTAGCTGCATAGTTTTATTATAAACACTACATAAATTCATTCAATTTATTCAGTCCTTACACACATTACCGATATTTAAATAATATATGAAACGATTATATATAAAGAATATATTGTCTATACATGTTGTCTATATTTTCGTCTTCATACAGGTTCAATTAATATAATTTCTAGAAATTTAAGAAATAATTATTCATGATTTCATTATCAGCAATCATTTGAAAAATACACATTTTTACTAAACTTTTATCACTTCCATATAAGCAAATATCAGCTAGATTATTTTAATTCGTACAAGCCAAATCTAAAACATTTTCATTAAAAATCATAATAAATACAAAAAAAAATGTATCGACATGAAATTTCCGAAAAAAAAATGTGTCCCAAAATACTTTATTAGATTAAATTATCGTTTTGCCGATTGAAACTAACAATAAAATGGATATTTTATTTTTCATTTTGTTTTTCCTTCGGTTTTATTGTCAATAATGTGAAAAAGATTCGCAAACCGATGCTTTGGTGTCTTTACATAAGAAATCGTTTTATTAACGCATTGAACTTCGACCATGTTTTTAATTTTGATTCCAACGATTGACGTCATGGAGTCACTGGATATGGGGGTTATGTACAAATTAAAATTAATTCTCGACGGTGAGTGATTAGGAAACTGGCCACATTCTATTTCACTGGGTTGCTCGAGCTATGTGTGTTGAGGACGTGTCCACGTGGATCTGTAACTTCCAAAATTCTTCCAATGGTGCCGTGGATATGGAAAGGAAAGTACCAGTTCATATATGATCCCGTCATTTCCCTGTGATTCAAATTATGCGGCGTTTGGTGACAGTAGAATATTCTTCGGTCTCGCCTGCACTGTTGTGCATGTATATTAAGGATAGAATATTGCCAGGAACGTACACACACATTTTTTGTAACTTTTGAAAGTAAAATCAGCTCATTAAGAGAAAATTTTAAAACACTTGTCAAAAAATTTATATTTTGTATTATATTTTTATTACAAATTCATAAAAAATCCTTTAAAGAAACATTTTTTTAAAGAAATATCTTAAAAGAAATCCTTGTGAACTTGTCGAAACCTTCTAAGAACATTAACAGCATTTGTATTCTGAAAGACAAAAATTGCCTAGAACTATGTAGCGCTGAATTATTGACTCAAAAAATAAATACCTTTTACAGCAAAAAATACTTGATTTTTTCTTTTCACTTCAGACGGTGAATATAAGAGTAAAATATTGACACTAAAATGATTAAAGTAATTATAATAACAACCAAAAAAAAAACCATTTTCGAAATTTATGACAACTTCACAATAAATCAAAGTACATTTTTTTTTACCTTGATGACCTAAAATTGCCATTTACTTTTAAGTAACTTTGTAAAAAATTACATAAATAATTATAGCGAAAAATGTCTTCCACATCAAATTTCAAACGATGTATCATATCTGATAATTTTTATGTATGTAATTATCTATACTAAACTTGCAAACCAATTTAAAAATTGCAAACGATTTCTTTAGATTTTCGCTACTACACCGGCCTCAGATATAGAAACTAATGGAATTCAGATTATTAACATTTTATCACTTCATCTAATTAGAATTGAAATATTGACACCACATGTTCGACTGTCTCTTTTCCTGCGACCCAACCGCATCAATCTGTCTCGAGTCCCCCATCCCCTTTCCTAACGATCAAAATGTCGTCTGGAATTAAAGAGAAAAATACCCTGAGAATTTTCCTCCCATCCCTCCGAGATGACAAGCACAACCTGTCGATTTTTAAAACAGGATGAATGAATATATGTAGCCAGAGTTCGAGTAAAAATGTCAATAATAATTACAGTAAGTCGTAATTACCTTTTGTGTTGTAAATGTAGCAAATGCTGTATCTGGCAAGGTGTGAAATCAAAATCCAAACATCAGAAACGTCAGGGTTTGACGTGATTTTACTTTCATATGTGGGGAGTTTCTTTTGTAGGTGTTGTTGAAAACTAGTAATTTTGTACATTGGAGAAAGTGTGTTTATCTTACGATCTTATCACCGCTTATTTATTTAGTGTACTTACAAGTCATTACACGAGTAATTACCGAGATCTGATGGAAAGGAGGAATAGGCAGGTAAGAAAAAAATGAAAATGTAAAATTCAGAAGAAGAATATATTCCAGAGATTATTTTCAATATTACCAAACCATCAAACTCTGAATTTCTATTTTTTCACCTCTATTTTTAAATGCAACTCATACATCATACATACATACATATACATATATATAAAATGAATTGAAGTACCAATATGGCCTACTATATATATATATATATATATATATATATATATATGTATATATATATATATATATATATATATATATATATATATATATATATATATATATATATATATATATATATATATATATATATATATATATATATATATATATATATATATATATATATATATATATATTTAGCGATAGATGCAGTTTGTTTCGGTAGTGCTTATTTCATTGAATCTTTATATAAATAAATAATTCGGAATTCATTTTTCCCTTTTAATTCGATATGAAAATAGAGAAGCCTTCAATATATTTTTTATTTGGAAAGAAGATACAAGTTTTCAGTATATATTTTATTCTTCTTTTTATATTATTTCTTATTCATTGTTCTGGCGGCCGCAGTTGTCTGGCTGGTTATGGCGTTCGTTCTCGTTATCGAAGGGTCGTCAGTTGAAATCCCGATCCAATGGAAGATCCGTTCTGCTCGCTAATAGCAGCTGGGGCACGTAAAATATGTTTTGATTGCAATGTCTTCCATGTGAAATGATACCTTTGGGGTGACAGGCTAAGTTTTGAGTATCTTCTATTTGGTTCCTGCTTCTAAATTAAGAAGATCATTCTTCTCTTTACTTTAGCTTACCCACAGTGTGCGTGCTGTTATATAAAGTATTATCACTTCCACCCCTTATAGTGATGAAAGGTGATAATCCTAGTAGCCGGGCATTATATAACAACAACATTCTTTGATTCAATTGAATTTTAATCTCTATATTCATAACTTTACAACTTCTTATATTATTTCAATAATTAATTAATGTGTATTTACTTTTTATAATTTCCAACAACTCAATTTAATTTCAACCCAATATGTGTCACTTAATGCACTACTTCATGCAAAAATCCCTCAAATAATTATAATCTTTGATATTATAATTTTTTATGTACTTAAAATTGTTTTTTATACCTGGAGATTCGGGACTAATTTTAGTCTTATTTGAGATAATAAATAAAAAATATTACTTATTTTTTCCTTCAATTTTTTCCCCCATGCCATGGTTTTATGCGTTTGAAGTATACATTTTCAAGGAAAAAAATCTCTCTGCACTTAAAAAATTGAGTGATTTGAAACTTTAGACATACTTTTTGTGGCTCTCCTCAAAAAAATTGCTTTATAACAAGTGGTTTAGGGGTCATAGTGGAACCAGAAAGAGTGGTTTTAATCTTTTTTTAAATTAAATCCAATATATTCCCAGGAAAATTTAATAAACAAAATAGAGGTAAACAAAATTTATAATAGAAAATTCTTCCTATTTTTAAGTATTTATTTTCAAAGTAAAAGTTTTACTACATGGCATTTGACAAACCTACTTTTATCGTTTTTTTTTGTGAAAACAATTCAACTCCTTAGATGCTAAGAACTTAATTATTTTTTTGAATATAAAATTAAGTTTAAGAACATCTATCGTGGATTTTTAAACACTATCTTTTTCTTTTAATGATTTGAAAAACGTCTGTGCTAAAAAATAGATTTTCTTGTTTTTTAAAAAATGCTTAAAAATAGGAATCAAATGAAAATTATAGATTCGTTTTGTGATCCTTAAATTAGTTTATTAATGTAATGTATAATTCATTGAAGCGTTATCTCTTTATATCAATGCATATAATTTAATTTTCTACTTATAAAAACTAATGCTATACATTTGAATTCGTGATATATTTTACAGAAAATCAACACAAAATATTCCGATATCGGAACTACCTGTTAAACAGACATTTTATTCTTACTAATTCATTTTTAAATAAGATGTTTTATACTAATTTCAGAATATATATATATATATATATATATATATATATATATATATATATATATATATATATATATATATATATATATATATATATATATATATATATATATATATATATATATATCTTTCATATAATCCGCAACTTTCTTAACTTTTTGAGAAATAATATAGTATGGGTATGCATGTGCTAGTTTATATTGTATTTGCGTTTAGATATGCATAATTTTCTACTAATTTAAATAGTTTTTTTCAATATTTATTTAATTATCACAATTTTTCGCTTAGCGTATTCCTATATCAGCGAAATTAAATAATAATTTACTAATAGGTAAATATAATCAAGTTTAATAATAACACAATAGTTCCTTTTTTTATAAAAAAAAACTTTAACATGAAATTTGATTTTAATGCACATATACAGTTAAGGTAATAATAATTATATTTTATTAATCATATAGTGTTACAGTAACTGATATTTTATGTTTTTCTTTTAATAAAATGATTATTACTACCACCAAAGTTCGTTTGAAATAATTACGTCAGAGATGATATAATAATTCCATATCTAAAATTTTCCATATAATGCCTAATTTTAGCTTAAATTATAAGCAAAAATTAAAATAAAAATAAAAGACTTAATTAAGCAGCAATAGTACATCAATTAATGTTAAATCGATATTTCAAGAGATATTTTTCGTTCTCGAATATTCTGATAAGCGGTACTACTTTTGTCTTCGATAGAATCTTTATAAACGTTTTTGAAAAAGTAAATAATTGTTATTAAAAAAGTATCAACAGATGTCATTTCGCTTGATTGTCAATCAGTATGTATTACTTCATTGTTAGTTATACGTATTAAATGAAGTTCAGTGGTTTAGTTATCGCACTTCTCGCTCCCAAGGTACGCAAGTTCGATCCTAGGACTGGGCAAGGTTGACTCAGCCTTTCATCCCTTCTGTAGGTTTATAAATTGAGTGCCAAGCATGTTCGAGAATTAAACGCTGGGGGGTTTCCTTAGGCAGGTAATCTAACTGGAACATATGCTTCGCACTATAGAGCCTTCCGTCTAGAAAACAGATATGGGCATTGTAGGCCTTGGTCCACCTATGGGCTGTAGTGCGTCAGGTTTAATTTTTATATCTATTAAAAATAAGTTATGAAATAATATATCTATTAAAAATAGTTAGAATTCCATATATTTAGTTTTTAATGTTAGTTTACATGCCTTATATTTGAGTTTATTATTGTCATTTAATTCACCAGCTGACCAACTCTCTTGACTACTCTAATGCCATTTACGAGCAACTGAATGATCAGCGGTTTGTCACATAACATTTTGCGAGTTCGAGTCCTACCTCGGCGTGGTCATTTAAAGTTGTTTGGAAATCACTTTTATCTGAAAATCCGTATCGATTTGGCTCTCATCTACAAAAGTTGACTGAAAAGAGAACGGATTAAACAAATGTTTTCCGAAAATATTAGGTATTTAACTAAAACATTATAAGTTTTTAAGTACTTCAAATCCCTTATTATCTGAATGAGTGGTATTTGTAATAACTGTAAAAAGTAATTAACAAAAAAATAACTTTAAATTTATTAATATTTACTGATATAGTTTGAAAAAGAAAAAAAACTATCATAGTGTAACTAAAATTATAATTACAATCAGATACTACTTCAATAATTGAAAACGGAAATAAAATTTATTATTTTTCAAATAAATGGGAATATATACTAAAATATTCTTTTGTAATTATATAAAATTTTCTTTTGAAAGTAATGTGAAAATGGTAAAATATTTTTCTTTCTGATTTTGCCACATTTACAATAAAAACAAATAATAAGCAATTTCTTGTGGATTAAAATTTTAAATATTTTTCTTTAAATAATATAAAAATTATCGTTTTGTAGGAGAAATCGCGAAATCTATTCTTCAGTTTATTGGTAAATAAAATTAACCATTATTAAATTCTGAATATTTTTTTCTCTTTTCTTATATTGGTCAATTACGGAAATTTTAAACTAACATGCTGAAATTTTAGCCATAAATAATTTCATTATATATAATTATATAATATGATTATTATTATTGCTTAAAATAATTTTAGAGCAAAATATGATCGGTCTAAAGCTAATAATTATTAAAAGGACATATATATTTCGATTAACTTTCAACAATTCGTCAAAATTATTATTTTTATTGAATTTGTTTCTTGCGTTTAAAAAAACCGTTTATAATCACATCATATCAAAACGTTTAATAAATCATATCACATGCATTGATAATTAATTTAAATAAATTATAAAGTATTTTTATCTGTTATAACATTTAATTACACGTTTCCATACGATTATGTTTACTTTAAAAAATTACTGAATTAAAATAGTAATTATATCATTCTACCTTATTAAAACAATTTTCGAAATTGCCCTTTGAAATAAGTGTATTTAGTTGTATTTTATCATATAACAACTTTTAAAATTCCTGTTATTTTTTAAGATATTAGACAAATTATTGTCATTTAAGAATTAATTTTATGTAATTATCAGTGTTTTTTAGCCGTTATCGGCAAAATTACGTAAATGTTTGGTATTTTAGATAACGAGCTCAAAAAATCATCGTTTTCCTCGTAATTTATTAGTCATTTATTTTTCGCTACATTTCAGGTGGTGTAGTTATAAAATCGTTTGCTTTTTTATTTTGAAAGAAAAGAAACTTCCTCCCTTTATCATCACACCTTCTATGCTTACATGGTTCACCACCCTGAAGAAAATTTCTTCTTGTATTTTATATCGTCTGCGACAAGATTAGACATAAAACAAGGAAGAAAAAGTCCCCCACCCTCTGTAGTCGCTGTATCATCAAATTACCACCTCAACTTGTCGGCAGCTCCTCCCAATTTTGTAACAAATCACTTTGTCAACTTAAATATTTTTTTTACCCCACTTCAACTAATTTTCATTTTTTTTGTCAATGGATAAGGAGTGCCTTTATTTTGAATTTATTAAACAAGAAAAAAATCGCTTGCTCCGTTTCAAGTGCCTCAAATTAAAACATGTCCTCACAACTATCGTCTGCCATTTTCCAAACACTACGTTTTGGCATTCCATAACCTGAAGCTTGAATAAATTCTGTAGTAAGAGAAATTATAATAGACAAGACGCAGCTTATAATTATTTCAATCTTTCTACGAGGGATTTCATTATTGCATCTTTTTTCCCCCTCCATCCACCCCTTGAAATCTTCCTCGCAGAATAAGTAAGAAGGCATAATGGTATAATTCATCCGATCGGAGATTTTTATCGTCTGAAATTTACCTGACATTGATCAGTCTTCCTATTTAATCGGGTGGCGTATGTTTTATTTTTGTTCCCTAACCACTTCATCGGAACGGTTACAGTTAAAAAAAGTTAAAAGATCGAGAGATATATTGATTTTATGCACATTAAATCTCCATTAAGATGTTTAAATGGTTGTGTGAGATCGTGATTCCAAAGTTCGTTGCGATCTGATGCAGACATTTAAATAAATGATCATCTGATTGTGAAAAATAGATAAATACCAAAGATTTAGATAACAAGAAAATTCGATCTTTATTTTAAATTTATTTTTATTTATTAACTAAGATGATTAATTCCCTCCAACATCCTTGGGAAATATGCAAAAATAAATATGCGATATGTTTAAGAGGATTTGAAAATTACCTCTATCTTCTTCATTACTATGTCGAACAAAGGATATATTATTGCAAACGAAATATAATCAAGGGAATCGATGGGAAAATTTTAATCGGATAAAATGAACCTCTTTAACATGCTTTATGAAATAAAACGATGGAAGTATTTTAAAGTATTTCACAGTAAAAAAAAAATGCCGGAAATGTTACAAAAAGACATTTAAAGAGATTAATATTGATGCTTATTCTTTGGATTTTAATATTATTTTGTATGCTTTATTATGAATGGAATTAAGCATTTGGTCATGTCACTGGATACTTGTATTTGTATTTCTTTATTTTTACATTATCATTTTTGGCAGATTGATTTACCTTTTAGGTAATGCCAGAAGAATTTTTTTACTATTTTCTGACTCTTGGGACAAATATGTTAGATAAGTTCTCTTTTAGGTTATCGTCAGAAAGTTGAAGTGAGATATCTTTCACTGATAAAATATAACATAAAATAAAAACTGACCACAGACAAAAAAAGTTAGTTTTTTCTGTGGTCCGTTTTACTCTTAAATAAAAATATGAATCTGCAGCATATATATATATATATATATATATATATATATATATATATATATATATATATGTATATATATATATATATTTACATATATATATATATATATATATATATATATACTATATATATATATATATATATATATATATATATATATATATATATATACATTTATATATATATATATTTATATATATATATATATATATATATATATATATATATATATATATATATATATATATATATATATATATATATATATATATAAATATATAATATATATATACGTAAGCGCATTATAAGTTAGGGATGGCATGGCAACTGCTATTGCCATGGTAACAGCAGTTTTGTCTGTTTTTGTTATAAAAAGTCGATACAAAGGGTACTAAAATTCAGCAAGTTATGAGTACGTTCATTTTATTCCTTTATTTTCTATAAATCTCTTCTCTTTTAGTCCTTTATTTTCTACAAATGACTTATAAGTGTTAAGTTAACTACGTAAGAGGATAACATATATATGTGTGTGTTATCTATAAAGCTTCTACATACATATAACAAAGTTATATGACTATGAATGACTTACCAGTTGTATATGGCTATATATAGAAGTGGTAAATTATTTATATATATTTACATTTTAAGCATTTTTCTAAATAAATAGATGTTTCGCTTCAGTACGATAAAGAATGACATATGACACACTGATATGACATCTCCACATAGATCATATTTATACAGCACTACTTACACATTTCAGCACAACAAGGGACAGAATTGACGGCAACCAGTGGATGAGCCCCTTGAAAGTGGGTCTTCATCATTTAGAAGGAGGGACCAAGCAAAAGACCCCCAAGACTTGCTTGGCCTGCCACCCCCAAACGTAACACTTCACATTGTTTACTGTGTTATGTCCGACATATTTTAAGCTTTGTTAATTTAGCATCTGAATGCGTCCACTTTGAATGCGTCAATTTAAATTATTTTACATTCATTTCAATGAATTTATACTTTACACTTGACTTATAACATGTATTTGTACTTTACACTTGACTCATCACGAAGTAGTCTCGGGGATAGAATTGCGAAAAACAAATCGAATGAAGCCTATTATTATCGAAAACTTCTACTACTTACTTAAAATTGGAAGTGGGGATTCTTTTCCCCGACTTTCTTATGAATTTCTGAGTTGTGACGTATTCAAATAGGCAAAAACGCATTCGCTGAAGGAGAAATAATAGTTTATCAATAATCAGACAAAAGTATTAAATATTTTTCCCTTTAAATAATGGAAATGTAAATATTTTTACTATATTCTCAGTAGTAGTGTTTACATGAAAATTATTTAAAAAAAATAAAATAAAATAAAACCTCATGATTCTTTCTGGAAGTGGGTAAGAGTTCTTTAGCAGAATGTTACCTAAATTAAATTAATTATATGGTGCCATAAGCAATTTACTGAAAATTTAGATCAGCGTTTATTATGTTCAAATTAATTACAAATGCTGTAATCAAAATTTCGAAAAGAAACTAAGTTTTTATTTTAGGTTAGGCAGAGCCCATCTTAATGTAAATTCCAAATCATTCTATACACAATTCCATTCCAAGCAAAATTTTAGTGGGCAAACAAATTAAAGAAATTATTTATATAAATTACCTGAAAATTTTGTAATAAATTCCAATACATACACAAAATTTTCTGTGATTCCAATAACCAATAGATATTTTCACTGTAAATGTTTCATTCTTCACTATTTTATGTATTATTTAATAGATATATGAGAGTAAATATTAAGGTAGTTAAAAGAAAAGAAAAAACGTTTTATGATCTTGTTGTCTCATTGATAAGCATGTCGTGTTTTCCCATGTATCCCCTCCCCCTTCAAACGACCCTTATTCCCACCACAACCATCATCATCGTGGAAGACAATCTTGCCTCTCATTAAAACCACTCTTTCACAAGCCTCTTCCCCCCCCCCTAACTGAGAGGGACTTTTTAAGATCTTCTCATTAATGAACTCAATATAAACCAAACGAACTTCAACCGCCAGAAGACTTCATGGAAGTTCGCGAGTCGGTCGCGTGGAACTAGACCCCCTCCCCATCTTCTTTCTGATTCCGGGTGTTTAATTTTTCTGTTAATAGCTGCACCCTAGGCAAAACCAATCACTGATGCTTTTTTTTCTTTTCTTTTTCGTAGCAACTGGAAATATGCGAGCTATTTTTTCCCCTTCTTAAGTGCCATTAAAAAAAAAAGAAGTAATTTATAAACGCAGCTTTTGTGCTAGATCACAAGTTTGGTAATAGTTCGTCTGCAATATGAAAAAAAAATTAGCTGAAGAAAATCATAGTCGCATGAAGTTTTAGAATATTCATGAATTCTATTGCCTCACTGTAACTGTATTTTTGAGGTTAATAAATTCTCATAAGAGAGATTTATAATTTGCGGTGTCCCGTTTTGTAGACCAAGAGACATTTCTCTCACCTGTCACATATGGACGTGAATGGAAAATTGATTGAAATGTGTGTGTCATTTCTCTATTTTTAAATTATTCCGAAATTTCATGAATTTAAACTTTACTGTTACAAGAACAGTTATGTTATTGAGTAAATCTACATCAGAACAAATAAAATCCTCAATAAAAAAATATTTTTCGCAACTAAATTAATTTCATTTTATTATTTTTTTTTAATTTCAGTTTCTTTTACATTTTGTTCCTACTAAGACTTTGTTTTTTGAAACGGTTATCACTACCTTTAGAATCCTGATAAGAAATTAGGACTCTTTTCTTTTAATTTCAAAATTTTATCATCCATTATTTATAAATTTTAAATTTAAGCGTTTAATATATCTATCTATCTATCTATCTATATATATATATATATATATATATATATATATATATATATATATATATATATATATATATATATATATATAAACGTATTATCATGTTAAAAATTTCAGCTAAAATATAAGATAAATCTACAAAGTTGCAAATATGCCATGAACAATTTGAGTTATTTCAAGTTTATACATTTTTACATGCTAGTTTTAAATTTATCATCATATTTAAGGTAATTGTTCTGCGTAAACATTACTACAGAATTAAAAGAATTTTTACATTTTATCAAATAAAATTAAAAGTTAACTGATCAATTATTTTCAATATTTTTATCAAAAAATTAAAATTATAGCCTTGTTTGTCAATATTATTTAGAGTTAGATAAAACGAAGTGAAGATTTTTGGCATTAAATGTAAGTATTTGTCGGTATATTTTTGGTGAAAATTGTCAATGTGCAAATACTCAAGTAACATAATGATATTTACTGGTTAACTACATTAACAAATTTTTATAGCTTTTTGAAAATCTTCTTAAAAGTTACCCAAATTGTACTTGAATTAGACATGTCATTTAATTAATCGATCCTTACTTTTAATGTGCTTGTTGTGTTTAAGTTATTTATTCGTAGTCTAAGCAAAAATTATTTGCCAAATTTATTGAGATTATTCTCAGGCTCATGATGAAATTTTAATTTGTATCCTTGTATAGTGTGAATTATTTTGGATTAAAAGGAGTAGTTGAGGTCAAGGGTGACGAAATTTAGGGATTTTTTACTACCAAGCTATAGATAATTTAAGGATTGGAATTCATTCAACAACTTTAATAAGTGTAATAAGGGTCATTCTAAGTGATACCAACTATGTAAGAAAAAGGAAAAAAAATAGCAATATTTTTCAATCGTAATTATAAGCACGACCTATGAGAACAGAATAAACATTCAAAATTAATTGAGTTTCCTTAAAAATATTTTTTAAAAATAATTAAATAATTAAAAGAAAATTTTTAATGTTGGGGTAAGCAAAACATTAGACTTAAGTTTTAAAAGAGATGTTTACAAATATTGCAGTTATTAATTTAAAATTCTATTAATTAATGAAATTTTAAAATTTTAAATCGTCCTTACCGATTTAAATTAACAATAAAGGGGTTGTTTTGTCTTGTTTTTGTTTTTCATTTTGCTTTTAGTTTGGCTCTATTGTCAACGTTTTAATGGCATGAATCAATGAAAAACGACTTCTCAAATCAATGTTTTGGTCTTTATACAAGAAATTAACAAAATAATGTTTTATTAACAAAATTAACTTCGACAAATTCTTCAAACATTCGATAATGAACTTCCGGATCGTTTGTTGGAGCTTCGGAACAAGTTCAATCCTTCCCCATACACTGATTTCTCGCCAAATCTGGTAACCGTTGTTTACGTTGTAGTGTTGCTGATTACAGCTTTTGTTTTCATTGTTTTATTGCCAAATTTGAGTTTTGTTACTATTTTTATTTTGTATTTTTTGTTGCCAGATTCCGTATTTCTCGTGTTTTAAATAATTTTACGTTATAAATGTGCTTTTTTTAGTGAGTAAGCAATTAGTTTCACTTTAGAACTTTCGAAATTTCCTTTACAAATTGTTCTACGTTTTAGTGCTAGTCATTTAATTTCAATTTACATTAGCTATTAAATTATTGGATTTCCCGCTCTTGTGTTTCGATTATCTTTCTGATGTCCGTAGCTAATGAAATTTTTTCTTTTTACTATTTCTTTTTTATTATTATTTTTATTTGGTTTGGTACAATATAATTTTTTTATTAAATGATATATTATATTTTATGTATTTAAAACCGTTAAATATTCTTTTTCCTTATTCCGTTTTCTTAATTTATTATCATCTTTTTATTGTTTTAATTACTTTATTTTTTGTTTTAATTTAGTATACTATATTCTAAAAAATGTTTATTTGAAAATATCAACAAATTATTTTACCAAAATTAAAGATAATAATGATGGATTATTGCTCAAGGATTGAAATTATTAATTAATTAGGATTTGAAATATAAATTAATTTTTAACGAAATTGGATTTGGAGAAGGTGTAATTATTTTATTTAATTCTATTGCTCACATGTATTTTTTTATTGTATTCTGTTTCATTTATTGCCAAATGTATATATTAAAAATATTTACATTCATTTTTTTAATTTAAAAATGTATATATTTAGAAAAATAATAGTTTTGTCCTTTTTTTAAATTTTGCAAAGTGTATATTTCTTGAAAAAAATAATGCATGCTTTTTTTGTAAAATTAGATAATTATTTTTTACTGAAATGTGACAATGGTGACAAACGAATAAAATGTCGAAATAAATATACCAATCGGCATGTCAGCTTAACTTCATATCAAGTAAGTCCATTAGCTATATTTATTTCCCTTTTAAATTTTCTAAAATACTTATTTTTCGATCGTTGGAAATTTCCACATTTAAACAAACGCGCTAGCTTGGCAACTTGGCGACAAAAAATTTCCGCCGTCGCCAAGTGTATGGGATGCCTGAACTTGTTCGGAGCTTTAAGAATGCGATTTGAAGGCAGGCAGCAAATTCGGCACAGGTGCCGTATAATCCATGATTCCAAATTCTGAATTTTTGGCGAGGAAGAAATGTTGCCAAGATCACGTATCGTGACGTGCGCGATGACGTAAATACTAGGGTTAGCAAAATAGGAATTTTCCTTAACTCTTATAGGTCTCCATATGCATGACGTTATTAAAAAGAGGTTGCCAGATACATAAGAAAATCCACTAAAAAATCGCCAATCTTAGAATTTTGCACCATGGATTATACGGCACCTGGGCCGCAAATTCGTCGACAAATCGAGTTTACGATACCGTCTCAGTACGATATCGTAATTAATTATGTTTGATGTAGACGAAAAGTAATCTGACGTCATGGATATTTTAAACCAATGAGAATTATAGTAAAGTGACGTAGTCATGATCTCAATTGGCATAAAAGAAACAATCATTTTATGATTAACAAACAGAAATTTAAGAAAAATTAACTGTCTGAAATTTTAAAACGTAATAATGAGACAAATAGTAAGAATTCTTAAAAGATTATTTAGAATTCTAAAAAATAACAGCCATTTGAGAAATTAATCATAATTATATGAAATAAAAAATTTCAAATTTTTCAAATAAATTATCAGAACTCTAATGATAAGTCATCTTATTATTTCATAGCTCAATTTATTCATTATAAAAAGAATAAACAGAATTATAATGAATATAATTTTTATTCAATAGAATCTAATCTATATTAGAATTTATAAACTATTATAATGTAAAAATATATGTTTTTCACAATTGTGTGTGAATTGTCTGTCAGTTTCAAAATTAGAGTAAGAATTCTGGAATAACTATTAAGTTTCTGATATAAAAATTAAGAATTTCGAAATAAGAATTAAGAATTTTGGAATAAAAATTAAAAATTCTGAATCAAAAATAAAAACTTACATTGAACATATATAATAGTAGCATTGTGAAAAAATATAACGTAAGCAAAATGAAGAATTCTTATTTTATCAGAAATTTAAATGAACAAAGTTCTTGCTTTTAATTTCATTTTTCAATTTCATCCCAAATATAAAACATGTAATATAAACCACAGTAATATATCTATCATAAAATGAGTTTTCCTAATGCAAACAGAAAGAAAGAGAAAAATTAAAAGCACAAATGGAGTAAATTAGAAATATAATTATCGTTAATTATGGTTAAAATTACCCATAATGCACTATAAAGTTTCACCGCTAACATCAACTTATATTTGGCTATCAATAGTTTTTGAATTTATTCGAAAACAAATAATTACCTAATTTTACGATATTTGACTAATTTTTGCATTTGGCTACCTGTGACCGTAACCCTCACATTACCTTCATTTTCTTTTATCTTATTTTATATATTTAATTTGTTTTTTAAAAATTATAATTCAAGTAATTTTTTCTACCAAACGGCTAATCACAATTAATTATCACTATTTTGAATCATAATATCTAAATTAGAATCCTCACCTTATACTACCACACCACAAATGTTTATAAAGTTAGATTTTAGAATATATTGTTGAGCATAGCTCTTCGTCACATGACAAACAACTGCTGAGTCAGGATAGAGCTCGCTACTAATTACACATTAAGCTGACATTTTTGAAATAATTAACAGATATTCAATAGTTTTCTTAATTATTTTACTTTTCTTTGTTTTACAATCCTACCAAATCAATCCTAAGTACTTAAAAAAATTAGCTTTTTATATTGCTTTATTCTAAACAACATAAGAGAAGTTAAAATTATTTTTACATTTTAAACTATTGCATACATTTTTCCTGAAAGAAACGTTATTAAAAAGGAAAATGAAGGTCTATTAATTTAATTTAAAAAAAATTATTAATGCAGTAAAAACTACAATATTTTTTTTAAAGAATTTTAAAGAATATTCGATAAAAAAAATATCACAACATGGGTGCGGCCTGACATTTTCTAAACTGCTTCGTTCCTCCATCCATCAAGAAAAGCAAACGATCCCTCAGCGAAGTCGAAAAAAAAATTAGTGTTGCCAAACGACGTGATGATATTTCGGACCGAAACGAAAATTAGCCTGCTAAGTAGAGACCGATGAGACGTTATCGTCTGAGAAAACAAATTGCTGCCCACGCCAAACGACTTAAGTCCTCTTAAATCTTCCAAACTGATTGGGCATTTCCATGTCTTTCCAATGAGACTCACCGCGTAATTGATCTGGCGTTCTTACCTCGTCTTTAAACGTTCTTTAGATGCTCTGTAGAATTTTTAAAATAAAATAAAAAACAAATTTTGGGCGTTGTGTTGATAATTGAGCTGCTAGGCGTTGAAAGCCTCACGTTGAGTTTCGATTTTTATCGCCTGCCAAAGTGGGAGCGGATTTTTGACTTATTTGAAATTAGGCACTCGCCCTGATCCTTTAAGGCCAATTACAACAATTATAAAGATGAAAGTTCACTTTTTTTTTACTCGACGGTTTCAACTTCTAAATCGCTTCATCGATGCTGCTTTTGATTATTTTTCCTACGAACATCCCCTTTTACCCAGTCTTACTAATGATCACGTATTTAAATTAGTAATTCTCACACATATCTGCTACTAGCGTTGTAAAAGCATTGAGAGTTTAACTTAATAAAGATCGCTCTGTTGATTCATTGTTATCTTAAATATTTATAATCGAATGTAATTTTACTATCGATATGTAGCATTAGTTAATGTTAATTCCTTATCCTGCTCTCCAGTCCTTTAAAAACTTAAGGAAATCTTCCATTCTTTTACGAGAACCTGAAAATCGTTC
Source organism: Latrodectus hesperus (assembly GCA_037975125.1). NCBI lineage: Eukaryota > Metazoa > Arthropoda > Arachnida > Araneae > Theridiidae > Latrodectus > Latrodectus hesperus. Next base: position 11,153,339 of record CM075860.1, on the reverse strand, counting down.
TCATGCAATATATTCCTATGACACAATATCATTTACAATATTTGGGCAATGTGCAACGTCAAAATCAATTACTAAATATGCCAGAATTTCCCTTCAAAATATCAATACAACGAGAGAATTTTTCATTAAAATTCACGGCACAGGTGCCATATAATCCATGATGCCAAATTCTTAAAATTGGCGATGTTTTGGCGTATTTTCTTATGTGTATGGCAACTTCCATTTTATTACGTCATACATATGGAGAACAATAAGAATTATGCAGAAAATTCTATTTTGGTAACCCTAATATTAAAGTCATCGCGCATGTCACGATACGTCATCTTGGCAACATTTCTTCATCGCCAAAAAAATTCAGAATTTGAAATCATGGATTATACGGCACCTGTACCAAACTCGCTTGTGTGCCGCGACATAGCGAAGCAGAATGCTGATTCAGATGTTGACCCCGTTATTTAATCTTAGTCCAAAAAAAAAATGAGACGGTTAGCTATTTAAAATGGATTTCGTTGGCAGAAATAAACAGTCGGAAACGAATCTCAGTGTCTTTATTTATATATGTACACCAAGGACTAAAGCTGCTGGGTAGTCTTTTACGGATGCTCAGGAACAGTTGTTGACAACTTGGCACAGATGCCGTATAATCCAGGATTCCAAATTCTAAATTTTTTGGCGATGAAGAAATGTTGCCAAGATGACATATTATGACGTGTGCGATGACGTAAAATCTAGGGTTGCCATAATAGAATTTTCTGCATAATTTTTATAGGTCTCCATATCTATGACGTAATAAAAACCATGTTTCCAGATACATAAGAATATCCGCCAAAAAATCAACAAACTCACAATTTGGCATCCAGGATTATACGGCATCTGTGCAGACAACTTTATAACTGTTGTTACACTAGCGTGCTTTTCCATCTCTTACTCTGAGTTAGGCTCCACCAATTACATTGAAGCAACCGGATGGGAATCTTTGTAATTCAGTTTCAGTGACCAAGGAGAAGACACTCTTATACTTGAACTGCGACAATCAGGTATATCATTTCACTTGTAAACTGCGACCGCAACATATTTGAACACGATGGATTAAGCCTGGATTCGAACTCACTAGCTTCCGATAATGAGAACGACACCCCAACCAACCAGGCTATCGCTGCCACTTTATGGCTATAGTGTGCCAAATCGATCCACCAACATGATTCAAAGTACCATACTTTAGGGAAAAGTTTAAGCAATTTGGAACGAAATCGATATTGCTATCTTCTAGTCTCATTGCTACCTTTAGAATGATACGGTTTAAAATTGTAGGATGATAAATGAAAGGTTGTGAATATAACTTAAGCGTTGATTGTCATTATAATAATAATAAAAAAAACAGCAAATTATGTCTTTATTACATGTATTTAATAATTAGAATTTTTTTTAAATCATCGTTCTTGTTATTTTAAGAACAAAATTATTGTTAATTTCCTTATCAAAATATAATTATTATAACCGAATTGGAACCACAGAAGGTATAGCAGCATAATAATGACACTAAATTCTCCCCTCGAAATAATTTCAAGATGGCGCCAATTATTTCAAATGCGCAAACTTTACTCTAATGGTGATGCATTAATAGAAAATGCTTCGCTACAACCCTTCACGGAAGCTCATTTTTCACTAACCATTGATATAAGTGATCGATACATTCGATTAATATTCAAACGCAAATCGATTTTATTCGAAGCTATCTATCCTTTATTTATTTTTTTATCAACCCGCGCGGCCGCTAAACTATTTTGCACTTTCCGATTCACACCTTCGTCGCCAAAGTATGCCAAACCCGTTAATTTCAAATGCTTTTTTAGTTTTTTTTCTTTCTTCGCTAGGACTCTTTATTTAACGTCACGCTTTAACAAATGCGTGCTTGGTGAAAATGCAACTCGAATTATGATTATTACCCTCTGCGTTTTGATAGGCTTTATCGTAATCATGTTGGGTTATTAAGTGCGTTTAAAGAATTGTTAATACGAAACATATATATGATTGCCTGAAATGGGGGATTGCCTCGCATTTTTTTATTCAAATTAGATTTCCAAATGAGGTATTTGATTCTTAAGAGAATTATATTTCAGAAAATCTTAGATTGACATTATATTTCAAACACTCAAATTATCGTTTACAATCAAAATGATTACATCAATTTATCAATGATTATTAATAGCGCTTATTTGCTACTCATGTAATAGTTCTTGGAGCCACAGATCTAATATAAAAAGGCAACGCTCATATCCAATAGATGTCATGTCCAGCTTGCTCGATATATTATCTAACCGAAAGTATCCTGAAAATAAGGTCTGAATATCTTCAGGAAAGTCCAAAGATCTTTCGCTGATATAGCTCGTAAAACATGGTGCCAGCTCACGTGTCGACCTCTACATTTGATCGTGGCTCAAAATGTCAAGCGTTAGTTGCAAGAAACAAGTCGGAACATATAGATATAATCTAGCCGCACTTTTAGCTTATTCAGAGGTCTTTTTTATTATTTAATCATCGAGTTACCTAAGTTGTATTGCATAACCTAACCAAACCTAGGTCCTTGTTATTTAGGTTTGTGAATACAAAACTATAATTATTGCATTGATTTAATAAAATAGAATTCAAATGAGCATGAGTTTCAATAACTGAAAGATGGATAGACATATAACCTTACATCCTAAGGCTTGGGCCTAGTTGGCAAGGCCGTCGTTCTCATGATCAGAAAGTAATGAGTTCAAATCAAGACTGAACCAAAGATCAGTCAGGAATGGCGACGGCTAAGACACCTCCAATAAGCCGTGGTCGCGATGTCCTCCAAGTGAAATGATATCTTTAGAATTAGGAGGTCTTATCATCATCAGCATTGGTACGACAGCCCTTTGTGGGCCTTGGCCTTCTTCAGAAGTCTCTGCCATTCCGCCCCTTTTCTAGAAATCGACCTCCAGTTCTTGACTTTAAGTATGTTGAAGTCTTCTTCCAGGCAGTCCTTCCATCTCTTTTTGGGTCTTCCTCTTGGTCTACTACAGAAAGGGGTGGTGTTGAAGACCTTTACTGGGTGTTCTCTCTGTACTCATTCTCATGAGGTGGCCTGCCCATCTCATTCTAGATAATTTTATTGATTTAATGATGTCTTCTTCTCCATAGATTTTGTACAGTTCAAAGTTATACCTTTTTCACCAGGTGTTATTTTCCAGGACAGCACCAAAAATATGTTCTTAGGACCTTTCTCTCAAAAATCGCCAATGTTTTCTCTTCCTTCATCGTCAAGGTCCATGTCTCTGAGGTGTAGGTTAGAACTGGTTTAATCAATGTCTTGTATAACATTATTTTTGTCCTTCTCCTGATTAGGTGAGATTTCAAAAGAGGTCTTAGACCAAAGAAACAACGGTTTGCGGCAATGATCCTCTTTCTGATTTCAGGAGTGATGTCATTTTGGTAGTCAATCTCCGAGCCCAAATAACTGAAGTTTCTCACAGACTGAAACTTAAATGTGCCGATCATAAAAGTCTCAGACTGGTATTCTTTTTTACCACAGAACATATGTTTTGTTTTTTCCATGTTTACTCTGAGCTTCATCTTCCCAGCTGCTTTTTCCAATGCCAAAAAGGCTGTCCTCAGGTCAGTTTCAGATCTTGAAATTATGTCGATGTCATCGGCATATGCTAGAATTTGTACCGATTTGTTGAATATAGTGCCTCTTGTATTTGAATTTCAGCATCTTTTATTACTTTCTCAAGCGCTATATTAAATACGAGGCAAGCCAATGCACCCCCTTGCCTAACTCCATTGCAGACCTCAAAGGGGGTATAGGAGGTCTTATACTTGATATTAAATATCTCTGCATAATTTATTAATTGATAATTTTAACGCCTAATTTTGCATCATATTTCATATACATTGTAAGCCTTTGCTAACACCAAAACACATTTTTTACATGCCTTCCCATTTTAAGATCTCTGGCTTAGCTCTGGGAATTCTCTCCGCTAGACATCGAAAAAGTCTGCATTGTGAAAACACCAAGAAGATAACCAGCTGTGTTCTCCACACTCATGGTCATCTTTAGTTCTCCCCATCTTCTTCTTCTTAGAGTTGGGTTTGTATGTCATTGGGCACCTCTGCTTTTATCAGCATTTTGTACTATTAACTCCAAACCCAATGTTTCCTAGTTCCAGTTGCTTGGGTCACCCAATTTATTAATAAAGCCCGATAACCCTTTAATGGTGGAGTCTAGGTGTAACTCTCTAGTATGGATGATGCCTAAAGAAGTTAATCTAGGGAGGGCAAGGGCCTTGCATTCGTAAATGATATGCTTGGCCGTTTCCTCTTGCGTATGACATTTCCTGCAGATAGGGTCTTGCTGAAACAGTCCCATTTTATGGAGGTGTTTTCTGAAATAGTAGTGCCCAGTTATGAAGCCTACGATTAAACGTATCTTCTGCTTATAGCATCTTAGAATTTCAGAGGCAAACCTCGCTTATGATTCACAGATCATACTTATAGCGTGGGTTTGACCAGGAGTGTTGAGCCAAGCTTCATACATCTTCCGTTTTTCCCATCTAAGAACATTGGTTTTTGCGGTCTTCCAATTCATCCCACAAAAAGATTCTGCACCGATGGAAGTAAAAGACGATTAGTTTTCCCCATAGACACGCCACCAACCAACCATTAAATTAAAACTAAACTCTGTGACACGACCACCCTTGTGGGCCAAGACCTATTGTGCCCATCTCAGTTTTCTTGACCAAGAGGCCCTGAGGTGCAAAGCATATGTCCCGATTAGGTGGTCAGCCTAACGCAAAACCCCCAGTGTTTAGCTCCCAAGCATGCTTGGTACTCAGTTTATCGACCCACTGAAGGGAGGAAAGGCTGAGTCAACCTTCTCTAGTCCGAGGATCGAACCTCGGACCTGTATTGTGGGAACGTGAAGCCCTACCACTACACCCCATCGGGATTATTTTTTATTATATGCCTCCAATAAATTAAAATATATGATATTAGGAAATGAATAACCTAATATCTGAAGGTTTTGGTAAAGCAAGTGAACCTCCTCTGCTAATAAAAAAAGAAAGATTTTTTATTTCAGAAATATAGTACACTTTTCGTGTTTCATAACCAAGAAAACTCCCAATCTCAGTATTATTTGCAGAAAGTATGAATACAACGTCATCTCAACTATTATTCAATGTGACTAGAATCGAACCTGGAAGCTTCCACTCCAAAGAACACATGATCTTATCACATAGAAGAGTTGCGGTAAGCCCAAAGTGTGGATCTAGAACTTTTATGAGGAAGCCTCCTTCGTAACTAGTGATTACAATTAATTTTCTATGGTAATCGATTCTTGAAAAAGGTATCGAATGCACAGAAAGTCCATACAGCATCATTGAGCATTTAGATTGTTCACTGCTTGGTGTAGCATTTAAGCGAATATTGTCAGATCTTCAATGAATTAAATGAGTAGCTTTTTATAAAGCAAAGCGTTATATTTAATGGCATGACTTTTTGATCACACTTTTAATATATGTATATATAAATGGCATCTCCTATTTTATTCTCACTTACCTTACGCGCAAAAATTGTAAAATTTAAGAAACATTTCTATTTTTAAGAACCAGTGAGAAAATTTAGAATGTTTTTATATCTTCATCCTAAATGTGTTGAACATAATTTTTAATACACACAACAGATTACAGTATGTGTAAGATATTCATTAAATAAATTTTATGATTTAATATAATAAGCATAATTTTAATAAAAAATTACTTATATGCTAAATTAAGTTTTGCTTCTGTTGTTATTGTTACAGTAATTGTACATATTTCTGATTTTTATTTCTAGAAATTCTGATAATTCACCCATTCGAATTTAATATATAACTCTATAAACGTCAGTTATTGGTTCTTTTAAATGTGAACGTAATTTAAAACATGATAAAACGAAAAAATCATGCTTTATTTTTCTCTTATGAAAGTTTATTAACATAGTATCTCGCGCGCGAATTAAGGAACAATTTTTGGTTTGGGTGTTTAAAAAAATAAACAAACATTGTTGGAAAAGTTTTGAATGCAGTAAAATTTAAAAATAAAAATTCCTAGAGTTTGTGGTTCTATAATTTTACTCTCAATCAATTTATTTCTTGGAAATAAATAAATTTTCAATATGAATTTGAAACATGTCAAGCTTCAAGAAAAAATAAAACGTATGCATTATTCATATAAAAAATATTAATACTTTATTCCATATAAAATACATAAACATATCCAAATAAACCATCTTGCAAAATACACGTATATTTCCAGAACAGTAACAACAAATACCACCATATAGTTATATACATACATATGAAAATATAAAAACATAAAGTCCTTGAGCTTTGGGTAGCCACTGCATTACAGGAACTGCAATAAAAAATTCAATTATTAGTTATTTTTAAACAAAGATTTAAGATAATCAATAGTAAGTAATCAAATATCCATACTCAATAATACAATAACAGATTGCATTTTACAAAAAGCATTGTCAGTTAGTTGATTTATAATCTATATCTGGTATAACAATTCAAATTAGAGAATATCAGTTAAGTAACGACAGCTAAAATTAATCATAATCGTTTACGACAATTATTTCATTCACGTTTTTAGTCAAAACTCATATTTTACGCAATTTTATCAACCATTCTGGAATATAGTCTTTATAATTTAAGGTCTTTAAAATTGCCAAAGAAATAAAAAAATTCTTAATCTTTTCATTCAGCTCAATGTTATCTAATTTAATAACTTCTGCAAATAGTCATTGCAAATTGAGAATTATATTTTTCGCCAAAAAAGTTTAAAAAAATGTACCACTATTGGGAAATGGCGCTGTATTTAATACGTTCAAATGAAATGAAAATAGGAAAGGTGGGATTAAATTATTTTAATCCCTTTTAGAAAATATTATAAAAAATATTGATTCACCATTTTCAGAAAGCAATTTCTACCATTTTCAGTCGTAAACCTTTAAAACATCAGCGGAAATATTAGTGTGCATTTCCGTCAAACTGCATGTTTTATAAACATTATTTTTTACGATAGTAGTTAATTTTACATAAACTTCTCAAAACTTTGAATTCTGTTATCTTCTTCATATCTTACTATTCTTAATATATATGTTGTTGTTGTTACCAATGACACTTGGACAAGCCAAGCTCGCTATGCCTTGGCTATGCGAATTTAAGTCAATTGGGAGCGATCTTTCGTTTTAATCAGAGCACCATGAAGGTGAAAGTACGACTTTGCTCGGTTAATCTGTGGTTTGGGTACCCCTTTCTTGCCAAATGGACGATAGATGCGCCAAGCGTGGTAACCCTGGCTATTTCATCCTAAATACATTCCTTGTGGCGCATGCTCATTAACAACTCTTTTGTTTCAGTATTCCTATTGGTCGCTAATTATTTTGATTTTGAAATAACCGTAGAATTTAAAATTTGATGCACTACATTTTATTACCGTTGGATTTGCCCTGGAGGTAGTACGTGAGTTATTTATTTATTTCTGCGTATTTTTATTTGTTAATTTTTAAAAATATGATAAATTTTCTCCATATTGTAGTGAATATTTTGTTATACAATTCGTAAAAAAACCATTGTTTTTGTTTTCGTTGCCATACCAACGGTGAAATTCGTTAAAAACACGAATTTCGGTTCGTCGACATAGAAACGACTTTTTTGCGTAGTATCTCTCGGAGCATTCAAATCCGCGAGACAACACGCAAAAACGCGCCAGTTGGCGACTTTTTGAAAATGCGCCAAGCAGGGGACCCAAAGCACATTTTCACCCTTTGCTCTACACACATGCCATAGGTACCCGTTTATAAGGTAGGCAATCATTCACACCTCATTCATACAAGGAAAGGACAAAGACAGGATAGATAGAGAGAGAAAGTACATCCATGCCCGAACCGGGATTCGAACCCAGGAATATATATGTACATGTTAATACTTAACAATAACGCATAGAGTTTTTAACAATAGGCTATAATCTTCTTTTCACGGACAACAAAACAATGCAAAGAGTGATAACATTTGACTCAGTAGTTTTCTGTTAATAACGGACTAATATAACTGATAGCTTTAATAATAACTGAATAAATAATAACTGATAACTTTAATAACTTAAGTTTTAATTATGAAGAATGTGTGTGTAATGAAACTGGTCCTCTCTTTATAGTAGTGTGATATCCATAAAATTCCATGTCGAACATTTTTAGGTGCGCAAACATAAGGATCAAATTAAATTATAATTGCTTATAAATTTACGCTAGCACTTGAGTTTTATGGAATATATAGAAAAATATTAAATAGCAAAATTAATCGAAATTGAATAAAAAAATGCTCTTTTAAGCAATAAGTTATCACAAATATTAAGCTGATTAATTTGTCTAGTGGTCAGCGTGCCTGACTACGGATAAAGAGGTCCCGGGTTCGAATATCGGTTCGGGCATGGATGTACTTTCTCTCTGTCTATCCTGTCTTTGTCTTTTCCTTGTATGAATGCAGGTGTGAGTGGTTGCCTACCCTATAAATGGGTCCCTATGGCATGTGTGTAGAGCAAAGTCGTACTTTCATCTTTATGGTGCTGTGATTAAAACGAAAGACGCTCCCAATCGACTTAAATTCGCATAGTATAGCGAGCTTGGCTTGTCCAAGTGTCATTAGTAAACAACAACAACAAAAAATATTAAACTAATAAGGATTAATTTTAAATTGTTTGGAAGAAAACAATATTTATGTCACAATTTTCCTATTAAAGATTTCGACAGTTTAAAGAGGGAACTATCTACAGTAGATGCTCGTTTCAACGAACCTCTAATTTACGAACACTCACGTTTTTACGAACTTCTAACTAGTCCCTACTCTGATACAATAGACGGAATAATTTTTACGAATAATATTTGCGAACTAATATTTTAACACAAATCTCTTTTTTTCAAATTAGTGGTTTTTTTCTTTCGTTTCAATTGTGTTCACATGATTAAGCAACTTTATTACAATTCTCATTGGTTTAAAATATCTATGACGTCAGATAACGTTTCGTCTGCTTCGCATTGTATTGAGACAGCGTTGTAAATATGACTTGTCAACGAATTTGCTGCCTGCTATCAATTATCATTCTTCAAGCGGCAGCAAACAAGGCGAAGTTCACCATAGAATATCTGAGTGTCACAGGCGATGAGGAAAAAAACCATTAATGATTTTTACCAATAATAAAGAAATACTTTCCAATTATAATTTTTTTCTCTTTGTAAAAATTTTCAAACTCATGAAAAATACCTGTTGTTTTGAATATATAATTAGTTTTCAAATTTTCATATCTTTAGCAATATAGCTTCCAAAATTGAACACTTTAAAAAAAAAAGGAAGATCTTTCTTACAGCGCATTCTAAATAATTCTTTCTAATAGTATTTTATTTATAAAGAAAAGAAAAAATGATGAGATAAAAAAGAAAATCAGAAATCTTAATAATCTAATACATTGTTTTGTTTTTATTTCAAAAAATTTCATTTTTACTAACTGTTTAACCGGTCACTAAAAGCTTTCGTAAAAAACGAGTATCTGCTATATACTTTACAAGAAAAATTGACTTAATTTTAATATGGGACTATAACTGCAGAAAAATTGTTTAACTTTTAAAATATCAAATTTTATTAAATTTCTTTTTAATATCATTTATGATGAATACCTTTTGTGGAATTTTTTAAAATTAAAAATAAAAATAATTACTATTTCAAGTTAAAACCATTTATTTTCTGGCTCTTATTTTTTATTTTAATTAATTTTTGGAGAGATTTCGCGGCGTTATCTATCGTTTGCAAATAAGGTGAAGCAAACTTACCACGAGTCATAGGAAAATACTAGTCCCCCTGAATTTTTTTAGTTGACTAGAAATTCTATTGGCACTGGTGTCATTGCTGTTCATATTCCTTACATTGGCTACTGGGTTGATTTTATTTAATTCACCTGCAAGGAAGGAAATGAATTAATTAATATTAACAATTCAAATCCGAAATGAAATTCAGAAATATTTTTCGTTTAGTTGTTGAATAATTAAGCTGATTTTTATGTAACCTGAGAAAATTTAATTACAAATATTTTAAACTCAAATCCTGTCACAATAAAAGAAAAATAGAGACAAACTAAGATTTCAAAGTTCAGTGGGGCTTTTAACACAAAAAATTAGCTCTCTTTTTTGATTAAAATATGTAAAAACAGCTTTTAATTATAAATTTTTATTGCCTTTAAATTCTTCAAAAGTTAATTTGTATTATCAATTTAGTTTGAGTTACTGAGAAATGCTTCCAACAACTTATTTCTGCTGGTTGCATATAGCTGACCACCTTAGAACCACGGTAAAATGACAAGGTTAACACCTCTTTATGCCATAACAACGAAAGGACGTGAGACTCTTTGGAGCTTTCAGTTAACACATTATTTCTCAATAAAATGGTCCTTAGCTGCTTCTGATATCGAACCCGCAACCTCTCGGACACAAGAGCGATGCTTTTTTACTTTAAGCAACAGCGATCCTTTTGTATTTTTTTAAAGTAAACAGTAATCTAATTTCATTTTCAATATTAATTAATATTGCATGACAGATATCTAAAAATAAGTAAGCTTTTTTTTTCTATATCCCAAATATTAATGGACGCTATTCGGGAAAGATTTGGAAGTTGATGATGAAGTAAACGAGATAAAGATTACTCAAAAGGCATCTGGTTCGATACTAACTCAACGAAAATTATAATAATCTTTACAACAAAGACTAAATAAGAGGAGAATTCAATTTCCCAGCCCTAATATGCTGTGGAATTTCGGGCTATGCTGGCTAGGTTATCAGCCTCGTCATTCTATTATGCTTCAAAATCGCGAAACTGCTGGGCTTACGTAGTGATTTCTAGTCAGAAAAAATATGCAAACGGAACATGATATAAATTCAGCAAAAATGCAAACGATAATATAAAATTTTTTTTAATATAAATTTCTGATTTTTCCAGAATTCTTTTTTATTAAAACGTCATAACTGTCTTTATAATCAATCGCTAATTTGAGTTTATCCCTTTCCTGAGACATAATCATTAAAATTCCTTACAATTAATCCCCAATAGCTTGTTATCGTAAAGGAATGCCAGGCGCCAACAATAACAACCCCTCAAGCAGAAATATTCCACTCTCCATCAGACGACAATTTTCCATCCCGAAATCATCGGGCTACGCTTTGATTAATTTCCAATCGATGACAATCTCAACGGTCTCAGTTAATTAAAACGATTTTATGAGGGTCGACACGAGCCCAGTTCTCTATGAAGAAAACACACAAGATACGCAATTAGATCTTGCTTAGTGTGGGCAGATAATTAAACAGGACGTTTGGTAAAAGGAAAAAGGGGAAAAAGAAAAAGCTTACCACCCAGAGTACCAGCCCTCTAGGCCATTTTGTGCCTCTATATTCTCGGACCTTACTCACTTGTCAAGAGTTTTGAAAAATGTCGTCGTATATTAATCACTCGTAAATAATGATACGTTCGGTATTGGCGAGTCGATATGAGGAGCGTTGCCTTGGTAACGCGTATTGAGCAGAATGTTAATTTTCTCTATTGTTTGTCGGTGGTCAAAACAGATTTTTAACTGAAGCCATAGTGAAAGCCGAAAATCAACTTTGCAGACGTTATTTATTGTTATTTTTGCTCAGCATTTTATCGTTTGAATTTATCTAATAGTTCTATTTAAAATCGTTTGGAGTTATTTTTAGGATTATTTATTGCCGTATTCTGTATTCATTACAAATTCTTTTTGGTACAGAATTCTTTTTGGTACATTTAATCATTCATTTATCAAAGTAATAACATGATGTTATTTGTTATTATTTGAAGATCTTTTCTTTGTATTATAATTACTGTGTTTTATAAATTAATTTCATAAAATTATAAATAATTCTAACAAATTTCATTGTTCTTTAAGGAAGAATACGAATGAAGATTTTTTAAATGAAACTTTTGTCAAATAAATGCAGCGAAACAATTTTCGAAATGAATTTAAATGATTTTCATTATATTCATGGATGTGACGCAATATGAGTTTAGGAATAATAAAGATAAAATTATCGACAGAAAATTTATTTAAATTTAATTATTAAATTATCAGTGAACTTAATTAATTCGAAAATTAAAACCTCAAAGTTCCTATTTCGGTTACTATGATTGTACAAATGTCCGTGGTAAAATTGTCGTTTGTGAAAAAGCAGCCATTAAACTGATACTCCCCATCCTATATTACCAGAGACTTATTATATAAAAAAATGGTATAAAAACCTTTAACTTTCCTTTATGATTGCTATTTCTTTGATGAAGCTAAAATTTGTCGTTTTGAAATATCGTTTGAAAACTTAAATTATTGTCTAATACGAGCAAAATGCAGGATATTAATGCTAGGAAGCAGAATATGTAGTATCATATTATTTCATACAAATTAACGATTATGTAGAACATATCTAAGGAAGAGCTGATAGCCAAATGGTTAGCGCTCTCCTCTTCGGATCATCAGTTCGTGGATTCAAATCCCACCTTGGGTTTGGATGTTTGCAGTGGTTCGGAATCCGTGGCTCCCTGTCGAAAGAGAATCATCATTATGTATTATGGTCTAGTGACGAGGTAGGCACACGAGCGGCTCTCTCTAAATTTCCTCATCTTACGACTTGGAGAACATTAAGAGAGAACAATTTATTTATTTATTATACACCCCTATTTAGATGGTGACCTTTGAATCTTGATCGAATTTTCTACCAGCCGATCGCAATAGTGAACTCTTTACCAGCTCAGACACTAAAAATTTTTCGTATATAGCTTGAAATATTCATTAAGACTACCGCTGCAGTGAAGTAACGAGGTCGACACCTGTGCTAGCACAATCTTTTCCACATCATTGGAGGGAAATAGGACTTAATAAAGCTTTTAACGAGCATAGTCTTTCTTAGCATGACGATTCTGCGTTAATATAAAATTATGTTCTTTTTGATAAAAAAATGTATTTTAGTTTTTAATTAAATTATGAATTACATTAACCAATATTTTGGTGGCATACTATTTTCTCGCCAATATATTAAAAGTTTTTAGTTATAGGCATTTCAAATTTTAAAAAATTCTCAAAACGTTTATATTATTTGTTATTAATAACTAGCCCAGGGGCTCCCAAGGCGCAGGTCCGGGGTTCGAATCCTCGGGCTGGGTAAGGTCGAGTCAGACTTTCATCTCTTCAGTGGGTCGATAAAATTGAATACCCAGCATGCTTGGGTTTTAAATACTGGGGGTCTCCTCGTTAGGATGACCACCTAACCGGGACATATGCTAACACTCTAGGGCCTTCGGTCACGGAAACAGATATAGGCACTATAGTCCTTGGTCCCTGGAGGCAGGCATGCCGCTGAATTCAGTTTAGTTGTATTAATAAATGAAAATAATCCAGAAAACATTTTCAAAACTTCTTTTTCCTCAATGGAAAATAAATCCATTTCATTAATTGAATGTCTTATAATAACTTTTAGAGGGGGTTCTATGTTTCTTATGGTATTATATGTCATCACTATCTGCAGGAAATGTCATACGCAAGAGGAAACGACCAATCATATCATTTACAAATGCGAGGCTCTTGCCCTCCCTAGATTAACTTCTTTAGGCATCATCCATGCTAGAGAGTTACACCTAGACTCCATTGAAGGGTTATATCGGACTACTTATTAATAAAGTAGGTGACCCGAGCAACTGGAACTAGGAAACATTGGGTTTGGAGTTCATAGTACAAAATGCTGATAAAAGCAGAGGTGCCCAATGACATACAAACCCAACTCTAAGAAGAAGAAGATATGTCATCACTTAGTGAATAACCTACCAACTAATTGTCGTTTGCATTGGAATGTGCGCCGTATATTGCTTTCCAGAAAATTCCAGTGATATTTAGCCAAGATAAAATCCCAAAATGAATTAAAAAGAAAATGAGGGAACATGCAGTAGAAGTGGTTATTCAAATATCCATCAATATTTTGTTACATTAAACATTAAAGAATAATTATTAAACATTAAATAATTTTCGTCTCGATTTTGTGGTATTTATTAACCACAAAGTGGTTCTTTCTTTCGTTCTAGTTGAGATCATGATGACGCCACTTTATTACAATTCTCATTGGTTTGAAATATCCATGACGTCAGATAACGTTTCATCTACGTCACATCGTATTGAGACGGCGTGGTAAATATGACTTGTCGATGCATTTTCTGCCTGCCCTCAAATCGCATTCTTCGAGCGGCAGCAAACAAGGCGAAGGTCACCATCGACTGCCTGCGTATCGTCGGAGATGAGAAAATATCCATTCATGATTTTTACCAGTAATAAAAAAGTAACTTTTAATTACAATTTTTTCCGTTTGTAAAAGTTTTTAAACTCATAACAATTACCTGTTGTTCTAAATAATTAGCTTTCAAATTCTCCAATCTTTAGCGATATTGCTTCCAAAATTGAAATAAGAAAAAATTGAACAGAAATAGACACGTTGAAAATAGAACAGAAGTAAAATCAAAATGAAAAAGATAAGACAAAATATCTATTTTATGCTTAGTTTAAAACGGCATGGATGATTTAAATTTTATTTATTTATTTTTTATTTAAATCGATTGCTTTTTTTAACGAAGAAAAATATGTATCTTATTGACCTTTCCTAAATGAGTCAAAAAGAAAATAAGTGAAAATGCAATAGAAGCGGTCATTCAAATGTCTATCAATAACTACTGATTGAGAAGTCGTTTTCAGCGAGAAGGGTTTTTGAATACATTAAAATCGTTTGGTGCAGGCAATGAAATGTAACTACTTCCCAAACTTATGACAATGATGGCATGTAAAAATGCTCACTGAATGCCAAGTAGCTCAAGTCCAGTAGCTCTCGTGTTTCACATTTTTACGGTTTCATTTTAGGGCTGTTTTATTCTTTGTTCGATTGTGGTGGGCTGGTTTCAAGTTTTATCGGAATGAAGAACTAAAATAAAACTAATAAAAAAATCAGAAAGGGAAGGAATACGGCTCGGAATAATATATCGAAGTTGGAGTCGTTTTCTAACAAATCACGTCCTAATTGTGAGGTCCCGGAATTCTTCATTCCATAATTTATCGTTTTCGACTCCGAAAATGGCAAACGATTCAGTCTCTCATATTATTCTCACTTCGCGGTGATTACAACTTTTCTTTTTTACAAGGTCAATACATCATTTTTTTTTCATTTTTATACATACATTTTTTTTATTCTAAATTATTCTGCTAAAATCATTCTTTAAGTAAACATGCTTTTTAATTTAAAGAAAATAAAAGAACTTTTAAGAAAAAGTTAGTTTAAATCATATAATTATAAAAAAGTATCAAGCCAAAATGAATTTTATAATGTGCAAAGATAATAATAACAGTAGTTTAGATCTTATTTTTTCAATTACTTTCAATTATAATTGAAAACAACACGTCAAATTTTGTATTAATTGTTAAAAAAAAATTTAAAAAACGCATTTTAATTACGTTAATTTTTAAACATTTGATAAAGTCAAATTAAAAAATTTAGCGAAAATAAATTTCAAATCCCTTGTTAAGTGAAATATTTGAAATAATATGCTTGAGTTATGCTAAAACTTGTATTGGATCTAGTTAATTAGTAGGAATAGATTACATTATATTTTAAAACTAAAGCAATTTTAGTAATTAAAATTTATTAACATAATGGATTCTATTATCTTACTATCTTGCATAGAAGTAGAAGGTGTGTAAATTAGGAATATATATTATTAAAAAGATATGTAAATTGATAAATTTATATTACATAACTGTGTATATGAATAAATGAATAAAGCACTTAAAAATGTTAAAACTGTGTAATTTTCTGTAGACCATTCCGATATTATTATGCATGTTTCTTTGGCATTTAATTTTAATCTTAATCGATTCTTCAGTTTTTAATATATTTTTGATATATATTAATAATACGACATATTTTTCAAATTATTGTTAATAAAATTTTCTACCAATATTATTTATAAAAATTTTATTTTTGCTTACAAAATTAATTTTATATAGTGATTATTTTGGCGCAAACGACTTTTTAACTTATATTTTAAACAATCCTCTGATCTTTTCTCTCGTAACCAACATAGAAAGAAATTCATTGCTAAGAAAACAAATCGTTAAACGTATTTATAGGAAATACGTGGTATTTGTGTGAATAATTAGGGTATTATGTTTAATATTATGATTCTTAAAAAAAGGTTATTTTAGTAATTGTTATAATATTAAAGTTGCATATTTATAATCATTAAATCTGAGCGAGAGAAATTTTGAATTTTTTCAAAGATTAAAAAACCGTAAAAAATAATCAATATTGGTATTACTATATAATGTGTTGTTAATTTCAGAGAAAAAAATTAGTAAAAATTGAATATAAATTTGAAAATATTGTTTCATGTTAGAAATAATTTAAAATAATTCTACATAAATCTCTTTGATGATAAATATAGTTATTATAATATGATATTAGTTGTGAAAAATGTCATTTCAACCTTTGATACTAAAATTTAAGAATTAGGATTCGTATGTCGAAAATACTTAAATTGCTACTTAAAATAGCATCTGCAGATAATAATTTCTGATTTATTTTATCAAACTTAACTTTAGTAATCAATTACTTTAACTTTCATAAAATAACATTTGAAGAGAATTACTTACTTATGGTGATAAAAAAATTCCATCGCATATTTAGATTAAAACTTACGTTAATTACTAATAATTACACCAATTATTGTTTTAATTAAGCAATTATTTAGTAGCAAATTATCACAATATTAAGTGTTTTCTTTACAGCAGTGAATAGTTATTTTTTATTTAGATTAATTGCTAACACTTAATTTAAACGTACAGTCAATGTAATCTTTTACAAATTTTATCGTCAGGGACATAATCATTATATTAGATTAATTAAAAATTAATACTTAAAATTAAATTTTTAAGTGATGATTTTCATGCTGCTGTTTTATAGAACCTTAGATTAGTACAGCAAATTATTGTATACTTCTTTTATACATAACACTTTATATAAATTAGTTATCTATTGTAAATAAATTATTAATTAAACTATTGTTATAAATATACTATTAATAGTTGCAAACATTATTATTTTAAATAATAAGTTATATGGCAACAGATAAAAAAATGTTAAATAATTTTTTTCATTCCACTGAATAATTAATTTTATTTTGATTAGATTTTTCGGAAATTTAAATTTGTACTTTTCCAGTCGACATAAATTTTTATATTAAAATAGCCAAACAATTATATTTGCATACAATTTAATTTGAACTTTCCAAAGTATTACACATATCACAAAACTCAATATGTAAAAAATTATTACAAAAAATCTTTAAACACGTAAAAATATTTTGCAAATTTATTAACTTTTCTTAATGATGTTATAGTTTAAGATAGTTTATTTAAATTAGAAGCATATTAATTAGCGATACTTGAAAATAAAATTAAAGTCAAGAAACGTTACATTTTTAAGTCAATATTAATTTTTTAATTAGTAAAAGTTTTTTTAAAAATTATTTAATTTAAAAATTATGTAAAATAAATATCAGGTATGCAGCTTACCTATTTATAAGTATGTACATAGAAATTTTCAGGAGAGTCTCTGCTATAAGGATGTCCAGTCGACGATGTTGAAAAAATCATCGTTTTCTTCGTCTTCGAACAAAGGGGAAGGGTGCACCGCTGAATCCATGAGCATCATCACGGGGGACGGCGACGTGCAGTATGAAGGGGAGGATGAAGTGTCCTGCTGTGGTGACGACGAAAAATCCTCAACGGACGCCCCTACACTGTCCTTGTCGTCGTAGCCGATGGCCTCCTGCAGCTGCTTGATATACTCGATGGCACACCTCAAAGTCTCGACTTTGCTCAGCTTCTTGTTGGACGCGTCTGCGCCCCGGCTCTTGCCAGTCGGCGAGGGCGTCGTTGCAACACCTAGGTGGGGCGGGATGTGGTCTCTAAGGGCGGCGAAGCCCAGATTCACGAGGCGCACTCTCTTCCGTTCCCTGGCATTGCGCCGCGCCACGGACCGAGCTTGCTGCTGGGGCGTGCGCGGCTGGCATCCCCTCCTCGAGCGGCGCTTGGGCCCAATCGGTTCCTGAGGGACGCCCACGCGCTCCAATGGGAGGATGAGCCGATGCGTGGGAGGACCTGATGGTTCAGACTGATTGGAGGATGTCACAGTGGGTGGACTTGGATAACTGCTTGAAGTTGAGCTGCTGAATTGTTCCGGTATGACAATGGATATGTCTTCTTGGCACGCCATCACTCTCAGTGACTGATTAACTAAAAATCGTCTGCTGGTTTGAAGCTTTCAAAATGAGCGGAATATTCTATTAAATGCTCTATCTTCTGATTATTTTTCATTAAAAAAATCTTATTTTAAAGTATATAAATATTTTTTCCTTAGTTATCAATAGAAATAGATGAAATCGTCATTTAATTTTATTGACAATTTCCTTATTCGTCAGTACATGAACAAATAAAAATGTATGCTACATATAATAATTCTATACACCTACTTTTCAATTACAGTTACTCCAACAGTCTTCTAATTGCTCATATTTGACTACACACAAAATCTTTTGAGAAAAATGTTTTTCCAAACGATAATTCTGAATCAGATTATTTACAAATAACTGTCTTTTAACTAGTTAATCGTGTTCCGGTTACAATATAACACTTCAAAATTATACCAAACCATTTATTTTTCTGAAAACGATAGCTTTAAAATCAAACGATTTCACAATACCGTAGTGACTTGAAGTGACCGCTATCGGTTTTAGATGCCGAGCGAGTGCTAACTTACCCGGCGAGAGTAAGAGCGAACCCCAAATTAGAAAGTATCGAATTCCGAGGGTGCAGCAGGAATTTTCCTGGCCCAGTTTCCACGAAGAGGGTTCCAGCGTTAAATGATCTTTTGGACCGCGCCGCTCTGCTTTATCTGGCCGCTAACGGTCATTACGTATACTCGAGAAAAAAGACTGGTTTCTTCTTCAGTGCGCATCGTATCCTACCTGAGGGGTGGGGACAGCGTTGACATCCCCTTCCCTATCCGTTCCCCCTTTCGAGCGTGACGTAGGGAGGCGCCCACTTTTTACTCGTCTTTTTCCTGCAGGGTGAGGAGGGGTTTTTTCGGGGGTATGAATGCTCTAGGTCTTTGTTAATTGTCGCTTTGAAGGGGCCAGCGTAGAGTTGAAGATTTGCTTCGCTTTTGTACCTGTCTCATCTTTGATTTTCATTTCGTTCTTTTGTTTCAACCTTAAATAATCGTTTAGACTTCAGTCAAAGATTCAAATATGGCATTGTTCTTCTTTTATGACTCTTTCTTTCTTCGTTTTAGGAAGAATCGTGCAGAAGCGAATGACGCCATGTAATTTTAAGATTTGTATTATGTATTTTGTAACGCTCCAGCTATCATTTAGTATTATTTCAAACGATTTCTGTATTCTTTCTTCTCATACCAATGTATAATTTTATTATTGTGGTGTCGAGAAAAGGAGATAGTTGTGTGGTTTTAACATAAAGTTTTGAGCAAAGCAAACGAAATTGTTGCAACTTTTGACATTAAGAACTGAGAATACATATGTAGAAATTGATTAGGATTTTTTAAAGCATATTTAGAGCATTTTTTTAATCGAAGAAAAATTGCAGAGAATGACACTGGAATTGAAAAGGAGGAATGATTATTTGGGATTTAAACTAATGTATACTTGTATGTAAATGCACTTTTGTTTTATAACGTCCTCTATTGTTTGGTGAGATTCTGAGACTTTTAATGGGTGTAAAAAGAAAATGGTAGTTTTTTGATGAAATAATTTTTAAATATAGGTGAAAACTATTTGATTTACTTTTAATTCTTTTTATTTATTCGATCTTTATGTTTATTATATCATTGCATATGCTTATCATTATTATGACACTACATTGATGCCGAAATGAACTATTTGTGGAATTAACTGGGGAATACCTAAACGCCCAAAAACTCAACAAAGCTACAGTTTACAATAAAATGCACCCAAACATTTATCTGCATAAATTTATCAAAAGTTTTTTTTCTTTGTTTCCATATGGATTTTATAACTTAACAATCAGGGACTATTATAGATTTTCATGAATATTCCCAATACTATTAGTAAAAAATATAAATAAATTTTAATTTTTAGAAATTTTTTTAAAAAAATCTGGAAAACTGATCATTTTTTAGAATGAGAAGTTCTTATTTTGCTTTCAAATTTTATTAAAAAATTTTAATTTTAAATGATGTAAAGTTAATATATAAAGTTAACAATTTTACAATAAAAAATACATAAAACAGATATGTAACTTGAATGTAAACTATGAAAATAACATAAAGAATTAATTACAGTAGTAAATTGAATAATTTACTTAAGAATATTCATATAAAAACGTTTTCCTTATCATTTGTTATAAATGATATAGTTATTAAAAAAGCTAGAACTTTACCTCCATCCATTTACAAGGAATGTATTCTTCAAACTGAAATTATTGTAAAATTTTTTAAACCTTAAAAATGGTGGATTTCATGGAAAAACTCCAGGATTTGAATGTGAATAAGTTTATAATTTTCAAATTCACGAATTATTTACAACACATGCTTGTGTAGAAAATCATAATAAATACATGGCTTATATATTTATATGAGACGACTTAAACGAATACAAAAATTTGTATTAAAGTCACATTTTATGATTTATGGCATTCTTTCTAAATTTCCCTTTTAAATTAACATTATTCCTATGTTTGTGATCTATTTATTATGATTTTTAACTTTGTATTGATGGAAAAAAAAGAGATAACTATCCAATTTATTATGTAACCATAAATATGTATTTAAAATATTTTTTGAAAATACTATTTATATTTGATCAAAAAAATTTAAGAAAAATAGAGTGATTTTATTAATAAGTAAATCACTTCGTATTTCTTTATTTTGTAAATTTTTGTTTTAACTAAATTGCATTTTTTTCGATTTAAATGTATAAAAGAGTTATTGAATTTAAATTTCTAATGCTAGCTCTTTGTAATTTTCTAATTTAACCAATAATAACATATATTAAAATAATATTTTTTCAAATTTTCAACCCTCACACGTCTTATAATAATAATAATAAAGGTCTATTTGCGCAAACCTTTAACAGATGGCGGCACCAAACTTTCGCAAAATTTTCATTATAAAGTGAGGATTTTCTTTTATTTGTATATGAAAATTTCTCAGAGTAGTAAATTAATTTTACATATGGTTTTAGAAAACAAAACATTCTTTGTACGTGTCAATCATTTTTTTTTAATTTCCCGAGCATTAATTCAAATGCAATAAAAGAAAATTTACATTAGTTAAAATCGCTTGGAATTTATTTGGTCGTAGTCCAATAAAAAGATGACAATTTTCGCTGCAAGCGATATAAAAACAAAGTAGTGAATGATCGGAGAAAGAAACAACGTTGCCATTTTCGAAAGACCCGATAACATCTGATCACGTGTCACCTCCCTCTTATAATGCAAACGATCTCATTTGGTTAACCCGGAACATTTTTCTCCCCGGGCAAGAGTAATAAAATTTTTTATAAGTAAAGAACAGCATCTGTTCCATGTGGTTGAAGCAAATGTCGCTAATTTTGACGAATGGGTTGATACCGTGCCGGACTTCGCCCCTCCCCATCAAAATGTATGCATTTGCAACATTGTTGTGAATATATCAAGCCATTACCGCTGTCGCCCATGCGTCACTTTACTTCTAAATGTCTTCTGCGCGTGTCTGTTTCATGTCTCTTTTCATGGAAAAGTGTAATGATAACGATCAGAAATATAAAAAAGAGACAATATCGTCTGCAAGAATAATTATCTTTTTTTTTTCCCATCACAAGCACGTAGAAATGTTAGTTTATTTATCAACGTAAAATTTTTCTATGTGTATGAAACAGTAAGTAATTGTAAATTGTTTTAATGATGTCTACTGTTTCGCGATATTATTTATGATAAATTTTCTATATTTTTGAATTGATGATAGTAGAATTAATCTGTTTCAAACTAATTAAAATAATTATAATTAATAACTGAGTTTGATTTTTATTTGGAAAGCGATACAAATATTTATTGATTGAAACACAAAATTTAGTTTTAATGAAAAGGAAAATTCAGAGGAGAAAATTAGAAATTTAAACCAACAAATAAAAGAAAGATGTTGAACAGGAATTTTAATTGATTACGAATTAGTTTCTTTTTGGATTGTTGAACATTTTATGGGAAAATTGTTTAAATAGTTACGTATATATATTAATTCACAAATGTAATTTTATATATGAATGAAACATTATAAAATATAATTTTAACTATATTTAGAGCAAAATTAAGAATTGTAATAAAAAGTTTATAATAAATGTAAAAGATATTGTGTTTATTATATATGTTTTTTATTATTAGCAACTGATAGAATTAAAGAGTTGGATTATTTCTTCAGCAAAATTACTAATAAGTTAAATGTGAACAGAAGTAAAATGTGAATTACATAAATTTAAGACTTGATTATTATTAGCGAGAATTTTTTTGTAAAATGAATACTTTTTTTAACAAAAATAAAATAGATATATAAACATTTACTAAAATTTTTATGTTTTTTTAAAACGATATAGCTATAGATATAATTATTTACTTCGATATTTTTTTTGTTAATGTAAGCCATCTAATATAAAAGAAGTGATAATTGATTGTATTGCTTATTATGCCTACAAACTAATTTTCAATTATTACTTTATAGTGATAATTTAATAAATATTGATCTGCATTGATGAATTTTTGTTATTTGTTAAAGGCAATGACATTTATTAAAAGTTTATAAAATTATAAAAATATTCCATGACGTTTCTGGATCATTTCTAATGAATCGTTTTCGGTATTAAGTTTTGTCGCAAAATTATAACTATGGTTTTAAATCCCATGTTTTTTTTTGTTTTGTTTTTTTTTACTGAATAATTTATGGAAATGAAAGCAGTGCAATTTGTATCGTTTGAATAAGCAAGCTATGTAATTTATATCTGTTTCATTTTGATGACATGCACCCAATACACGGAAATGATATAATGTGGGAATGCCACATTTAAGCTTCCTTCCGGTGAGCAACCAAATTTTATAATTAAACCTCACGTGACCAAAAACAAGCACGATACATAAACTAACTGACAAACAGTTGTTTTCTCATCCATCACCTTTCTCCGGTGAGTACATTGGCGACAAAATAGTGTTTGGGATTCACAGCATCCTGGAACTTACCAAACTGCTTTTTTTTTTGGCTTGATCAACATTCCCGGTATAATACTGTAATTTATCTCGACAACAGTAGATTACAGTACGTCTCCCTCGGACCATTTATTTTGGCAGTAAGACAGTGATAGTTTCTTCTGCAAGGGGTGGAGTTGATGTCTTTGTTGGAGCGTGTTTTTATTAAAAGTAGAATGGGAAGGGGTGGTCGTGCGATAATCGTCTGGGTGCGCACAGGGCGGTAATCTTTATTGTGCGCTGTTTAATTGAGATGTAACTAAAAGAAATTGAGTTGTTATTTGTTAACCGTGTGTCACACACCCTGACAGTTCAACGAGGTGGTTGTTTCTAATCTTCCATTAGCTTACAAATGTCAACGCACCTAATCATTTGTACCGAGTACAATGTTTCGCTAATGGTACAGACTACGCGATGTTTTTAAAAACAGTAAATATAAACATGATTAATTTATTTCCAATGCCACCAGATGGCATTAATTTAGATTGAATGCCGAGAGTCTTGGTAGAGATGAAGTCGACGAATTCATGAACTACCCTAGTATAAACATATAAAATAAATGTGTTTAAAAAAGAGAGATAGAGAGATTTAAAATCAAGATCTTGGATTCTGACTGGAAATTCTTAGAATTTTTTTCTCCTTCAATCACATTATTTGGAACTTTTCTATTTACGTCGAACTGGAGCTGCACGATATATTATCAGAACTGCCTATTATTCATCCTAACAATACCATGCCAATAAGAATAAAAATCAAACGACATAGACATACGCAATGGAACACCTGGTCTGTACCTTAAGTTATCAGGTATAGTTCCATCACGTAATACATCTGGTGTGACAGAATTGTCAGGAAATTTGATAACAAAATTGAATTTTAATAGGTCTCTAATATTTGAAATTAATGATTTGAGAGAAATATAACATCAACTACAAAACATTTACAAAATTTTCACTATGGGAGATGACATGAGTTAAATATTGCTATAAAATTGTGAATATGGATTATCCTAACACTCCAAGTAATTGGTAAAAATACAAACTAATTATCTTGATGATGGTCATAGCAGACGATATAAGTAGTGTATAACACAAATATGCAAGCGATATCATTAAGTTTAAGTAGAAGAGTATAAAAAAGAGCAAATAAAACTGGGACAGATTTTCATTAAGTACTAGTATTCCCTCATGCTTTAACTGTGTCTAGTGTAACATCGCAATACCAAAGGACTGCATTGTCTACACGCAAATAGTTAAGATTACATATGCATGGATGGTATCTTATCAAACGACAGCGACTTCAGCTGAAATCCTGCTATTAAAATTTCTACCTAACCCCTATGAACTTATATCCAAAAAAAAATTCTTTAATTTGCGACGACCCTTTTAGTACTATTATTTTTAGTGGGGGCGAAATCGAATCTATTATTTCAGAACTGAGTGATTTCTTATGGTTATTTGGGAAAATTATTTAATATGTTAATGTAAAAAAGAAAACCTAATAAGTTTATTCAAAAACAGTAATTATTTAGTACGTTTATTTGATAAAAAAAAGAACAAAATATTTATATTTTCAAAAACGAAATAGTTTATATTTGCTTGAAAAAATACGACAGTATATTTTTAGATTTCTAATTTTAACTGTATATTTTCCTCAAAAATATTTGCTTAAATTACTGCTACAACTAATGAGAAACTTAAAAAAATTATTTTTCTTACTTTTTAAACATAAAGCATTTTAAAGAGCCACGTGTTTTTTCGTTAGTGGAAAACATCTTTATTTGAAAACTAAATCAATAAATACTTTTACATTTATAGATATTAATCTCTTAGTGGCAGCGTTTCACGCTCCCATGACACAGGTCCGAGGTTCGATCCTCGGGCTGGGCAAGGTTGACTCAGCCTTTCATCCCTTCAGTGGGTCGATTAACTGAGTACCAAGCATGCTTGGGAACTAAACACTGGGGGTTTCACGTTAGGCTGACCACCTAACTGGGACATATGCTTCGCACCTCAGGGCCCTCGGTCATGAAAACAGTTATGGGCATGGTAGGCCTTGGCCTACATGGGCTGTCGTGCCATGAGTTTAGTTTAGTTTTAGATATTAATCTATTCTGAAAAGTGATATTTAAATGTGAAATGATTAAAAAAAAAAGTGTAAGGTTTCGAAAATAATTTTTAGTTTTGTTAAATTTTAAATCATTCGTGGCCTTAAAGTTTAGCATAATTGAATAATTTCATTTAATATGATAGTTAGGGTGTGTCGTTGGCAGGGGTTGGACCATGCTTTTCAGCATGTCTTTTAGAAGTGCTTTTCATAGATTGTAGGTCGCACTTACGTGTGATGAAGGAGGAAATGAGAAAAACCCTCTGCGATAGACCTGCATGCAGAAGGTAGAAACGCAATATTCACTTCCGGATGTTCAACAGTGACTAGGATCGAATCTGGGCTCTGAAGAATGGTATCCAACAGTTCACCCAAGATGTAAAATAGGAGTTTTACTGGTTTTCTCCTTTGTGATATATGAACACAACCACATATCTAAGGATAAATCAGGTGATGAGTGTTCAAAAATGTTTTGCAACAGTTTTTAGCTATTGTGTTAACGCTAAGCAGTATCAATTTTCTAATTATGGATTTACTTTGACCTACTGATAGAAGCAAGCTCTTTGGATTAGAAGATCCTGGGCACTCAACATTTTTCAAGGTTTTCTCCTTTGCGATGCATGAGTAGTACGAACCACGCAGTTGCTAGAAAAGATCTCTCGAAAACTTATCAATTATTTTCCGTCGTAAAATTATTTATTATAAGGTAGACGAATTATTAAGTAAAACAAAAAAGAATATTTTTTATATTTAACATAATGTGAAATGCGAAACAGTTAAAATTGCAGTTTAAACACAAAATTTTAAACAATCACACACATGCGGCAGATTTAAAATAAAATTATTTAGCAGTAACTTTTATGCCTTTGTTAGTTATTTCAAAAATGCATCGCACCAGTTCCTCAAATGAACATGTGCTTGTAGTGTTACTGGCGATGGAGAGTATTATTTTGTTTCAATCGAGTTTTGGCGTAATCGTTTTTCAAAGGGTCGAGTGCTATTGTTGGCGACACGCTTGGCGAGTCCACAAACATAATCAATCCATCAGCGTCAGATCAATCAGTCCGCTCTCAGATGCTGAGGAACTAATTTTTGAATGTTCTTCTGGGGAAACCTTTTCATGGAACGCTATTAGCGTATCCCTGCATTGTCCTGTTGGAACATCTTCTCAGAATGTCGCTCAATACACTGGTACCTTGAAAAACGATGTTTTTTCCTTCGGAAACTGAATGTCTAACCTTATTTCTTTGTTGTTGGATGAAATAATCTTTGAAGAAAGGCTTTATATTCTTCATTGTGGCTTAGGAATAGTTTCCTTAGAAGTTTCTGTAACAAGTTTAGGCTTGGCGTATAGATATATCTTGGTTTAAATCTAAACTTTCTAATTGTTCTGTGCGAACATGCAAATATCAATGGAGAGGTCATTCATCTATCGAATTTCTACCAAAAGCATTTTTATTTCGCTGATAGTTGATATTTATTTCATTTTTATCGGCTTAAAAGTATAAAAAATTTTAAATGCATTGAAATTTTATATTTGCATCAAAATGTTTATAAAATTTCACCTTTTAGGAATCTTGAGTTTTTGTCAATTTTTTATTCAAGTGGTGGAATTATTATTTTTATTTATTTTTTATTTTTTTATTCAGTCATTGGAATTGTTTCTTTATTCAATCAATGGAATTGTTTCTTTATTCAGTCAATGGAATTGCTTCTTTATTCAATTAATGGAATTGTTTATTTGTTCAATCAATGGAATTGTTTCTTTATTCAATCAATGTGATTGTTTCGTTATCCAATTGACAGAACTGATTTTTTATTTAGTCGATAGAATTGTTTCTTTATTCAATAATAGAATTGTTAAAAAACTATTATGATACATTATTTGAACAATTATGCCATATTTTATTTGAAGAATCCTACATTTACGGAAACTTGTCTTAAATTTTATCATAGTTATTTAAACATTGAGGATAATTTTATTAAATTTAAGGTAGAAGGCTGTATTAATTTGCCATAAGGAAGGGAAATTTTCAAGCACCCTCATCCAACATATGTGGATGGAGGAAGAATCAAACTTAGGACCCACCATTCCGAACATTTTCCAGTCGTCAAGCCTCAGTAAGATCAGATTTGTTCCCAATAAAATTTGTAAATGCCTTCATCTTAATAAAAAAAATTAGTTCCTCATAACTAAAATACATATAAATAGAATCAAGTGTTAATACGAAATTTAAATCAAGTGCTCATCTATAGAATTTGACAGAAAATTGCAGTTTACTTTTATATTGCCTTTTGTACTGTAATAGATATCTTTATCATTATTAATCACGTATTGATCATTATCAATATTTCATAGCACATAAATATTTTGGAAAAAAGCAAAACCTTTTTCCGAAATATTTATATATTATATATAAATATTTATGCGCTACGAATAAGAATTGTGAGAATAATTGGAGAGACCCCACTGAGAGAGTTGAACTATTTTTATTTCTAATGTAGCAGAACAATTTAGCCATAAATTGTAGGGCTTTTTTTTGTAAAATATTTTATAATTTGTCTCTATAATCTAGTGGCCTTACAAGTATAATATATTGAATTCTATCCACTCCTCTACTGAGCAACAGTAAATTGGGTCGGATTAGTTGGAAATTTCGATATTTCCTCCCTTGCAAAACGTGAATATGGCCTGATATTTTAAGTTCAACAAAAAAACAACACACTTTTCTGATCGACAACTTATTGAGTAGCCGTCTAAGCTTTTAGAAAACATAATGGAGAAAAAAATCGAAAAAATCGATTCAATTTTTGTTGTCGTCAAGCAAAAGAAAATTTCAAAAACTAGTTTCATTTCACAATAGTGATTGAAACAAACAAAACCAATCCTCCATTAATTTTCCAAAAAAATATATAAAAACAGAAAAATTTATCTTTTTACAAAATTTTAGAATATGGAATTAAATAAATTGAGTGTCACACAATTCAATTATCTTGGAACTTTAATTTGCAATTCATTATGACACAGTAATCTACAGATTTGGTGCATTTGGCACCGCTACTGATATGTAGAAATAAGCTTTTCTCATTTACAAAAAAGATCTTGGCCAAAAAACAATCTTAGATGTGGAGATATAGTTAAATTTTTGAGTGGGAAAATCTTTTCTATTCTGAAATATTTCCACATAGACTATATTATTTATGATTTAAATTGCAAATTACTGCTATTGAGCATATTGCACAAAGAGAGGTACAATCTACCATAAATCCAGCCAAATTTGTGCATATGCTGATGACATTGTGATCATCCTAAGAAATGAAAGGACTTTAAAGGAATGTTACAGAGAGTTGGAAAGTAGAGACAAATGTTGTTTTAAAAATCAACGACAGCAAGAACAAATATTTGATAATTTCGCCCAACGAATCTAGAAGGGAACCAAGAAGTATAGAAATCGAAGGTAAAAATTTTCAAGGAGTGTCACAATTCAAGTATCTTGGAACTTTTATTTGCAACGACAACAGCCTACAAAATGAAATATGCGAGAGAGTGCAAGCTGGTAATAGAGCTTTCTACGCAAATAAAAAGTTATTCAATAATAGATTGATATCACGAAAAACAAAACTGCAAATCTATAAAACCCTCATTAGACCAATCGTTACATATGCCGGAGAAACATGGACATTGAATGTAAGGGACTCGGAATATATTAGAATTTTTGAACGTAAAATTTTAAGGAAAATCTATGGACCAAGGCTTGAAAATGGTGTATGGATCAGAAGAAATAATAAAGAATGAATGCACCTAGTGAGAAACAAAGACATAGTGAGATTCATTAAAGCACAAAGAATACGGTGGCTTGGCCACGTACACCGCAGAGATGAAAAAGATATCATAAAAAGGATAACAAAGGGTAAATTAATCAATAGCAAGAAGAAGGGAGACCCAGAGAAACATGGATTGATAATGTGGAAAAGGACCTGGAGACCATGAAGATAAAGAATTGGAAAAATTTGGCTCTGAAGCGGGAAA
The DNA here is from genome assembly GCA_037975125.1 of Latrodectus hesperus. Taxonomy (NCBI): domain Eukaryota; kingdom Metazoa; phylum Arthropoda; class Arachnida; order Araneae; family Theridiidae; genus Latrodectus; species Latrodectus hesperus. The sequence goes on along the minus strand of CM075860.1, from coordinate 11,123,744 downwards.
AGTGGAAGGAGGTTGTATTGGAGGCTAAGGCCTGCATAGGGCTGTAAAGCCAGTTAAAAAGAAAAAAAGAAGAAATTAAATAATTTTACCAAAAAAAAAAAACATTTTAGGAAAGAAACAGATTACTTAGCAAAACCAATTTTACTAAGCAAAAATCTCTCTCCAAACTTTGGGAAACACAAGCGCCGCAAAATCATCACAAAGAAGCCATAACCGGAGAATTTACAGCCTCCTCGCGCTTTCTTTATTTGGGCCACCTATTGTGCCAGCAGGTATTTACTTACATGTCCTCTTCTGTGGAGGTCCAAGTACCTTTCACACCCACCGGCATTTTCGCAGAAGATCAAACGTTCTGAAAAAGCCGCTTTGCTTTTGATGCCTTTGTGAAAGCCAAAAACGGTAACGAATTCATTTAAATTGTCATGAAAATTGATTCACGGGCATTTGAGACGTCGCCAAGTCAAGCTTCAGCCGTGTGAATAAGTTTGGCGTCATTTTAAAACTAATTGTGCAACTTTTTTTGGAGACTTTTTTTCGACGTACCACAAATACTTAATAATGCTGGAACATAGAAACGAATATTTAAGATAAACCGATAATAATATTTAAGTTTTGATTCTATATTCAAAAACTCATATTTTTTTCATTATTTATATATTTTGAAAAAATATAATTTGTTGTGTTTTATATTAAAATTGCGCCAAAAATGTCACCTACACTCTAAAAAAAGCACTGCATTTTTACAGCAAAACGTGCTAGCGTTTTGGGCGCCAGTACAATCTCTCTGATCTTCAGTTCTTGAATAGTTTAGAATCCCTTTAAATTAAACGTTTTGGTTGATTTAGACCATGAGCTATAAAAGTGAGCAATAAAGCAACACGCCAAACTTTGTTTAGTTTGTTTGTCGCTCAACAGAAATTTTTTTGCACGCAAAGGTTAACCAGAAAGGGATTGCAGTTTAAAGTGGATTCCGAGACACTATGACCAAGCTGGGATTCAGACCTCACGAACTGTCGATTCAAAAGCCAGAGCGCTAATATTCCAACGCAAAACTTGGACTTTTTTCTGTTAGCTGAAATAGACAGTATAAAATATTGGCGGTATTCCGTTATCGAAGCATGAGTCGTCGCCAAATATAAATATTATTGAGAAAAGACAAAAGAAAAATTTTTTTTTGCTAATTATCAAAGTACATTTAGCCTGATGAGTTTATTAAAATAATTAAAAATTATATTTAAAAAACACTGTTGGAGCGATATATTTTCGATATAGTTCGTTACTGTAGAGGGCAAAAGCTACGCCTAGATACGGAGTTTCCGTATAAACTAACGTAGTTATTCAATACGTTAGTATATCGGAATGAATATTTGCAAAGCTTCCCTAAACTCATATATTTTCGTAATTATTTTACACAGCATCAATTTTTTGTATGTAAAAATATATACTGTATAAAATAATACAGAATACGTGTTTTTTCAGAGAACAACAAATTTAAAACTTTGCATCATCCAAAATTTAAAACTTACTTTAAAAGTAAAAAATAAATAGTTTTTTTTTAAAGAAATTACTCAAGTGAAACATTTGGCCACATCATCCAATAAAAACTATAAAATTTGAACAAGTTGAAATAAATTAATTCTACCATTGAACTGCCAGTTATTTACATATAATATACTTATATTTTGCCTTTATAAATGAGCCACATTAATTTGATGCTAAGTAAAGTTAGGAAAGTCAGACAACTATCCACTTTGCAGAGACACTCACTTTACCTTAATTATCACTAGATGCTTCCCAACGACTTCTATGGCATGCATTAAACATCTTGGCAGGAGATTTTCCATTTCATTTAATGGTTCAATTAGAAGCTGCTAAATCTAATATTCTGCAGTATCAAGAAAGAAAAAAAACCCACATTTCTGGACACTATTTACAACCGAGAAGACTTTGAAATTCCCTTTAGAACATTATTTCTCTCAGCAAGACAGATGGAAGGAATAATGATTCCCACGTCGAATCCTACACAATGCCTAAACATTTACCTTCACTTTTTTACATAGATGGCTCAAAAATTGAGAGCTTGGCAACAAGAATGGAATGAGGTAGAACAAGGTAGATGGACTTACAGCCTTAAACCATCTGTTTCTCTCGATTTCCTATTGTAGGAACACAAAGAGGTACAGTTTCTTTCTGGACATACTCCAACACAACAGCTCAATAAAAGGGGTGTGGCTCCAAATACTGCTTGGGTTCATGCGGTCAGCTTGGGACCATTGTACTAATGTACAATGTAAGGTATTTCTGTTCTTTTTTTATGATAAAGCATTATTAATTATTATATATGTTTTGCAACTAATATTTGTTGTTGTTACTTATGACACTTGGATAAACCAAGCTTGCTCTGCCTTGGCTATGCGAATTTAAGTCAATTGGGGGCGTCTTTCGTTTAATCAGAGCACCATGAAGGTGAAAGTACGACTTTTGATCTTCAAATCCTCCGATAGAGGGCAGCACCAGAGGATCTACTCCCTCAATTTTGGCATTGATCTGAAGGGGGAGTAAATTTCTCCAGACCATTGCACCCATGGTAACTGCTCAATGACCGACCATAGGGCTTTCGATTCCACAGATTTAACGAGCACATATATCCCATGTACTCGGTGGGTCTTTGGCGGCATTGGGAATCGAACCCCGCCCTTCCGGATGGAAGGCGGATGCCCTAACCACTAAGCTACCACTGCCCTACTAATATTTGTAATTTTGGTAATAATAATTATACAGATTAAGGTGTTGCAAAATACTGATTGATGTAATCTGCAATATTAAATATGCCAGCATAGTTTATCAGTTAGTAAATTTAATGCCTAATTTTACGTCATATTTCATAAACTGTGTAAACTTTTATAAATTAAGAACAGACAGTGCAGATTTTTTATGTGATGAAGGAAATCACTGTAATATTGCACAATATAAATAATATATACAGATATAAAAAATAATGTTTTATTTTTTATATCTGTATATATTATTTATATATTTTATATATTTGTCTCTTTTCTAACACATTCTATAATAGTGTACATCATTTTATAACTTTACTCTGTCTAACCCTTTATATATATATATATATATATATATATATATATATATATATATATATATATATATATATATATATATATATACATATGGGTGTTTATAATTAAGAATGCTTTGTCTTCAGAAATACCTTGTTTAATAATCTTAGTTCAATAGTTTTCCAATATTATTTCTTTTAACGTTGGAAAATCTGTAAAAATATTTTGTTATATTATTTTTTGAATTTTTGTAAAAGTTTTAATTTTTATTTTATAATTATATTTTTTGTTCAATAATTTTCATAATCATGATAACTACAATGTGTAGACTGACATACTACAATATGTTAACTGAATCAGCTGCTTGCAATTTGTAATACTTTAAATATTCTGCAGTTTAACACTTACAGCAAATGTTAATTGTTCAATTTCATACCATTCATGCATATTGTAGATTTAATTATCTACGTACAAACAATGCAAACCTTTGGTATTATGAAAAATGCAGTGTTAAGCATAAAACAATTAAAACTTGAATTTTATACATGTATATATTGTAAAATATTTTGTATGTATATTGTATTGAAAAAAAGCATTTCTTTGCTTTTTTTCATACTCTTTTATATAAACATAATTATATTACCTGTTTATGTATGCTATAGTTTGCTTATATCATGTCATAACTAAGCCCAAGATATAACTCTAATATAGATTTTTATAACCAAATTTACTTGGAATTTTTAGGAATATAACCAATTTTTACAATTTTTAGTGGAATATTTACCTCGTGTCATTTCCCATAATGGAAATTCTCTAAATGTTTTGCCGATGATATATTTAATTTTGACAAATTTATTATTTCGAACTTATGAGATCTACTGAAATACAATACTGTAATTCTGTTTACAAAATTCGTGACATTTATGTCACAACCAGGTGTATTACGTGGTAAAGCAATACCTCATAACCTAAGGTATAGACTAGGTGCTTCATGGTGTATGTATATCTCTACGTCTATCGGAAAAAAAGAATCGGAAAGAAAACTCTCAAGCACACACCCTGAAAGATATTGGGGATTTGCTGTGGGCGAACCACCGCATCAAAATATTTTCGCTTTCTTAAGAAGCATTGGTTTTATAGATTACATATAATTTTAAATTAAAGATTTTTAAAAATAAATACTTATAACATTTTACAGATTTAGTTTAGTTTTTTATTTTAGATGTTTTAGATATAATTTATTCTTTTATATGTTGGTTGTTTGTCTATTTATTTTTTATGTTAATCTTATAAATATTACTTATATTTTTAAAGGAATGTTAAAAGTTGATTGGTTAAAAAAAAAAAAATTAGAAAATATTATACAAAAAAAAATTCTGGCGCAGCTTGTCCTTGTTTGGACCTTGCGCCATAAAACCCAACCAACCAACCAACCTGAAAGATATTGTTGTGGTTTGCACCAGCATATTTCTCTGTACCTAGCTTGTCTCTAGTTGGTCTCTTTCATTTAGACAGAAGGAACCGGATAAACAATTTTGAAGCAGGGACCGAGCAGAAGACCCACAATACTGCCACACTCAGAGGTATCATTTCACTTGGAGGACATTGCAGCCCATTTCTATCCAATGTGTCTAAGTCACCGTTAGTGAGCGTTACGGATCTCCGGTTAATCCAGGACCATTACCTTCCAATAGTGAGAACAATGCCCTAACCAATGATGACAGCGTATCCATCGCGTATGCGATAGTGCATAAAGAAATACAGATTAAGCATGCAGTGGATCAGGTGTCAATAATAAACATCTAAAATCAGATGCAAAATAATTGAAATGAAACGCAAAGAATCTAATACATTTAGCTTGTTAGCTTATAAAGCTGCCGACCAATGGTGACATGGTTAGCATCCCTAACTTCCAAACAGTAGATTCCGAGTTAGAATCCTTGTTCGGGCATGGATAACATGAAATTGCATGATTAACAATTATTGTATTAGTTTTTACGAAATATAGAAACGGAAAATTAATTTACAATTTTTACAGTTTTTACATATTAACCTTGTAAAAACGCAAATAAATCATTGAGCTAATTTATTGATGCAGAAAAACAATATCTGAATTACGTACACATTTAGAAAACAATTGCTATACTACTGGCCATTAAAATTGCTACACCAGGAAAGCGGCTCACCACACACGTGAAATTTGCATGACAAGTAGAACTTGCTGTGATATGCAAATGATTAGATTTTCAGCGCATTCATACAAAGCAGGCGACAGTAGCGACATCTACAATGTGTATAAAACCAGAGATTTGACAGCAGTTTTCTCATACTCAATTTCCGTTTCAACGTCGTTTTCGGCAAAGAAAGTTGCTGTAATGCCTCGTGTAAGAAGAAGAATTGCCTATCAGCACGTGTCTGACTTTGATCGAGGAAGGATTATAGCCTACCGGGATTATGGTTTATTGTACCGCAATATTGCTGCTCGCGTCAGTCGAGACCCCATGACTGTTAGCAGAATATGGAATCGGTGGGTTCAGGACAATCATACGGAACGTCATGCAGGATCTCAGCGACCCCCCATCACTAACAGCAAAGAAGACAGACATCTTATCCGCATGGTCACAAGGTATCGTACAGCCACGTCACGAACCCTGAGTCGAGAAATGGAGTCATTTGCAAGGCAACAAGTTTCTGCTCCAACAGTTCGATGACGTTTTCAGCAGCATGGATTGTCTGCACGGCGACCATGGCTTCGGCTACTATTGACGCTGCGTCACAGACAGGAGCGCCTTCAATGGTGTGATCAGCGACGAACTTGGACGCGGGAATGGCAGCACGTCATCTTTACAGATGAATCACGATTCTGTATACAGGACCATGATGGCCGCATCCGTGTTTGGAGGCATCGTGGAGAACGCGCATTGCCAGCTTGCATTGGACATCGCCATACTGGCCCATCTGCTGGAATGATGGTATGGGGTGCCATTGGATACACGTTTCAATCACCTCTTGTTCGCATTACCGACACTTTTAACAGCAACCGTTACATTTCCGATGTGTTAAGGCCCGTGGCTCTGCCCTATCTTCGAGGCTTCCCTAATGCTTTGTTTCAACAGGATAATGCACGACCGCATGTTCTGAACTTACTGTTCTGAACTTACTGAACCGCCCGTACTGTTCTGAACTTCCTTGATACAGAATAGGTTCGACTGTTACCCTGGCCAGCACGTTCTTTTGATCTGTCACCAATTGAGAACGTCTGGTCAATGGTTGCCGAGCGATTGACATGCCATCACTCACCATCCACTACTGTCGATGAACTGTGGCATAGTGTTGAAGCTGCGTGGACTGAGATCCCCGTACATGCCATACAATCTCTGTTTGACTCCATGCCTGGGCGGATAAATGCTATTATTGCAGCCAGAGGTGGCTGCTCTGGGTACTGATTTCTCAAGATCTATACATCCTAATTTCCTGTAAATCTAATCACTTGTTCTTTCTACTATAATGTATGTGTCCAATAAATATATTTCTGTTATTTTCATTTCTTCTTGGTGTAGCAATTTTAATGGCCAGTAGTGTACATTCTGCACATTTTTGGTTAAAATAATTTTTGTAAAAATGAATGATAAGAAAGAAAAATGCATTAAGAGTCTAACATTCAGAGCCAAATCCCTATTTTGCGCATGTTTAGTTATTCATAAAATTTTTTGAAATTTATTTTTAAATGTTAAGTTTAGAATATATCTGAAAATAGTTTTAGAGCTTGCATGAAAGTCCATTAATGTCTTCAAGTATGAAATGCTAAAATTATTTTTCAATAACGAGTTTATAAAAAAATTGACTTGTTATAATAATTTAAATCTAATATTTTGTTCAATAAAAAATATCAAATTTTTGAAATTTTAAAGTTCTTTGAATATTTAATAATTGTTTTGTTTTGTGAAATGAATACTTCAATTTCTCAGCAGTTTGAGAATATATTTTAATTCATTTTAATTGCTGGATATTATACAAATTACATTTTTCAAACTCTTTCCTGTAATAAGAGAAACGTTTATATAAATCGTTCACTTTTTTTCATAAAACTCGTAACTCCACAAAATAATGATCCATTAAATCTTATAAATTATGTAAAATTATTCTCACTACAGAATCTGAAATTAGAAAGTAGGAAATTTACTATGATTCTTTTTTATATACCGAAACGTTTATATAAATTATACAATATGTAGCAGAGCTAAAATGTTTATATGCTTGTCTTCAGCTCAACAGTTCGTGAGCTCGATTCTTTACATCAGCTACATATATGTTTGTAGACGTTCAGAATCCCAATTTAGGTTTAGCCGAATTATCAAAAAAAAAACGACAAAACTTCAAAATTCGATTTTTGAAATTATTATAAGATTTCTTAGAAGATTCGTTTATAATTGTAAAAAAACTTAGCACAGATGCCGTATAATCCAGGATGCCAAATTCTGTGTTTGGTTACTTTTTGGCGGATTTTCTTATGCATCTGGCAACTTGGTTTTTATAACATCATAGATATTGAGACCTATAAAAATTATGTAGAAAATTCTATTTTGGCAACCCTAGTATATATGTCATCACGCACGTCATCTTGGCAACATTTCTTCATCGCCAAAAAAATTCAAAATTTGGAATCCTAGATTATACGGCATCTGTGCCGAGAACTTTTGCTTTTGATTCCTCAGATGAGGTAATTTATTTTTGTGTTTTAATAACGATAAACAAAAGCGTGTAATTTTCATTGTATTCCTATTGAAATTTTAAATACTCTAAAGTAAACTCTGAGGCACGACAGCCCATGTGAGCCAAGGCCTACAATGCCCATAACTGTTCTCATGACCGAGGGCCCTGGGGTGCGAAGCATATGTCCCAGTTAGGTGGTCAGCCTAACGTGAAACCCCCAGTGTTTAGTTCACAAGCATGCTTGTACTCAGTTTATCGTCCCACTGAAGGGATGAAAAGCTGAGTCGACCTTTCCCAGCCCGAGGATCGAACCTCGGACCTATGCCTTGAGAACGTGAAACGCTACCACTAAGCCACCGGGCTTCAATTTTAAATACAAAGAACATAAAAAGTTCACCTTCTTACAATTATAAATTATATTTTATGAGTTGAAATTCGTATCAAAATTCACAAAGTAAGCAATTTATCGCTCCCACGTTTAAACTTTCATAATTCCAAATTCGTACTCCTCCAACAATGGTACTCTATCACTATAAATGAAAGCTAAAAGTGTCACTAAAGCGGAAATACGCCATTGTTAATTATTTCTGTGTCTGTCATTCGCAAAATTTCTTTTTGTTGCTCTAAAATTTATTAATAATTGGTAAATTAATTAAGTTATTTTTTGCCATTAAACTTGATTTATGCACCTTTGTTTAATATATGACTCGTGTATTTTTGAATTAGATTTAATTCATATCATTTAGACTTTTATAATGCCTTCCTCTGAGAAAATGAAAAATGTTAAGAAAAACATTTAATCTCGTAAAAAAAAGGTTTAAAATCAAAAAATTTGTATTTAATTTTTAATTTTTTAAGAAAATTGTATTAAGAGAAATTTCTAATAACAATAATTATGAAAATTTTGATTTGAATGTTTGAGAACATAATAAAAATAATTTTTAAAGTAATTAAAATTTTGTAACTATTATTTTAACTGATTGGGGAAACAGATATTTGATATTTAAATAAGTAATAATAAAAATACCATATTTTCAGTGGGGAGATACCTATGAAAATAACAATTAGTTTTAAATGTATCAGTATTCATATTAAACACCAAGTGGGTGTGTCATCTTCACTCCGAAAGTGAAGGGATAAAGAAACACATACACAGAGAGAGAAAGGAACATCCATGTACGAACAAGGATTCGAACCCGAGACCTATTGCTTCGAGGTTAGGAACGCTAACCATTTCGCAGCTTTATAAGCTAACAAGCTAAATGTACTAGATTCTTTGTGTTTATTTAACCCCTTAACTGTGACATATATTTCAGAAAAATGGACCAAAAATGGAAAATTTTTTTGACTGTTTAATTTTATTCTTTATATTATTATAAGAGTTAGAAAATGCTCTTTTATTACTAAAATAAGGTTTTAAATACTACTAAACTAAACTAAACTCCATGCCACGACAGCCCATGTGTGCCAAGGCCTACAGTGCTCATAACTGTTTCATGACCGAAGCCCATGGGGTGCGAAGCATATGTCCCAGTTAGGTGGTCAACATAAACAGTAACTACTATATTTATAATTTTTACATACACATAAAACATTGATTCCACATACATATGTTATTCATACTGAGCAAATTAAACGAAATTTTGGAGCTAAATATAACTAGTATAATATAAAAACACAACAATATGATTTTCAATACATAAATTTTACAAATCTTTTACAGTATGGTATATCCCAAAACAAGGTACTGTTCAAAAGCCTTTTTTTTATTGCACTTTTTACAATAAACTCTTGTCTCATGCCTTATTCTCTTCCCTTGTTCATCGGTTTTATGACAGCATATAAAACACTGCCTGGTTGGAGTAGATTTTTTCCCCATTGATGGGATGTGTTCTGGAAAGTGTCGACCTGTGAGGCGCAGTAAGCTTACACTAGGACGCCCTGGTCCTGGTAGTTGAACATTGGGTTTATTTAGTTCAACAATTGATTTTCTGAAGTTCATATTTTTCGCACCTCCTGCTGAAGTATGCAAAATAAAGGAGTTATTTATATAACGCCTGGTGTAGGAGATAGAAAAATATTTTCTAGTAATATTTTTTACCTCCTTTTCTAGCAACCGGGAAGTCTGTAAGATGTTGATCGACTTTAACATCACCTCCCATAGTGTTGTTGTAGTCATGGACTACCTTCAGAACCAAAGTCGGAATTGGTTAAAAAACTAGGACCACTTGTGTCATTTGTTAGGAAAATAGGGAATTAAGTATCCTAAAGTAGAAACGAACTCAGCTCGGACTTCATAAAATAGAAACGTTAATTTTTCTTCTGCCCGAACTCAGTTCGGGCATCACAAATACTGCACGCAGTAATTGCCCGAACTGAATTCGGGCGACACTGGCAAGGGGTTAAATTACTTTACATTTGATTTTAGGAATTCATTATTGACACTTGATTCACTACATGCTTAATATCTATTTTTTATGCACTATCGCATATATAAGGGCCATGGTGTCCTCGTAGGTTAAGGATTGTTCTCATTATTGGAAGACAGTGAGTTCGAATCCCGGCTTAACTGATGATCCGTCGTGTTCGCTGAAGGAGGCTGTAGTACGTTAAATGTGTTGCGGTCTCAATGTGTTCCAAGTGAAGTGCTACCTCTGGAGTTGTCATGTCAAATACTTGAAGTTTTCTGCTTGGTCCCTGCTTCAAAATCGTGAAGACTCCACATGGCTGCTTCTCTTTAATTGGTAGATCCCAACTCAGGATTTCTTCTTCTTCTTCTTCTTAGAATTGGGTTTGTATGTCATTGGGCACCTCTGCTTTTATCAGCATTTTGTACCATTAACTCCAAACCCAATGTTTCCTAGTTCCAGTTGCTCGGGTCACCCACTTTATTAATAAAGTCCGATAACCCTTTAGTGGAGTCTAGGTGTAACTCTTTAGTATAGATGATGCCTAAAGAAGTTAATCTATCGAGGGCAAGAGCCTCACATTCATAAATGATATGCTCTGCCGTTTCCTCTTGCGTATGACATTTCCAGCAGATGGGGTCTTGCTGAAACAGTCCCACCTGGTCAGAGAGTCAGTCATACTAGGGATAGCTTCCTGACTTTCACCAGAAGAAGATGGTATGGAGGTCATTTCTACCTCAAGTGAAGGATTCATTACTGTCCCTTTACAAGATTGCCTCTGAGTTCCCTTGTCTTTTTCAGCAAGGTCTACTTCAGAGGCTTCACCTGCAGATGCAGAAAGGTTTGTTATTTCTTGTGTCTTTTCAGCCACAAGATAACAATTTATAAGCTCAGGTAATATAAGTCCACCCGGCATTGTCTGAGATACTGGGCAAGGCAAATTACTCTAGAAGTTTGCCAGGCAACTAGAGGCTCCGTTAAGACACCAATACCGCGTTGCCAATTAGCCCTAGGCACGGATTGCATAACACCAGGGTTTACGGGAGCTGGTTCGCGGCCTCTGATTCTATATTCAATGCTATCCTGTCATTCTTACAGGACGTTCGGTGATCCACCACCTACCGACGCGCCTGGTAGCTGCTCAGGCCCCGGGAACTCAGGATTTAGGTACAGGGAAGCATGCTGGATCAACAACAAATATCGCATTAGGCAAAAAAAATCTCTGTTCTATTATTAAAACAGATTAAATTACAGAACATTAAATTTTATAAACGTCCTCTAAAAACCCCATACCAGACAAGCTCGGGTGTAACGTGGTGAAATTAAAAATTCAGAAAAAAACGAAGTGAAAGTTCACTCAATTTGTAAGAATAATTTCGGTATAGGAAAGTAGCTGCATAATCATCAACCGCGCGGTGAAGCAGATGTGACGTCAAATATCGAAGATATTTCATGGCGTTAACATGAATGGTACCGCCTTCAGCTTAAGTAACCTGCAGCATTCATCAAAGAAGTGCTTTCAAATGGATGTGAAACCTACAAAAGCCAGCCACTTCAAATGGAAAATCCCAAATTTCTCTGGAGGATTTTATAAACTAAGTCCGAATTTATTTGATGAAACCGGAATTCCTTGGAAGCTTGAATTATCAAAATTCAATAACTTTATAGACTGTTTAAATCTGCACAAGAGAATGGAAATGTTTAGAGAAGTTACTATAGATTGCCGATTTTTTTTCGTGAAGGAAAACGGAGAAAAATTCCTCGATTCTGAAGTTGAAGACATCAAAGGCGAAAGCTATTTTAGACTGCTCACTAATTTTAATATCCCAAATAATTTAGGAATGTCAGAAAATAAGGTGGAAATAATTCTTATATTAAGAGAACACAAAGGAATGGAAAATCCATCTTCAGGAAGTTTCGAATCGGATTTTGAATTCCGTAGATATATCCAGGAGTCAGTGGTGGAAGATTTGGAGAAATTGTACGATAATCACGTGAACTCGGACGTGTCTCTGTCCGTAGAGGGTGAGACTCTGGACGTCCACAAAGCCATCCTGAGTGCCAGGTCTCCCGTCTTCGCCGCCATGTTCCAGCAAGGGATGGCGGAATCCGGAAGCAACGTCATCAACATCGAGGACGTCAAGATGGCGACCATGAAGGAGGTGGTTGCCTTCATGTACGGGAAAGCAAGGCGCGATTACGATTACGATACTGCGATGGAAGTGTACTATGCAGCCGACAAGTACGATGTGAAGAAACTGAAAACGATTTGTCGAGACATCTTAGCAAAACAAGTCGACGAAAGGAACGTGTATGATATCTTGAGTTTATCCGATCGTCATCACGAGCCAGTGCTCAAGCAGCGAGCGTTGACCTTCATCAATGCCAATTTGAGATCTTGCGTCACAACCGAGTGGTGGTGTGGATTGATGATCAGCAAAACAGAACTGTCAGCGGAAGTCGCAAAATATGTTGAGGACAACAAGCGAGCCAACCCCAAAATTTAACTATTGTGGTAATGTTATCGCTTAAATTACTAAAATTTAGCTTTATTTATTTGTCTAAAAAATCGAGGATTTTCGAAATGTCATTACTGAAACTGTTAATGAGATGCTTACTAATAATCGATTTGATATAATATCATATACATATGTTTATTATGATAATTGTTCTGTTTTGTAAGAGTCGATACAAAAAACTTATTTAATAAAAGCAATTTTTGTTGATATTTCTTGTTTTTTATATCCGTTGACTAGACTACAATAAAAGTGAAAATCTGATTTTCATTTTCGAGCATTTAGCATTCATTTATCGTCTTCAAATTTTCTTAATGAATTATAAATTACTTTTTTCTTGCTAAAAACAAAACTAGACTGTTCATAAATAAACTTTTATCATTTCAAATGATTTCAGATACTTATACTGTATTCGACATATAAAAAAGGCTTGGTTTTGAATTTGCAAATACTCATTTACAAAATCTTTGATTTTGCCTACGAACAGCAATTATGTAGCTTAAATACCCAAGATATTTCTTTTTATATTTGACAGTATCTTACAAAAACTGGGTGGGGGTGTGTCTAGAGAAAACTATAACTTAAGTACAACTATTTATTAATTCAAATACTTAGATTTTTGCTTACATTAATCTTGTGTGTGTGATTGCGTAAATATACCAGCTACTTGAGAAAAAAGCAATATAAATTGACTCTTAACTATTCAGTTAAATATCCAAAAATTTCAAGTTTCGGATTGCTATAAATATCACGCTTTGGCTGTGTGTCTCCTTTCGATTAATTTTCACGTTATAAGACTTATTCAAACGGAATTTACAGTTTCATGCGGATTCAAAGCCGAAGTGGGAATCGAACTGTTGAACCAAAACTCCAAACGCGCCATACTGAATTTTAACAGCAAGAGATTTTTCACATTCAGGAGATAAATTGAAATATTTTTTCAGATGAGATTAAATATCTTATAACAAAATTTTAACGGAAGGCCGCGTGGCCTGGTTTGTTGGTGTGTCGTTCTCATTATCGGAAGGCAGTGAGTTCGAATCCCGGCTTAACGGAAGATCCATCGTGTTCACTAATAACGGCTGGGACACGTTAAAACTGGGAGTGATTGCAATGTCCTCCTAGTGAAATGATACCTCTGGGGGTGTCAGGCCAAGTATTGGGGGTTTTCTGCTTGGTCCCTGCTTCAAAATAGCGAAGATTCCACTCGGCTGCTGGTATAGCCTAACTTAAGGCTAGGTATGCTGATGCAACAACAATTTTAAAGGAAATATCACAATTATATTTAAAAATCGACAGATGCTATCAAGTTGCAAAATTTATATAGATTGCATTAATAATCGATTCCATTCATTCCGGTACAGAAATTTCATATAATATATGATATTATACCTAGCACTGAAAATACGACGTTGTATTATTAACCTCTTGCCAGTGCGCCCGAATTCAGTTCGGGTAATTACTGCGTGCAGTATTTGTGCCCGAACTCAGTTCGGGCAGAAGAAAAATTAACGTTTCTATTTTGTGAAGTCCGAGCTGAGTTCGTTTCTACTTTAGGATACTTAATTCCCTATTTTCCTAATAAATGACACAAGTGGTCCTAGTTTTTTTACCAATTCCAACTTTGGTTCTGAAGGTATTCCATGACTACAATAACACTATGGGAGGTGATGTTAAAGTCGATCAACATCTTACAGACTTCCCGGTTGCTAGAAAAGGAGGTAAAAATATTACTAGAAAATATTTTTCCATCTCCTACACCAGGAGTTATATAAATAACTCCTTTATTTTGCATACTTCAGCAGGAGGTGCGAAAAATATGAACTTCAGAAAATCAATTGTTGAACTAAATAAACCAAATGTTCCACTACCAGGACCAGGGCGTCCTAGTGGAAGCTTACTGCGCCTCACAGGTCGACACTTTCCAGAACACATCCCATCAATGGGGGAAATAAATCTACTCCAACCAGGCATTGTTTTATATACTGTCGTAAAACCGATGAGCAAGGGAAGAGAATAAGGCATGAGACAAGAGTTTATTGTAAAAAGTGCAATATATATAGGCTTTTGAACAGTACCTTATTTTGGGATATACCATACTGTAAAAATTTGTAAAATTTATGTATTGAAAATCATACTGTTGTGTTTTTATATTATACTATTTATATTTAGTTCTTTCGTTTAATTTGCTCAGTATGAATAACACATGTATGTGTAATCAATGTTTTATGTGTATGTAAAAATTATAAATATAATAGTTATTGTTTAAGTTGACCACCTAACTGGGACATATGCTTCGCACCCCAGGGCCCTCGGTCATGAAACAGTTATGGGCACTGTAGGCCTTGGCCCACATGGGCTGTCATGCCATGGAGTTTAGTTTAGTAGTAATTGTATTTAAAACTTTATTTTAGTAGTAAAAAAAGCATTTTCTAACTCTTATAATAATATAAAGAATAAAATTAAACAATCAAAAAAATTTTCCATTTTCGGTCCATTTTTCTGAATTGTATGTCATAGTTAAGGAGTTAAGAACACTAACCAGGTGAATATATATTAAGTTTTTTTGCTTATATATCAATTGCGGATCTCTAAATTGACTCAAGAATTTCAGTCATTTTCTAGAATCGTCGAATTATTCGGTTATTGGTAATTTGGCGCGAATTCTGATTCCTTCTGCTACAGGTGCATTTTAACACCATAATTTTCAGTTACGTCATCAGTGAATGTCATAAAATTCAACAGCTTAGCTTAAAAGTTTTAGCTTAGAAATTTGAAAAAATTATGAATTACTAAAATAAAATAAAATAACTAAGTTGTTCTCAATACTCATATCTTAAGTGCTTACAGCTTTTGGAAATAACTAATGATATAATTAAATTCCACTGATTTATTTTTTAATATCAAATTATAATTTTCAGTTGTTGAATTTTATGACGTTTAGTATTATTCTGTGTGTGTGTTGTATTAATTTATTATTAAGAACTAAATATTCACAAATGTTGATGTAAGTCTTACCAATGTTCAAATGTTGATGTAAGTCTCGAAATTTCTTTTCGTTGTTGCCAATCGTTCGAAACGAAATAATTCAATCAAAATTTATGATGTTCTACAGAATAGTTACAGTTATCCTTTCTGATATCGTGAAATGAGATATTTTGTTTATATTAATTCATTGTGTTCTGTAAGTTAATATTTTTAAACAATTATAAAAGCTTTTTTTTTAACCTGTTTAAAAAAATTGTAAAAATCTGCATTCTTCGAAATGTTAATTTTGCTCCTCACTTTCAGAGGAGTTCAACTTTAGTTTTTTATTTCTCAAGATGAGTTACTTTATTTTGGCACGGGTTTTACCTACAGCTTAGCACCTGAGAATCTTTCGAAGCAATTTATTATCAAAACTAATGCTTCTTAACTTTCTCTCAGAGATTCTTCCCATTAGATAATCAATCGTTTTTCTAGATTTTCTTTTTAAAAGGAGGAAAAATGAAGATTTTTCACTGGGTGCAGAACATCGTCTTCGGAGTGGAAGGTTCTGGGCTTGATTCCAGCCTTTTTAACCAAAATTAGATATTGCTTTCTGTATCCACGTCGGATCTGTCATCCTTCCCGGGGTCTTTCATTTGCGACCCGTGAAGCAGAGCTAGCAGCCGAATTGTTAGCGCTCCTTCCTTCGGTTCAACGGTTTGTGGGCTCGAATCCCACATTGTACGGGGATGTTGGTAGTGGTTCAGAATCCACTTTAAGCCGTAGGTCCCAGTCTAGTTAGACTTCGTGTGCAAAAAATGACTGTTGAGCAAAAATTAACTAAACCAAACTTGCCACGCGTGAATACAGCCCACTTAAAAATCGCTTGGAAGTCATTTCACAGCAATATTTCAAATGCTTTCATTTGTTAGCATATTCACTTCGCGTCATCAAAACACTCCCCCGCAAGAGGTGAGCGCTATGGCCTTCTCTTCAACAGTCGGGGTTCAAATCCCACCTTAGTATTGAATGTTGTCATTGGTACGTTTAAATTAGCCCTTATGTTCAGAAACTGGCCCTTTAAGAGACAAACAAACCACCCCAAAATGTATGCATACAGAAAATAGAATCGTTCGTTTTTCAATAGCGGCTGGGACAGATTCCAAAATATTTTATTCCAAAAGATGTCTTATTAGTATGCCATGGTTAGACTTTTTAGTTCAATTATTTCGTCCGACATTATATTAATTCTCTGGGTTCTGAATTATGAATAATAATTTAAGAAAATATATTAACCTAGACTGGGCAGTTGATAAAAAAGAATCTTCTGCACGCACAATTTTCAGTTCTCAAATAATAAAATCCATGCGACTAAATAATCAGACAGCAAAATCTTCTCTCCCATTTCTAGAATTAGAGAGAAGTTTCGGCAGAACTGATCTCGTTTCATAAACACAATAATAATCGAAAAACGTTTACAAACACAGCACAATTGAATTCAGTAGCACATTTTGATTAATTCTTGGAAAAGAGCTGCATGAAATTTTTATTTTAACCCAATGGCGGGCTCACAAGGGTGACTGAACCCTATGCCACAGCAAGGCCAGAAACAGCTACTCATTTATCGTTACCCAACGGGCACCTGTGAACCATGTCATGGAGGCGAGTAGCGTTACCCGCGCCATACCACCACAAACCCGTTTATAGGGTGGGTCACATTCATACCACAACATACACACATCACAGAAGAGAGAACAGAGAAACTCATTGAAGGAAAGAAACACCCATGCCCGAACCGGGATTCAAACCCGGGACCAACAGCTCAGCAGTCAGGAACGCTAACCACTCAGCCAATCGGTCGGCGCTGCATGAAATGTAAAACTATATAGTCTCAAACCAAAACAAAATGCAAATATTGTTACAATATCTGAACAAATTTGACACTGTGTTGTGGACATACTAAGCCCGTTTTAAAGTAATTTTAATATCCACTGTACATTGTTTTCCGACAACTCTTCATAGATAATGGGCCGCTTTCAAGTGTCGCAAGGAGAAAACCGGGAAATCTCCCAAGCTCTCACCTTAATAGAAACACATGCTTAAAATAGATGTACAATACCCTTCTATCGTTGTTCGATGGTGGCTGTGATCGAACTTATTCTTCGAAGTGTGATGTCCTACCACTATGTAGGACATCACACAGAGTTAGTAGGACAAACTTTATAAGTGACGTGGCAAAATCTATATTTCATTTGCCGATTTTTGAATGCAATTTTCTGCAGCAGGTTTTTAAATCCAAATACTAAAAAAATGAATAATACATTCATCACGCTAATATGTGAAGGAGAGAAGTAACAATCGTGAAAAGCTATGATAAAGACAGTCACAAGTCCAAATTTGTAGGAAATTAATTCTGTGGTTGTTGTTGCTGCTTATGACACTTGGACAAGCCAAGCTCGCTATGCCGTTGGCAGTGTGAATTAAGTCAATAGAGAGCGTCTTTCGTTTGGATCAGAGCACCACGAAGGTGAAAGTATCAATTTGCTCTTTTTAAGGTGCCTCGTCATTTTGAACCACGGTCAGGTGAGGAGGTCACACCTGAGCTGGCACCCTCCTCTCCACATCCACGCCGCACCAGCGGAAGGACTTGGACGTCACAGATTAACGTGGACATGTCCCCAACCCACGGAGCTCCAGCATCGTAGTGGAGGAGAGTACACCGTGGTCAACTTCCCAACAACTTTCCGCGGCAAATGATGTTTCACTTTGTTGAGCTTACGGGAAGCGGCGTGAAGCTACTGAGCCACTGGAGCACGGAAATTAATTCTAAAAGCCAGTATTGTATAAACTGCATAGAAACGAATACATGACCACAAATCTATCGTGACAAAGAGTTGAGTCATACCGATCTAAGATCACAATTTGCTCATTTCAGAGTAGCGTAACATTTTTGCTACAATACATTGGCTTTGACACAGGAGACCAATTTTCAAGAAGATTATATTATCATTGCTGGATATTATCTGCTTATTTCAGAAGATTATCAGCATTTTAAAAGAATGCCTGTCATTCGTGTTCTGTTCACTTCTGCGAAAAAGTTTCAGAATTGCTTAGGATTATCACACGTAGACCGTGTGATAATCCTAAGCTAAGATTACATTTCATCGCCGAAAAGAAGTAACTGCTTATTTTTTTATACAGGAAGCATGAATTACAATTAGTCAGAGGACCATTATGGAAATGGAATGTTCAATGGTCTGAGAAAACATGTCAGATTCCGTGTCCTTAGAAGCTCTGACTGATATGAAAAATAAAGGAGAAATCTTGAAAATCTATGATTATCTCTCAAAATAAACGGAAAGGTTTTTTCATACCAAGACTTTTTGATGTTGAAATCAATGTGGCTTCAGAGGTGAAGTATCTGGGCATCTATTTAGACCAGAAACTCACCTGGAATAAGCACATTGATGATAGGATCAACCGAGCAAAGAAAAGCATTGTGATTTGCAGGCGAATGCTTGGTAAGAACTGGGGTTTACATCCAAAACTGATGTTATGGATGTACACAGCTTTTGTCAGGCCCATTTTCACATATGCCTGTGTGATCTGGTGGCATAAGGTGGAACAGAAGACTGTGATTGACAGATTGAGGAGTCTACAAAGACTAGCCTGTCTCTGCATCACAGGAGCAATCTCCACCACGGCAACCAGAGCATTGGAGGTTGTGTTGGATCTGACTCCCTTGGACATCTTCATATGCAGCGTTGCAAGATTGAATGCATATAGAATGAAGCTGCAAAACCACTGGTATGACCAGCCTGTTGCCAAAGGGCACAAGGGCATCACCAGGAAATTTCAAGACCCTACTCTTCTGATGCCATCTGACATCATGGAAAAAACATACATGTTTGACAAGACATTTGATGTAGTTTTTCCAACTAGAGAGGAATGGGATAACAACATGTTTGAAACTAAAACAGGAGATCTAATCTGGTACACAGATGGATCACTGAAGAACAGCCTCTCAGGTCTGGGAGTTTGTGGCGTGTCACCAAGAATCAGCTTGTCTGTAAGCCTTGGGCGATACGCTTCGGTCTTCCAGGCAGAAGTTTTGGCCATTATCCACTGTCTGCAACTGAATATGAAGAAGGGCTATTACGATAAGCGGATTCTCATTTTCAGTGACAGTCAAGCCGCTTTAAAAGCGCTTAATTCCTTCGAAATCAAATCTAAAATGATTCTGGAGTGTAGAAACCTTCTTACAGAACTGGCAACTAGAAACAGGGTGATCCTTGTATGGGTGCCAGGGCATAAAGGTATCGAAGGCAATGAAAGGGCTGATGAGCTTGCTAAACAAGGATCGTCTTTTGTTCCCATTGGTCCAGAACCTTTTTGTGGGATCAATTTGAAGACCGCAAAAACCAATGTTCGCAGATGGGAAAAATGGAAGATGTATGAAGCTTGGCTCAAATCTCCTGGTCAAACCCACGCTAAAGGTATGATCTGTAGGTCATCAGCGAGGATTTCCTATGAAATTCTTAGATGCTCTAGGCAGAAGATACGTTTAATTGTAGGCTTCATAACTGGGCACTACTATTTCAGAAAACACCTCCATAAAATGGGACTGTTTCAGCAAGACCCTATCTGCAGGAAATGTCATATGCAAGAGGAAACGGCCAAGCATATCATTTATGAATGCGAGGCTCTTGCCCTCCCTAGATTAACCTCTTTAGGCATCATCCATACTAGAGAGTTACACCTAGATTCCATTAAAGGGTTATCAGACTTTATTAATAAAGTGGGTGATCCGAGCAAATGGAACTAAGAAACATTGGGTTTGGAGTTAACAGTACAAAATGCTGATAAAAGCAGAGGTGCTCAATGACATACAAACCCATCTCGAAGAAGAAGATCTCTCAAAATAAATTTCTTTGACTCATTTTATCAATGATTGTCTGGAAATAAAGATATTTTCTTGGTGGATTGGCCAGCTAAATCTCCAAACCTCAATTTTTATGGAACATGTCTGGAATGCTCTTTGAAAGACTACAGCAAATCTCCGTGAAACACGTAGCCTCTAAAAAAAGCGTGAGGAACAGTAACGGTAATATGCAAAATAAATAAATAGTTTATCATCATGATAGAAGTGGCTGTTTATCTGTAGAAGGTAATCACGCCTTGTTAACTCGTTTTTCCAACTTTGTGTCCACTATTCCATGCCTTTTGATTCAGATGAATGTTCATTGGAATAGCGGATGTGTATGATCCATGTTGAATGAGTTAACGCATGCCCAAAATGTTTTTTTAAAACTCGTAAAGTCTACTGTTTATGACTTATTACTCTTATCTCACTTTTGTTTTTGAATGATTTTTAAGAAAAATTATAAGAATATTTTTAATATAGAAATGCTGATGATTGCAACTGTTCTTGTCAAAACAATTAGATGTATTTGTGTTAACACATGTCTCATTGAATTGCAATTGTGAGTAGACAATCAGACGATAAATTTATGGAAAATAAATTTTCAAAACGTTTTTTATAATGCTTCCATTTTGAGTAACAAAATATATAAAATTTGGTTCTTTTTTTTCATGGATCAAAACAAACTATTAATTCTCTCGGCACAAACGTTGCTTCTATTTTGTCAAAAATTTGCTTAAGCAGAAACGAATTGACAAAAATTTCTTTTTTTGAAGTGTCGGCCTTAAAAATCAATGGTATGTCGTGAATGGTATGATTTCAATTTCCATATGTAAGGGGTGATAAAACTAGAAGACCATAAAATATTTTTATTTTGTTATAAAAGTGAAGAAAACCGAAAACAAATGCAATAATCTGTAGATTTATCCTACTTAAGTGCATCGTTTATCAGATTCAGTGTGTGTCCTTGAAATGACCTTAAATTGTTTATATAGTTGTTGATTGTATAAAAAAGCGTTCAAAAAGTGTGGTTCTTTATCCTCGTTTCTAGATAAGATTATTAAAAAAAAGAAAAAACTAGATGATAATATAAAATGGGCACGCATAATTATTTCCGAGCCATTTCTACTTCCGCAATTTGAGACAAATTGAGTGGGAGTTATTAGATGTGTATTCTTCCGGCTTCCTTCCTCAAATAACTTGCTTTATTTTTTTGCATACTTTCGCATATCGACGATGTTTGACAGTGTTATGAGGACTCAAGTGGTTGAAGACAGTTATAAATGCAAATGGAGGCTCGAGAACTTTTCCCAAATTTCGACGCTCTCTGACCATTCTTGCCCAGACATTCGTTTTGCTAACAAAACGTGGTTACTTAAGCTGGGCATAAAGAATGGATCTATGTGCATAAAACTATGTGAATCGAATTCATATAGAGATTCGGAAATTGTCTTAAAGAGTCGAGTGTCTGTTGTTGATTCCTCTGAAACAGCCATTCACAGTGAATCTAGAAATGTTGATATGTCGAAGGATAAATCGACACGAAGATTCGAATCTAATCTTAGCGTCATTCACTGTGATACCTTGAAAGACTTTGCCCAATCACACAATGACTCTGTGATAATCATTATAGAGTTAACGGTTTCTAAATTAGTTACCAAAGAAGTAAAACATGTGCCGGATAAACGCCAGTTCCAAAAGTATGCGGAAAAATCACTGTGTAAGGATATATTGAAGATGTATGACGATAACGAGCTAACAGACGTTGTCCTCAATGTCCAAGGCGTGAAAATAAACGCCCACAAGTTCATTCTTTGTGCCAGGTCTTCAGTCTTCTTGAAGATGTTCCAGCAGAACACTGCGGAGTCGGCGAGAAATGTCGTCGATGTCCAAGATGTCGGAGCTGACGCTATGAAGCTTCTGGTGGACTTCATGTATTCAAGGGTGATTGGTGACTGCGATTTTAGGACGGACTTGGACGTCTACTATGCAGCCGACAAGTACCAAGTTCCAGGTCTGCAAAATTCTTGCAGAAAAGTTCTTCTTGGCCATATCGACGAAAACAACGCTTTTCAATTGTTGGAATTGTCTGACCGGCATAAAGATCAAATCTTGAAGAAAGCGGTTATGGAATATATTAATACCAATTTTAAATTTTGTGCCATGTCAGAGTGGTGGAATGATTTTGTCAAGGAAAAATCCGATCTTTTTCAAGAGTTAAAAACATTTGTTAAAGATAACAATGAAGTATCATTGTCAGATTTTAACAAAACAGATAACTATATAGTATCATTGTCAGATTTTCTGTGAATGTTTTGCTTATAAATTCACACAACTTAAAAATAACCTATATTTTATTCAAGGTAAATGCAATCCAGATAATTTCTAAATGAAACTAACACCTAAAATATTGTGCTTTCAGGTAAATTTTTTCTAACATTGTTGTTAACAATATTATTGAATATTTCATTTTGTATTCAATGATTATTAATACACTTTTGTTATATATATTATAAATAAATTTTAAATTAAAATACCATTTTTTCTTTTATTATAGTGGTAATTATAGATTTATTTTGATCTTTCCATTTTTTAGCTATTATGTAGAGATGTTTTTGTAGCATATCTTTATAAGCAACGAGTTAATGCATGTATTAATAAATAAAATGTAAGCGAAAAAATGTTGGATTTTTTTAAACGAGTTAATTATTGTATGTGTGTTTGTGATTTCATTTATTTTATTTTATAAGTTTTTTTTTCAACTTAACAAAGTTTGAAAAAATTAATCTTAAATTGATATTCGTAAAATTTATTTGTTCTCAGTTTACGTATACCAAATTTTCTTGCCTAAATTTCAATCAACATAATTTATAATTTATGGATTGAAAAAATTCCTTTATATTTATAATGTTTAAGTTTTTTACGAAACCAAAGTATATCAAAATTATAATCTCATTATGTGAAGCATTGTTTTCAACAAATGCCATAATATATTTTGATCGTATACAGCTGAAATTATTTTTATCATTACAAACGACATTATATTAAAGACATTACATTATATTAATCATTTTCATGTGGTAATGTATTCCATATTAATATTTTTTTAAACAAAATTATGTTAGTAAGTTATCATTTAATTTTATTCTAATTTATTAAATATTTAAATAATTGTCACATTTATAAATACCTCTTAATTATTTTTAACAAAAATATTTAATAAATTATAAAGTTTTATTTTAAATGAAAATAATAAATAACTTTCATTTTTAATAAAAACTTATTCAATTATTTTTTGCAATAATAAGTTTCATTTATAGAAAATTTTTATTTAAGAAGTTTTTTTCAGTTATTTTGCTGAAAAATCTTTCAATCAATTTCTTTACAATTTTTAGTGAAAATATAAAAAAACCCTTCCTACTGGATATATTATTTCTCCTTTTCTAGCGACTTTTTAAATGGTATGCATGCTTTAAAGAATAAGTCATATATTTTCTATTGAAAACTATTGTGTATATCAATGTTTTCAGACATTGGCTTTCATATCATATTTTTAATTTAAATTTTATAAATTTTACCTATAAATGATATTTTTAAACACTTTTAAAAAGTTGGGCTAATTTTTTAAGAAAGTCATTAACCTATCTATTTCATTTTATTTTAAATATTTTCCAAACTTTATTGTCGGTTAAAATCTCAAAAAATTATGATTTTTTATGTTATGGTCATTTTAAAGATAATAAAATTTAAAAACAATATGTAATAAGAAATTTAATTAAACTAATATGATGTTTATAAATAACATTTTATTTTTGAAAAGCAAAATTTATTATAATATTATTTATTTAGCATAAAGCTATGAAATTCGCAATCCGAAATTGATTATATAAAAATTTCATTTCTTGCGTGTTATTCCATCAACCATTTCGGAGAAAAAATGTTTTTCCATAGGTTGCATGTTAGTGCTAAATGTTACAGTTTAGTGACTGTACCCATGCTTCATTATCATATTTAAGCTTACATTTTATATAATCGTACGCATATGCAGACTTTAAATAATGGGTTCCGAAACTTTTTTTTTCTCGTGGACCACTTTCAAAGTTTTACTATTTTCGGTAGACCCCCTGCTGCTAACAAAAAGTACCTAGGTACCTAAAGTTTAATTTTCCCCGGCTTTTTGTTCTTTTTTTAAAAAAGTTTAGAATAATCTCTAGTATTTATAATTTTTACTCCATAATTACCTGCTATTCTCAAGTAGTAAGACAAATATAATATGATTGATAAATTACAATATACAATAAAAATATGTATAACAAATAGGCAGATACTTACTTTTTCAGGCACTGCAAACACTGACATCGATTCACTCACAGTCACATTTTTATGACTAAAATCCCGGAAACAAATGAGTAACGTTTTGTTCTTGGCATTCGTATTTATACTAATGTAGATTGCAAGCACAGCGCAAATCCCATTTCATCCCTTTGCAGGTCTAAACAAGCATCCCGGACGAGGGGGCGCACGGGCGGCACTTTGCAAGTATCGACAAGTGGTATGTATACACTTGTACTATTATCTATTGTTCTATTCAATTCTGTGTTTGAACTGAGTCTCGAATATTTTTGAATACCTACTGAATGATGCTAC
Source organism: Latrodectus hesperus (assembly GCA_037975125.1). Taxonomy (NCBI): domain Eukaryota; kingdom Metazoa; phylum Arthropoda; class Arachnida; order Araneae; family Theridiidae; genus Latrodectus; species Latrodectus hesperus. The sequence continues at coordinate 11,098,495 of CM075860.1, read as the reverse complement.
CTGCGTACGTTGATAGGTATATCCAAGCCAACTTTTTCGTTCTTTATTATGAAAACCATAAAATGTTTCGTGGACCCCTGCTTACAACTTGTGAACCCCTGTTTTCTTTACATCTACGTTGACCCCCGTGTGGTCTCCTATGGACCCCTGGGGGTCCACCTGGACCACTTTGGGATCCTATGCTTTAAATTGATGATTATAACATTGGAATATGCAATAAAAATAATTTAACATTATGTCTTCATGAAAATAGATGTTCTGTTTTTCCTCTCCCATTTTGAAAAAAAAAATGGATAGTATGAAAAATTAGTTTGTGACGTATTTTTTAGAACAACAATAGAATCATACGCATGTATAGAAATTTCTGCTACTTGAGATTTGATTAAAGAATTGATATTGGTTAAAAAAATTTGTTTTTCTAATCGAAAATAACTTTACAATTGAAAATTTTACAATTAGTTTCTTAATGAGATTTTTATGTTTGTGCTATGTGAATTATATAATGACAAATATAGATTATAATTATTTTACTTAGTCATAGTAAGTGATTTAAAAGAACCTTTAATTTGTAAAGCAAATCTGCAATTTTCAAAGTTTTTTTTCTTAGTTATGTTTAAATAAAAAAAACGAAACAAATTATGATTATTTAACTATCTATAATTGTTTCCCATAATTTATTTGTATAATAAGCAAGATGAATAACACTTGATTACTGAATGTTCCTATTCCCGTTAGCCTTTTGTTCCACTTTCTTACTAAGAGGAAATCCCGTTTTCATGTATTTTTCACCGTTGCCTTGATTTAAAAATAAAAAATTAACTATATTGAGTTATTATGTTTATTATGCTTACATGAAGAAAAAAATAATGAGAATTTGGGAGATAATTTATTTCCTTTGATAAATGTGTCATTTTGGTGAAATAAATATAATCATATTTGAAACCTGTCTGATTAAGGGAAATACCCTTAGATAATGCTAAGTTGAATCATTTTCATTCAATTTATTTATTTCGGAAACTGATTTCCATACTCTTGTAAACTTAAAAACTAGTTCAAGTAACAGTATTCTGCTATAAAATTTAGAAAGAAAAAGGTGTAGAAATCTATATTATTTGAAAATTTAAATCATCGATTTTTAATGCAATAGATATAATCAGAAATGTGTTTCATTATTTAAAATTTGTTAAGCAATATTAATTTGCAAAATTTTAATACCTGATATTGTTTAAAAATTTTGATACCTGCTATTATTTAAAAATTTTGATACCTGCTATTATTGTTATTATTTAAAATATCTGTTATTTGAACCTGTTATTATTTTAATACTTGCTATTATTTAATATTGACTTTTTGACAATCAGTTTATACAATTTTAAAATATATTTTTTCTAAAATTTAAATGCATGTGAGATAATATTAGAATTATGTTGATATTTTTTTCAAAATTAATTTTTTTTACATATTTACTAAATTTTAATAATCCAAGATAGAAATTTTTCAACTATATATGAAATAAGTGTTTCTCCGGCATCGATTGGTCTAATGAGGGTTTTATAGATTTGCAGTTTTGTTTTTCGTGATATCAATCTATTATTGAATAACTTTTTATTTGCATAGAAAGCTCTATTACCAGCTTGCACTCTCTCGCATATTTCATTTTATAGGCTGTTGTCGTTGCAAATAAAAGTTCCAAGATACTTGAATTGTGACACTCCTTCAAAATTTTTACCTTCGATTTCTGTACTTCTTGGTTCCCTTCTAGATTCGTTGGGTGAAATTATCAAATATTTGGTCTTGCTGTCGTTGATTTGTAAACCAACATTGTTGGCTCTACTTTCCAACTCTGTATAATATTCTTTTAAAGTCCTTTCATTTCTTAGGATGATCACAATGTCATCAGCATATGCACAAATTTGGCTGGATTTATGGCAGATTGTAACTCTTTGTGTGCACAATTGGCACAATAGCAGTAATTTGCAATTTAATCATAAATAATATAGTCTATGTGGAAATATTTTAAAATAGAAAAGGTTTTCCCACTCAAAAACCTAATTATATCTCCACATCTAAGATTGTTTTTTGGCCTAAGATCTTTTTTGTAAATGAGAAAAGCTTAGTTCTACATATGAGTAGCGGTGCCAAATGCACCAAATCTGTAGATTACTGTGTCATAATGAATTAGTTTGGCTGTTTTATAATGTATTCTAAGGTAGACAAATTTAGAGTTTTGATAATCCATGAAGTGAAATAAAAGTGGCCACCCTACCAATAACTAACCATGGCAAATGATGCTTCCCTTTGCAGTTCTTAACTGCCAGGGGCGTGAAGCTACTAAACCACTGAAGCTCAAGTTCATGGTATAATTTTATTCTTTTCTGTTATTCGTAGGGTCGAATTGGCAAATGAACGGTTATCGCACTGGATTTTAGTTCAATATTTTTTTCCAACTCAATTCTCATTTCGATTAACGTTGGTAGACGTTAGATTCTTCTATAAACCGTGGATACCTGTCCAGTTATCCCTCTTTCACAGAAAATGATTGTAGAACGACGAACAAAACATTCGTTAGAAATTTAGGCGGTTTGATATTCACAAACACATTACCATTATTCTTGAGTGTGTGCTCTACGGAGGTAGAATAAAAATAAATCATTTTTTTTTGCTTTAAAAATTATTTTAATTTTTGAAACGAGTTTTGTTTTAACAAGCGTAACAGAAAAGAGAATGTAACTCAGCGAGTAACAACGCCCTGTTGACACGTAAAAGTCGATTCTCTGTGTCTGAAGACACGAACAGACGACACTGGCTCCGACCCCTCACTGGGAATCAAGAAAAAAGACATGAGAACAAAGCGTGGTTCAATTCGACCACGTGGTAAAGTCTTCCTTTACCTTATACTTTAAAATGCAGAGGGTGATCTGGTTCTAAAATATTTCAAATGCGGTACGCGACTTGATTATTACCATATTTTAATCATTCCCATTTTTTTTATGTTAACAACTAAAAAATATTAAAAAATATATTTTATAAATTTTAATCAAAAGTTAAATTTTGAAAAAAAAATGAAAATTAAATGTGGAAGCATGGTTTAAAGCAGTGTTTCTCAAACTTATTTCTTCTACCGCCCCCTTTACAATCAATTACTTTTCATCACTCACCCCCCCATTTTTTGTACACTCTTAAAACTTAAAAACTACAATTTCATTAATTAATTTAGTTATAGTGTGCTATATTAGTCGGTTCTGATGTTTAAACTTACATTCTAAACTAGACATTTTTACCAGTGAGAGCAATTAAAACGCAACTTTATAATATTAATATTATATTTTAATCAAATTAAAAGAAACAATATAGTTAGGTAATTATTTTTAGTTTTTAAACTAATCTAATGGGATGGATGAATTTGATGATTTTTAACAAGTTTTTTGATATCTGGTTCGGTTTTACTCAAAAACAGTCATAAGTCGCAGTATTTGGTAACTAGCAAATGATTTCTCTTTTTAGTAAGCAGCGTTGTCACAGCGCTAAATCCACGTTCACACAAATATGACGATGGGAATGATATCAAAAATTGTTGAACGATCGACCACAATCCAGGGTACAACTGGGGAATGGACTTTTGTAGCCAAAATTGTTGGTAACCATTTTTAAATTTGATTTTTATTTCCTCGTTTGTTGCCAGTTCTATAAGTTTTTCTTCCAGCTGGGATAATATTACTTTGTTGACATTTGAAAAATGATCTAACTGGTCTGGTACCCAGTCTGGTATTTCCAATTTCAAAATGTCCTGGAATCTTTCAATGAAATCACTGTGAAGATTTTCCAAATGTTGGCAGTAGACGAGCAAGTCGTCGTTGTTGCAGGATACTGATAAATTGGGAAAATTATGGAACTCACGTCTGCCGATATTCTTCTTGTGCAAGGCAGTTTGGCTACGAAAGCAGCGACGATATTTTTTGTTTTTATTAAGTTTAAGTCATCGCCTTGAAGTTGGAGATTCATATCATTAAACAATGTATAAAGGTCTGTCAGGTATGCGATATCATTCTTTGATGTGATGAGGTTTTCGCGCAATGCTGTGTCTTTGTTTTCCAAGAACTCTATGACAGAATCAAACAGATTGTAAAAACGAGTCAAACAATTTCCTTTTGATAGACAACGCACTTTTGTGTGAAAGATCAATCTGTTGAAATCTTCATCATTAGCAACACAAAGCTGATTAAATAATATGTCATTTAAAGAGTTGTTTTGGATTTTATTGACTGCTCTGATGACATGTTGCAATGATTGAAACAGTCGTCCACTTAAATTTCTAGCAACTAAATGCTGTCAATATATAACGCAATGTACAGCAATCACATCAGGAATTTTGTTTTTTAAGTACGACATGAAACCTTTTTGACCCCCTGTCATAGCTGGATCACCATCTGTAGCAGCTGATAAAATATTCTTCAGGGGAATTCCTTTTTCCTCACAAAACTTTTCCAGTGTTCTAAATATGGTTTCTCCTTTTGTGTCTGTCTCTAAATTTATAGCAAACAAAAGTTCTTTACATATTTTTTCATCTTTAATGAACCTCACCTAAGACAAACAACAATGCTTCATTAGTTGGTAAAGTGGACTCATCCAACTGAATTGAAAATTGACTAGTCTTCAGATGATTGCACAATGACTCTTCAATGTTTTCAGCCATTTCATCAATTTGTCTTTGCACAGAATTATTGCTCACAGGAATTTTTCGAATTATATCTCCCTCCGGTTTATGTAGAATAGTAGTTATAACTTCTTTCATCGCCGGCAAAATTAACGTTTTTCTGATGGTGTGTGGTTTATCTGTTTGAGCAATTAACAGAGAGATACTGTGTGAAGCTCGAAGTCCGTCATCGTCTTGCTTAGCAGACATCGAAAAAAGTTTCGATACACTTGGCTGAGCATTATGTTTCGTTTCCAGATCTTGAAAATAGCCTACATTTTTGTCCTTCTTATCTGAATGTATTTTATTTAAAAGATCTTGAAGTCTTGAAAGCTTCATCGCTTCTTTTGAAAATTTTTTTGAACAAAGAAGGCACAAAGGCAAAGATGGGTTTGTAAAATTTTCTATGAATCCATATTTAATATATTCTAGACTGTATTGCTGTTTCTTCTTTTTTGCGACATGGCTTTTTTTTTTTTTTTTCAAAAATATGTGAATAAAGTGTTGAGTTTAAATACTCGCTTAAAGATAGTGCACGAAACCACTAATGAAAATATAAGAAAAATTACGAGCTTTTATATAGGATTTAAATACAGCAAGCACTGACAGGAATAAGACAAACACGCGCAAACTCGTTTATCTCTTTCGACGCTCAATAGTACTGAGCAAGTTAGGACAAGTATTGATGAACCAGCCGTTTGCTACCACGTACAGTCCATTTTGTATTGCAAAACCGCCACCTGTCGACGATTCTATTCTGAAAAGGGGCGATACGCTGTGATAAACTCTTTCCTCTGACCAGTTTTTCAGAAGCATGGAAGCACGCATGTTAAATAAACATTTCTCTTTTGTCTCAACCCTATTTTGATGAACTCGAAGCAGTCCTGACGCATATGTAAAAGCGCTAAAGTTTTCTCCAAACGAAAACGGACGGTACGTCTACGGAGCACAACATCAAAAGTGCACCGGCTCCAGCAGTTAGTCTTTTCCCCCGGAATGTTTGCCACATTTGGCGATTCATCCATTTACACAGCTGTATGCTTTTCGTCATTTTACAACGTACGCGCATTCGACGTGCGGGCTATCTTACGAAATCTATGTTAAAAGTATTTTAAGTTTTTATACCATCATAAAGGGTAGAAATATAAACTAAGTATTTGTTATTGTGTAGTAGGTCGGTTTTAATTCTAGTGAATTTTAAAATATAAAGTAAATCAAATTACAAATCTACCATCGTCCCCCTAACCCAAGTCAACGCTCCCCATTTTTTTCTGGGCTCATTAATGCCCCCTCTAGGTCTCAAACGCCCACAACGGGGCGTTATCGCCCACTTTGGGAAAGACTGGTTTAAAGTATTTGCATTTAATGAAAATTGGGAAATATAGAGTCTGGAATAACGGTTGCAAACGTTAAAAAGGAGAGATTTCGACAAAAAATGCATCAAATGTATGAAAATTTTGTTTAAAATTTGCAATTTGGTTATCCTCTGAAACAGAAAAATGCATTCAAAAAGTTCTCGCAGAAGTTTTAATGTAGATAGATGATTAAACCTGAGCGAAATTGCTCAAAATAGGATGGGTCATAGTGCATCTTTTATTGCTTTTCATTTCATTCTTTATTGCTTCATCTAAGTATGGCCACTTTATACATCTACAAGAACTTTGCATACCTCTCAAACGAATTGATAAAAATTTCTTTTTTTGAAGTGTCGGCCTTAATTATCAATGATATGTCGTCAATGGTATTATTTCAATTTCCAAATGTAAGGGGTGATAAAACTAGAAGACAATAAAATATTTTGTTATAAAAGTGAAAAACTGAAAGCAAATGCAATAATCTGTAGATTTATCTCTACTCAGGTGCATCGTTTATCAGACTCAATGTCCTTGAAATGACCTTAAATTGTTTCGATAATTATTGATTGCATAAATAAGCGTCCCAAAAGTGCGGTTCTTTATCTTCGTTTCTAGATAAGATTATTAAAAAAAACCTAGATGATAATATAAAATGGTCACGCATGATTATTTCCGAGTCATTTCTACTTCCACAATTTGACACAAATTGAGTGGAAGTTATTAGATGTGTATTCTTCCGGCTTCCTTCCTCAAACAACTTGCTTTATTTTTTTGCATACTTTCGAATATCGACGATGTTTGACAGTGTTATGAGGACTCAAGTGGTTGAAGACAGTTATAAATGCAAATGGAGGCTCGAGAACTTTTCCCAAATTTCGACGCTCTCTGACCATTCTTGCCCAGACATTCGTTTTGCAAACAATACGTGGTTCCTTAAGCTGGGCATAAAGAATGGATCTATGTGCATAAAACTATGTGAATCGAATTCATATGGAGACTTGGAAATTGTCTTAAAGAGTCGAGTGTCTGTTGTTGATTTCACTGAAACAGTCCTTCACAGTGAATCTAGAAATGTTAATATATTACACTGTAACTCTACACGAAAATCGGAATATGATCTTAGCTTCATCCACTGTGATACCTTGAAAGACATTGCCCAATCACACAATGACTCTGTGATAATCATTATAGAGTTGACGATTTCTAAATTAGTTACCAAAGAAGTAAAACATGTGCCGGATAAACGCCAGTTCCAAGATTATGCGGAAAAATCACTGTGTAAGGATATATTGAAGATGTATGACGATACCGAGAAAAAAGACGTTGTCCTCAATGTCCAAGGTGAGAAAATAAACGCCCACAAGTTCATTCTTTGTGCCAGGTCTTCAGTCTTCTTGAAGATGTTCCAGCAGAACAATGCGGAGTCGGTGAGGAATGTCGTCGATGTCCAAGATGTCGGAGCTGACGCTATGAAGCTTCTGGTGGACTTCATGTATTCCAAGGTGAAAGGTGACTACGATTTCAGGACGGCCTTGGACGTCTACTATGCAGCCAACAAGTACCAAGTTCAAGGTCTTATAAAATCTTGCAGAAAAGTTCTTGACGATATCAACGAAAATAACGTTTTTCAATTGTTGATATTGTCTGACCAGCATAAGGATCAAATCTTGAAGGAAGCGGTTATGAAATATATTAATGGCCATTTTAAGTTTTGTGTCAAGTCAGAGTGGTGGAATGATTTCGTCAGGGAAAAACCCGATCTTTTTCAAGAGTTTAAAAAATTTGTTAAAGAAAACGATCTTGAATATTTATTGGCAGACTCGATATAAATTTTTTGCTTATAAATTCATACAGCTTAAAAATAACCTATGTTTTATTCAAGGTAAACACAATCCAGATAATTTCTAAATGAAACTAACACCTAAAATATTGTGCTTGCAGGTAAATGTTTTCCAACATTGTTATTAACAATATTATTGAATATTTCATTTTGTATTCAATGATTGTTAATATTACTGTTATACTTCGAATAAATTTTAAATTAAAATACCATTTTTTCTTTTATTATGTGATAATTATAGATTTATTTTGATCCTTATATTTTTAGCTATTATGTAGAGATGTTTTTTTAGCGTGCCTTTAAGCCACAAGTTAATGCATGAAATAATAAATAAAATGAAAGCGAAAAAAGGTTTGATTTTTTTAAATGTGTTAATATTATTGTATGATTTCATTTATTTTATTTTATAAGTTTTTTTTTCAACTTATAACAAAGTTTGAAAAAATTAATCTTACGATGATATTCGTAAAATTTATTTGTTTTCAGTTTACGTATACCAATTTTTCTTGCCTAAATTTCAATCAACATAATTTATAATTTATGGATTGAAAAAAAATTCCTTTATATTGATAACATTTAAACTTTTCACGAATCCAAAGTATATCAAAATTACAATCTCATTATTTGAAGCATTGTTTTCAACAAATGCCATAATATATTTTGATTGTATACACCTGAAATAATTTTTATCATTACAAAATCAATATATTAATCACTTTCATGTGGTAATGTATTCTACATTAATATTTTTTAAACAAAATTATGTTAGTAAGTTATCAATAATTTTTATTCTAATTTATAAAATATTTAAATAGTTGTAACGTTTATAAATACCTCTTAATTATTTTTAGCAAAATTATTTAATAAATTATAAAGTTTTATTTTAAATGGAAAAAATGAATAACTTTTATTTTAAATAAAAAACTTATTCAATTACTTTTGCAATAATAAGTTATATTTATAGAAAATATTTATTTAAGAAGTTTTTTTCAGTTATATTTTGCTGAAAAATCTTTCAAGAATTATTTCTTTACAATTTTTATTGAAAATATAAAAAAAAAACCTTCCTTCTGGATATATTTCTCGTTTTCCAGCGATTTTTTAAATGGTATGCATGCTTTAAAGAATAATTCATATATTTTCTATTGAAAACTATTGTGTATATCAATGTTTTCAGACATTGGCTTTCATATTTTTAATTTAAATTTTATAAATTTTACCTATAAATGATGTTTTTAAACACTTTTAAAAAGTTGGGCTAATTTTTTAAGAAAGTCATTAACCTATCTATTGCATTTTATATTAAATATTATCCAAACTTTATTGTCGGTTAAAATCTCAAAATATTATGATTTTTTATGTTATGGTCATTTTAAAGATAATAAAATTTTAAAACAATGTGTAATAAGAAATTTAATTCAACTAATATGATGTTTATAAATAGCATTTTACTTTTGAAAAGCAAAATTTTCCTTATTTAGCATAAAGTTATGAAATTTGCGATCCGTAATTGATTATATAAAAATTTCATTTCTTGCGTGTTATTCCATCAACCATTTCGGAGAAAAAATATTTTACCATAGGTTGCATGTTAGTGCTAAATGTTACAGTTTAATACTGTACCCATGCTTCATTATCATATTTAAGCTCACATTTTACATAATTGTACGCATATGCAGACTTTAAATCATGGGTTCCCACAAACTTTTTTCTCGTGGACCACTTTCAAAGTTTTACTATTTTCGGTAGACCCCTGATGCTAACAAAAAGTACCTAGGTACCTAAAATTTAATCTTTCCTAGCTTTTTGTTCTTTTTTTATAGAAGTTTAGAATAATCTCTAGTATTTATATATTTTTACTACATAACTACCTACTACACTCAAGTAGTAAAACAAATATAATATGATTGATAAATTACAATATACAATAAAAATATGCATAACAAATAGGCAGATACTTATTTTTTTCGGCACTGCAAAGACTGACATCGATTCACTCACAGTCACATTTTTATGTTTAAAATCCCGGAAACAAATGAGTAACGTTTTGTTCTTGGCATTCGTATTCATACTAATGTAGATTGCAAGCACAGCGCAAATCCCATTTCATCCCTTTGCAGGTCTAAACAAGCATCCCGGACGAGGGGGCGCACGGGCGGCACTTTGCAAGTCTCGACAAGTGGTATGCATACACTTGTACTTTTATCTATTGTTCTATTTAATTCTGTGTTTGAACTGAGTTGCGAATATTTTTGAATATCTACCTAGTGAATGATGCTACCTGCGTACGTTGATAGGTATATCCAAGCAAAATTTTTCGCTCTTTATTATGAAAACCAGAAAATGTTTCGTGGACCCCTACTTACAACTTGTGAGCCCCTGTTTTTTTCGTCTACGTGAGCCCCCGTGGACCATGGACCCCTGGAGGACCACTTGGGGAACCTATGCTTTAAATTGATGATTATAACATTGCAATATGCATTAAAAATATTTTACCATTATGTCTTCGTGAAAATAGATGTTCTGTTTTTCCTCTCCCATTTTGAAAAAAAAATTGGATAGTATGAAAAATCAGTTGGCGACGTATTTTTTAGATCAACAATAGAATCATACGCGTGTATAGAAATTTCTGCTACTTGAGGTTTGATTAAAGAATTGATATTGGCTTAAAAAGATTTTTTTCTAATCGAAAATAACTTAACAATTGAAAATTTTACAATTAGTTTCTTAATGAGATTTTTATGTTTGTGTTATGTGAATTATATAATGACAAATATAGATTACAATTATTTTACTTAGTCATAGTAAGTGATTTAAAAGAACCTTTAATTTGTAAAACATATCTGCAATTTTCAAAGTTTTTTTTTTCTAAGTTATGTTTAAATAAAAAAAACGAAACAAATCATGATTATTTAATTACTATAATTGTTTACCATAATTTAATTGTGTAATAAGCAAGATTAATAACACTTGATTACTGAATGTTCCTATTCCCGTTAGCCTTTTTTTCCACTTTCTTACTAAGAGGAAATCCCGTTTTCATGTATTTTTCACCGTTGCTTTGATTTAAAAATAAAAAATTAACTATATTGAGTTATTATGTTTATTATGCTTACATGAAGAAAAAAATAATGTGAATTTGGGATATAGTTTATTTCCTTTGATAAATGTGTCATTTTGGTGAAATAAATATAATCATATTTGAAGCCTGTCTGATTAAGGGAAATACCCTTAGAGATAATGCTAAGTTGAATCATTTTCATTCGATTTATTGATTTCGGAAACTGATTTCCATACTCTTGTAAACTTAAAAACTAGTTCAAACTTAACAGTATTCTGTTATAAAATTTAGAAAGAAAAAAAGTGTAGAAATCTATATTATTTGAAAATTTAAATCATCGATTTTTAATGCAATAATTATAAACAGAAATGTGTTTGATTATTTAAAATTTGTTATAAGTAAAATTAATTTGCAAAATTTTAATACCCGCTATTATTTAAAAATTTTGATACCTGCTATTATTGTTATTATTTAAAATAGCTGTTATTTGAACCTGTTATTATTTTAATACTTGCTATTATTTAATATTGACTTTTTGACAATCAGTTTATACAATTATAAAATATATTTTTTCTAAAATTTAAATGCATGCGAGATAATATTAGGATTTTGTTGATATTTTTTTCAAAATTAATTTTTTTTACATATTTACTAAATTTTAATAATCCAAGATTGAAATTTTTCAACTAAATATGAAATAAGATGTTTGAGAACATTAGCAACATATTAATTGTTAAGGAACCAAAGCGTCGATTTTTTTTAAAGCCATGATTTCTGTTCAAGGGAAAACCGAAAATCAAATATTAAAAATTTGCTTAATTCATAGTAAATGGGGCTTTTCTTTATGAAATTTTAAAATTTTGCATAATAAAGCTTTTTATTGTATACATTATAACGAATGTATTAGTGAGTAAATTTGTTAATTAATGTCACATTGATTTAAAATATGTAAATTTCTTTTTCAACCACAGTAAGCGGATTCTCATTTTTAGTGATAGTCAAGCCGCTTTAAAAGCGCTCAGTTCTTTCGAAATCAAATCTAAAATGATTTTGGAATGTATAGAAACGTTCTTACAGAACTGGGAACAAGAAACAAGTTGATCCTTGTATGGGTGCCAGGGCACAAAGGTATCAAAGGTAATCGAAGCTGATGAACTTGCTAAACAAGGATCGTCTTTTGCTCCCATTGGTGCAGAACCTTTTTGTGGGATCAATTTGAAGACCGCAAAAACCAATGTACTTAGATGGGAAAAACGGAAGATGTATGAGCTTGGCTCAACATTCCTGGTCAACCCCACGCTAAAAGTATGATCTGTGGATCATCAGCGAGGATTGCCTCTGAAATTCTAAGATGCTCTAGGCAGAAGATACGTTTAATCGTAGGCTTCCTAACTGGGCACTACTATTTCAGAAAACACCTCCATAAAATGGGACTGTTTCAGCAAGACCCTATCTGCAGAAAATGTCATACGCAGAGGAAACGGCAGAGCATATCATTTACGAATGCGAGGCTCTTACCCTCCCTAGATTAACTTCTTTAGGCATCATCCATACTAGAGAGTTACACCTAGACTCCATTAAAGGGTTTTCGGACTTTAAGAATAAAGTAGGTGACCCGAGCAACTGGAACTAGGAAACATTGGGTTTGGAGTAAATAGTACAAAATGCTGATAAAAGCAAAGGTGCCCAATGACATACAAACCCGACACTAAGAAGAAGAAAAAAATTCCTTTTTCATGATACATAATGTAAATTTATTAATATCAGAAATTTATTGATTAGGAATTTCGTTATTACTGAAACTTGGTAGTGAAATATTTTGATTTAATAAACTCTACAGTACTTAGATTTAATTGTTACATACTGCTTCACTCAAATTAGTAGCCTTTGAACCTTTTTGATCAAGGGGCCTTATAAATATATACAAAAATTCTGCGATCAGAACCCGTCCAAGACAGCATGAATTAAAACTTAGTTTTTTTATTTTTTCATTTTATCCATTAATTTCTGGATATAAGTTTAGATCATTAATTTTAATTTCAGTAAATAATATGCCTTTGGCTGCCTGAATAGTTAGCGTTGGGCCTTTGATTCAATAGCTCGTGGGTTCAAATCCCAATTTGGGCATGGGTGTTTGTAGAGGTTCGGCATCCACTTTTGGTCTAATTAGCCCTCGTGAGCAAAAAAGATGACCATTGAACGAGAAACAAATAAAGCGAACATGAAACACAATAAAAATTTTAAATTAACAAATCTAATGATATAGACATACGCAATGGAACACATGGAACAAAATTGAATTTCAATAGGTCTCTAACATTTTAAATATATAATTTGACAGAAATATAACATCAACAACAAAACATTTTCAAAATTTTCACTATGGTAAATGACATGAGGTAAAAATTGCAATAAATTTGTGAATATAGATAATCCTAACACTCCATATAAACTTGGTAAAAAATACAAATTAATTATCTTGATGATGGTCATAGCAGATGATATAAGCAATTTATAACACAAATATGCAAGCGATATAAATTAAGTTTAAGGAGAAGAGTATAAAAAAGAGCAAATAACTGGGACAGATTTTCAGCAAGTACCTTCATGCTTTAACTGAGTCCTTTAATGTAACATTGCATGTTTCGTAATACCTAAGGACTGCATTGTCTACACGCAGATAGTTAAGATTACATATGCATGAATGGTATCCTATTGAACATTTAACATTTGCTGTAGGTGATAAACAGTAGAATATTTAAAGCATAACAGATTGCAATCTGCTGATTCAGTTCAAATTTTGCAGCAGTTCATTCTGTGCATTGTAGTAACTTCGATTAAGAAAATTATTGAACAAAAGTATAAATACAATACAATATATAGTTAAACTGCTTCAAAAAGTGAATAAAATATATAGCAAATTACATTACAGACACTCTAACATTACTAGAAATAATAATAAAAATATATTGCACTAAATAGGGTGTTTCTGAAGACTCAAAGCAAACTTGAATATAAACCCTCAGTTTTATATATAGTGGTTAGAAAGAGGGAAGTGTTATATCACATGACGTACCATATGAAGATTGTATTAGAAAAAGAGCAAATATTTACTAATAGAGTTAAGTGTAAATATGAATGGTGTCCTGTTGAACATTTAACATTTGCTGTAGGTGATAAACAGTAGAATATTTAAAGTATTACAGATTGCAATCTGCTGATACAGTTAATATTTTGCAGCAACTCAGTCTGTGCACTGTATTTACAACGTGTAAGAAGATTATTGAACAAAATATAATTACAATATAATAATCAATAAAAAGGCTTCAAAAATTGAATAAAATATATAGCATAATATACTTTACAGACACTCTAAAATTATTAGAAATAATAATAAAAATATATTGCACCAAATAGGGTATTTCTGAAAACTCAAAGTAAACTTGAATATAAACCCCCAGTTTTAAATATAATAGTTAGATAGAGGGAAGTGTTATATCACATGACGTACCATATGAAGATTGCATTAGAAAAAGCGCAAATATATACAATACATTGATAATCTAATGATATAGTAAAATAATACTAATCGCTTCCAACAAGTTGTGTAAATTCAAACATTTTAACTATAGTTTATCCATTAGGTGTTGCCATTTTTAAAGCCATAACTCTCTCTGAGAAAATTCATTTTCTTCTAACTGCACATACACGAGGATTAGTTATCGATGGAAAAGGAGTGCTTGTTTGTTTTTATTATTATAGTATCAAATCTTTTAAAAAAAGTCGTTGGATGGGACGATTCTTTTAATTGGGTCTATCCTTTGAGTTTACGGTGATTAAGAAAGAAAAAGTAGTCTGATAAAACATGAAAAATGAAAAGAAAATGTAATGGTATAATTCCCAAATATCGTTTGAATTTCTTTTGGCAATAATGAGTTAATGGAAAATCAACTTTGCTAAAATTTTGTCAGTTGCAGATAAAGTGCTGTTACTTATTGCAGAATCTGTTAAAGTGCTTTTAAGAAACGCTGGTCTTAGCAAAGAATGTTTTTATAGATGTAGTGAAAAATTATTCCTTAAGAGTAATCAGACATTACAAAAATAATTTCCTATTTAGCAATTATTTTATAAAAATATTTTTTGAAAAATAATTATCAGTATTTTAAGATTAAATTGAAAAAGAATGTATTTTACATGTAAATAGAATAATTCTTTTACATGTAAATAATAAGAGTTTTGACATAATAAATTTTTTTCTGTTGAGATTGGATTTTAGTTTACTATAAGATAAAAACATTTTTCTTCACATGGAATAACAAACGTTCTTGGTCGAGGCAGAAGGAATGAGAAAGTATGTTACTGCTGAGAATCGAATTATGAAGTCGGGATTCGAACTCTCTGTTTTCCGATTATGAAAACCGAGGTTCCTTTCAAAACCAGATTACCGCACCTATAATCCTTATTACTTCCACTGTCTGTACTGTGAAGATATTACCTACATGGTTTTAAAACTCAGTTGGTATTTAAATGCTGCTGTAATTTAAAAAAGTTTTTTTTCGTGATTATTTCAGGAAATATTTGTTTATGATAGATTGTGAGTGAGATTTTTTTCGGTTTTTTTGTCACATTTTTTCATATAAAGTCTAATTCCATAGAAACAACAATTTGGGAGTGGAACGCTGAATTGGATTGGTTGGTTGGTTTTAATGGTGCAAAGTCCAAACGCGCTGAATTGGTGATACTTATTTCTCATATACAGTTCTATTTTTATCTTAGGCCCTGCATATACAAATTTGAAAGATAGTTGAGTTTCCATTTGAAACTTGTTATCATTATACTAGTGTAAGACTATAAAACACAGAACCAAGCACAGTTTTTCCTTGAAAAAAAAAAACAATTGACCACCAACCGCTAACATTTTAGCTCATAGTACATGCCTACATAGCGATGCAGGTGAACACCGGACTGTATCATAAAGTTAACGGGCTTATAATAAGCGTCCATCACCAAGCACCTCGTCATTTAGAGCGACGATCAGGTGACGAGGTAACACCTGACCTGGCGCCCTACTTCTGCACACCCATGCCACATCTACGGAAGGATTTCGGACGTCACAGATTAACATAGACATCCCTCAGAGCTGCAGCAACCCTGCCTATGTGATGTTACTATAATTTAGTATTATGGTGTGCCAGTGAGTTTGGTAAGGATGTTTTGTATGCTTTGAACTAATCATTGATAAAGCAACGATTGGTCTTCGTTCTCCACTACTAAAATAAATCCCATTTGTTTCTCATCATTCTATATAACACAATGATATTTGCATTTTCTTCTTCTTAACTGGCATTACAGCCCTATGCAGGCCTTAGCCTCCAATACAACCTCCTTCCACTTTTCCCGCTTCAAAGCCAAATTTTTCCAATTCTTTATCTTCATGGTCTCCAGGTCCTTTTCCACATTATCAATCCATGTTTCTCTAGGTCTCCCTTCTTCTTGAATAATTTACCCTTTGTTATCCTTTTTATGATATTTTTTTCATCTCTGCGGTGTACGTGGCCAAGCCACCGTATTCTTTGTGCTTTAATGAATCTCACTATGTCTTTGTTTCTCACTAGGTGCATTCATTCTTTATTATTTCTTCTGATCCATACACCATTTTCAAGCCTTGGTCCATAGATTTTCCTTAAAATTTTACGTTCAAAAATTCTAATATATTCCGAGTCCCTTACATTCAATGTCCATGTTTCTCCGGCATATGTAACGATTGGTCTAATGAGGGTTTTATAGATTTGCAGTTTTGTTTTTCGTGATATCAATCTATTATTGAATAACTTTTTATTTGCGTAGAAAGCTCTATTACCAGCTTGCACTCTCTCGCATATTTCATTTTGTAGGCTGTTGTCGTTGCAAATAAAAGTTCCAAGATACTTGAATTGTGACACTCCTTCAAAATTTTTACCTTCGATTTCTGTACTTCTTGGTTCCCTTCTAGATTCGTTGGGCGAAATTATCAAATATTTGGTCTTGCTGTCGTTGATTTGTAAACCAACATTGTTGGCTCTACTTTCCAACTCTCTATAACATTCCTTTAAAGTCCTTTCATTTCTTAGGATGATCACAATGTCATCAGCATATGCACAAATTTGGCTGGATTTATGGTAGATTGTACCTCTCTTTGTGCAATATGCTCAATAGCAGTAATTTGCAATTTAATCATAAATAATATAGTCTATATGGAAATATTTTAGAATAGAAAAGATTTTCCCACTCAAAAACCTAATTATATCTCCACATCTAAGATTGTTTTTTGGCCCAAGATCTTTTTTGTAAATGAGAAAAGCTTAATTCTACATATCAGTAGCGGTGCCAAATGCACCAAATCTGTAGATTACTGTGTCATAATGAATTAGTTTGGCTGTTTTATGATGTATTCTAAGGTAGACAAATTTAGAGTTTTGATAACCCATGAAGTGAAATAAAAGTGGCCACCCTACCCACAACTGCCCGTGGCAAATGATGCTTCCCTTTGCAGTTCTTAACTGCCAGGGGCGTGAAGCTACTAAACCACTGAAGCTCAAGTTCATGGTATAATTTTATTCTTTTCTGTTATTCGTAGGGTCGAATTGGCAAATGAACGGTAATCGCACTGGATTTTAGTTCAATATTTTTTTCAACTCAATTCTCATTTCGATTAACGTTGGTAGACGTTAGATTCTTCTATAAACCGTGGATACCTGTCCAATTATCCCTCTTTCACAGAAAATGATTGTAGAACGACGAACAAAACATTCGTTAGAAATTTAGGCGGTTTGATATTCACAAACACATTACCATTATTCTTGAGTGTGTGCTCTACGGAGGTAGAATAAAAATAAATCTTTTTTTTTGCTTTAAAAATTATTTTAATTTGTGAAACGAGTTTTCTTTTAACAAGCGTAACAGAAAAGAGAATGTAACTCAGCGAGTAACAACGCCCTGTTGACACGTAAAAGTCGATTCTCTGTGTCGGAAGACACGAACAGACGACACTGGCTCCGACCCCTTACTGAGAACCAAGAGAAAAGACATGAGAACAAAGCGTGGTTCAATTCGACCACGTGGTAAAGTCTTCCTTTAACTTATACTTTAAAATGCAGAGGGTGATCTGGTTCTAAAATATTTCAAATGCGGTACGCGACTTGATTATTACCATATTTTAATCATTCCCATTTTTTTTTATGTTAGCAACTAAAAAATATTAACAAAAATATATTTTATAGATTTTAATCAAAAGTTAAATTTTGAAAAAAAATGAAAATTAAATGTGGAAGCATGGTTTAAAGTATTTGCATTTAATGAAAATTGGGAAATATAGTGTCTGGAATAACGGTTGCAAGCGTTAAAAAGGAGAAATTTCGACAAAAAATGTGTCAAATGTATGAAAATTTTGCTTAAAATTTGCAATTTGGTTATCCTCTGAAACAGAAAAATGCATTCAAAAAGTTCTCTCGCAGGAGTTTTAATGTAGATAGATGAATAAACCTGAGCGAAATTGCTCAAAATAGGATGGGTCATATTGCATCTTTCATTGCTTTTTCATTGCACTCTTTATTGCTTCATCTAACGAGAGTATGGCCACTTTATACAGCTACAAGAACTTTGCACAGCTCTCATATTGTTGAAAATCTCATTGATAAACAATTACAACAGTATATATCCCATTCTTCCAAAATCGATTTTAAAGCCTTAAAGATGATTATCGATATGAGGCCGTTCTTCTTAGAGCATTCCACTAACTGTTGTAGTTCTTATATCCATAGGTCTAGCAAAAAAAAAGTAAAAACCACTTCGACAAGTGACATTGAAAATCACTTGAAAGTGGCAACAACTATAGCCGCCAAATCCGAAACGTCTTGCCTATAGAGAATATCTTGTAATGGGTACATAAATGGCACCAAACCAAACTTTTGTGCTCTAGGAGAGAAAGATGGGCACTCGAAAATGTGTTTTGGTGTGAGTGGTTGGACATTTGTGCAATTTTTACACGGGGTGTAGGATCTGGTTTCATCAGGATGTATCCTCATGTCTTTAAAGTGATGGATCCTTAATCTTGCAGCTGTAGACATTAGGATTCTTGGGTGTTCGAAGTCCGTTGAGAAGCTTCTTAAAAGAGTGAGGTAAGAGTCTATAAATATGGCTGAATACTCTTTTCTTCTAAATAATGATTGACATGTGTTGTTCTATGTATCAGGCATAATCGTCCATAAAATCGAATTTATCGCTCATATTTCTCCAAAAAGGCACTTGTAGGGTTTGAAAATACCTATCTTATCACAATACCAACAGAAAAGATATTGAATGATCTACGCCTATATCCAAGTTTATTCCTTACTATACTAGAATGCTTCTGCCACAAGAATAATCGATTTCTTTGACATTTACGGAATGAAAACAACTAGAAGAACACTTCCTCTAGATATACTCTATAATGAGTCTCGATTCGTCGCTAAAGAGGACATGACGCCAACTGTTTAAAAATGATATTCCAGATTCCAAGATACATGGGTCCTCATGGGAAAACTATGTGTGGAGAACACATTCCATAGATATTTTGACCTTACGGGTGTAAACACAAACAGGTCAACTCGCCATTTTGACATTGTTTTACTCGGTATCATTGTTCCAGATACTGTAGTGATATAGGTAGAGCCAGCTGTACAGTTATCATATATTTCTAAGGCGCTATGAATTCGAAGCTTCATAGTGATAGTAGTCTTCCAAAGGTGTTGTGACTTTTAGTTGACCTTGTCCAATCATCTTATTGATCGTATCTGATATCTGACACTGTTGTTATGATTTGAAGACCACCTTAAAAATGCATTTAATAAATGAGTGATCTTCGAATCAGATTATCCACCCTTTAGTCTTTTAAAAGTTCTCAATCGAAAAAAACATCACTTAAGTGACTTAAGTAATATTCCTAGTAGTAATTTTAACAGAAATTTACAAGTATGGGGCTTAAAATATATAATTGCATGTGTAAATTTGCTATAATTTCAGAAATTTACCATCATTCCATTCAAATTACTATTCCGAATTTTTTAAAGATTTCTTTCCGATCCTCTACTTTATTGAACTTACGCTATAACTGTCACTTTTTTTCATGCGTTGTTGTGATTAATTCCTCTTGGTTGATAGAAATATTAAATACGATCCATGAACCCGAATGCCTTCAAACTATGGCTCGAGAATAACTGGCATTTATTTAAATCAATGCAAGCTAAAATGGGGACAGGAATAGCTTGAGTCACATTTCATTTTGAACACAGGGGATAAACTTTGTTGCCCTTCACATGACGTTACATACGAGTGTGTCCTCTTCGAAATCTCATAAGAGTTGTCTGATCACTCCTGTTGCCACCTCAATCAGAACTGCACTAAGGTGGTATTCCGCATACCATTCATGCTCGGAGGCTCTCCTCCAAGAAGAACAGACATCTTGCCTGACCTTGGGGGTGATCTCTGAAAAAGTAAGGCAGCCACTATGAGCAGTACCCTTACGGCTACCATCTTTCATTACCGTATACACCCACATGTGATGGAACACACTAAAAGGTTATCTTAACATCGGCAATCAAGCAATTCAAAAGCCGGAGGATGCTCCTAGTCGTTCTGTCCCCATGCCCCATGTCTGTACTATTCAGATGAATGCTGAATGGATCTACGACTATCATTCAAAATCCAAATGTCAGTGCAAACACTCTCAGTTATGCAAAATTTCAAAGCCTCCTCAACAGCAATTAGTTCTGCACGGAACAACAAGCAATTGCCGGGGTTTCTTACACAGAATCCAAAGCCGCTCTCCTTTTTTAACAAAAAATCAACGACCCGAAATAGCACCTTCACCCATGCTGCCATCAGTATAGATCTGTAATGCAGCACAAGGGATTTTATCCATAGTCTCCAAAGCAAGCTGTCTAAGTTATCCTGGGTGATGCATGTTCTTGTTAGCATATGAACTTAAATCGGTCTTGAAAAAGATGCGAACATAGAATGAATCAGCAATATTCATACCACAAGCCACTTTTCTTCATGTGAAATATCCGATCGTGAACCACTGCTTAAATTAAATTCTAAAACACTATGAACATACACACAGAAAGTAGGATTTGAGCTCATAAAAAGTTTAATTCAATTTTATAAATTAAATGCTTGAATGATAAACATTAAGTTACCAGCTTCGTTCTCATAGAGAAAATAAAGCTACAATGAATGAAGTTAAAATATTACCAGTTGATTGAATACATTGGAGCCACGATAACTTGATAAAGGATGGCTGACTGACTGAGTTTTATGGTGCAAGGTCCAAAATACAACAATCTATGGTGTGATGAGAGAAAGCGTCCCACTCATGCTTGTAATATAACGAGATCAATACGTTAGTCGCATATTACAATATTGTAATTTCATTATTGAATACAGAGTCTAAACATGTTAAATGTTTGTACATCCCAAAATCTTTTTGTTAGCGTGATATGAAAGTTTATGAAGAAAAGGGATAGCACATTCTTGACCTGGTACTTCTGTTTTGACAGATCAATCCTCTGTTTATTGGGGCATATAGTAGTACTGAAACAATGTAGAGATTGAATTTGCTTCTATGGATTTATCATATCGTGTTGATGAAAGAACACGCTGGCCTCCGATAATAATTTGAAGGGTGTGGTCACAATGTCCTCCAAGTGAAATGATATCTCTGGGGGTAGAAATAAAAGTATTGGGGGTTTTCTGCTTGGTCTCTGATTCAAAATCACGAAGACTCCATCCGGTTGCTTCTAGGTGTGGTCGCAATGTCCTCCAAGTGAAATGATACCTCTGGGGGTAGAAATCCAAGTAATGGGGGTCTTCTGCTTGGTCCCTGCTTCAAAATCACGAAGACTCCATCCGGTTACTTCTACCTTACTGGAAGAAGCCCAACTCAGAGTTAGATACATGGAAGTATGCTGGTGCAACAACTGACTATTTGATAAGGATTTCTGGTTGCTTAGGGCGTCATTATCAGAAGGTAGTGAGTTCGAATCCCGGATTAAACGAAGAACCATTGTGTTCTCTAATGGCGGCTGAGGTGCTTTAAAACTGGATGTGGTCGCAATGTCCTCCAAGCGAAATGATACCTCTAGGAGTAGCAAGCCTAGTATTGAGGGATTTCCGCTTGATTCCTGCTTCAAAATCATGAAGACTCCACCAGGCTGCTTCTATATAACTAGTAGAGACCATTTCAGAACTAGGTACAGGGAAGCATGCTGGTGCAACAACAATTTGATGCCCACTTTTTTTAGGTCAGGCAATTTCTGTTCGTAGTCTAATACTTCTTAAATGTGCACCCTTTCTTTAAAATTCTACATATAAAATACAATAGTCCAGTTTTAATTATGAATTTGTATATCTGCTTAAAATGTGCCCTTTAAATGCGTATTGCACACTCTTTATATTATATATTGATTTTGAAATGTTAATTATCTACGTTACTCATCTCATCAGCATGGTTTGACTTTGGCGCAACTTTTTCTAGACACAGTATTTCTAATCAAGCTACTACAAACTGGCTAATATATTCGGAATATAATATAAGGATTGCGGATTGCGATTCCCTAAAGTCAAAAATGATATGGCTTTCTTTAGTGCATTCAAATGATTCGCATAATGACATTCATTTAACTCCCTTTCGTAGCAGTGTTTCCTGTCAGCAGTCATATAGCTTCAGTGAATTTTCAGATTTATTATAAGCAGTTTCTCTCCTACACACATATTATCATTTCATAAAACACAGTCTGTCAGGAGAAAATTTAACCAAACTAATTGTTGGTGTTTGATTTTGTTTATGTGTTTCGATTGGTTGATTAATGATTTTGGAAAAAAGAAAATAAATAATAATAGTAGAAATTTAAATTTCATATTTTTATGCTCTTATTATATCTATATCTATATCTATATCTATCTATCTATCTATCTATCTATCTATCTATCTATATATATATATATATATATATATATATATATATATATATATATATATATATATATATATATATATATATATATATATATATATATATATATATATATATATATATATATTTCTCAAATTGTAATTTTAATGTGAAAAATAAATTATTTGCCGATAATTTTAATTGAGGACATTAAAGATATATTCAAACAGATGCAGAGTTTGTTGTAAATTGGGTTTTTAAAAACTTGTGGCCGCCCAACTTGTCTGCGGATAAGGAGGTCCTGGGTTCGAATCTCTGTTCGGGCATGAATGTACTCTGTCTATCCTGTCTTTGTCCCTTCCTTGTATGAATGAGGTGTGAATGGTTGCCTACCCTATAAACGAGTTCCTATGGCATGTGTGCACTGAAGAAGTCGGACCCCACACCAAATATGGTTCAGTTGGAAAAGTGGAGCAGCGCACCCCATATTGCCAGCCTAGCTGGCACACAACAACAACAGAAACTTGTGACTTTCTTCACGGTTTCAAATGTTTTTCAGCCTTCAAATTTATGCGTGATTATCTGATATTTTATTAGAACAACACCTTCTCCAACCATACAACTGCCGAACTGGTAGCACAATGGTTATCGCTCTTGCCTTCGGTTCAACAGTTTATGGGTTCGAATCCCAGCTTGGGTTAAGATATTTGCAGATTCGGATTTCACTTTATGCCGTAGATCTCAGTCTAATTAGCCCTCGAGCGCAGAAAACGGCCGTTGTGCGACAAACCAACAATGCGACCATGTATTTTATAGCACGATAGACCATTCTTAACTGAGATCGTCATAATCCGCTGTCATATTTCCAAATGGAAACTGTTTTGACTTTTCATGATTGGAAGATTGTATTCGTTTTCTCTGTTGCACAACAGGCGCTTTTTACATTAGAGAGCTAATTGAATCAACACTCAGAGCCTCCAGACAAATGCAGTAGACTTTTAGACCACACATAAAAATAAGAGAAAAATATAAGAGTGAGAGACAGGCTCAGAAAATAGTTTCATTTCTGTGCCGCAATATTTCATCACTCACTCATCCAAATTTCTCATCTCAGCACCAGCATGGACATGCCACTGTAGATGGAACGTTACAAATAAATATAAGTGCTCAAGAGCACCCGGAAAAAGCCTTTTGGGAACTTACTCTTGATGGATTCAGGTTCCCCTGACGAAAAGATGATTTCTCATCCTGCCACATCGGGGATGCTGGGACACTACCAGAAGTTTTATTAATCTCAATTAAGCATTCCATGGCTTACGCTGTTCTAAGTCAAGTCACATCCGCGTGTATGAAATATAAATCTCACATTGGTAGGATTTGCTACTCGTTTTGTTGGCGACGGTTTGAAGAATAGCTTACTATCACATCCAACCATTACAAACATCCACGCTATAGATGGGAATTGAACTCACGAATATTTGAAATGAAGACCAGAACCCTGGAACCAGGGGGTACGTGTACCTTCCTGGGGCTTGAGCAGCCACCAGGCGCGTCGGCAGGTGGTGGATCACCGAATGTCCTGTAGGAATGACAGGATAGCCTTGAATATAGAATCAGAGGCCGCGAACCAGTTCCCGTAAACCCTGGTGTTATGTGATCCGTGCCTAGGGCTAGTTGGCACCGCGGTAATGGTGTCTTAACGGAGCCTCTAGTTGCTTGGCTAACTTCTAGAGTAATTTGCCTTGCCCAGTAACTCAGGCAGTGCTGGGTGGACTTATATTACCTGAGCTTTTTAATTGTTATCTTGTGGCTGAAAAGACACAAGAAATAACAAACCTTTCTGCATTTGCAGGTGAAGCTTCTGAAGTAGACCTTGCTGAAAAAGACAAGGGAACTCAGAGGCAATCTTGTAAAGGGGCAGCAATGAATCCTTCACTTGAGGTAGAAATGATCTCCAAACCATCTTCTTCTGGTGAAAGTCAGGAAGCTATCCCTAGCATGACTGACTTTCTGACCAGATGGGACTGTTTCAGCAAGACCCTATCTGCTGGAAATGTCATACGCAAGAGAAAACGGCAGAGCATATCATTTACGAATGCGAGGCTCTTGCCCTCCCTAGATTAACTTCTTTAGGCATCATCCATACTAGAGAGTTACACCTAGACTCCATTAAAGGGTTATCAGACTTTATTAATAAAGTGGGTGACCCAAGCAACTGGAACTAGGAAACATTGGGTTTGGAGTTAATGGTACAAAATGCTGATAAAAGCAGAGGTGCCCAATGACATACAAACCCAATTCTAAGAAGAAGAAGAAGAAGACCAGAACGGCTTAAGAAACTATATGAGAGAAACAGAAGGTCTAGAAATTATATCATTCGCATCTTAGATGACATCTGTCACAAAATGTTATTTGGTGACATCATTTATTAACTTTTTCACATATTAAAAAAATTTTAAAAAGGAAATAAGCAGATGGGATAAAGTACTTTTCGTGAAAAATATGACGCTCAAACAGCCTTTTTTACCATCGGTTGGAAATAAATTCCAAGAAGACAAACACAGACATCTGTATTTATCTGAAAAATGACTTATCAAGAACAGGACTCATCAACAAATTACAAATCTGATTACGCTTAACCGCTCTTCGCGGAAAAAGAACAGCGATTGGTGACGTTTCACATCTGCCTTCTAATTGACTGTCATCTCAAATGATCGAAAAAAAAAGAGTCCTCATCTTCATTATGCAAACGTCAAAGACTGAACTGGAGTTATCACCCGCCGAACATCCCTCGATCAAGCGATATTCTCCCAGGTACGTCAATACATCACAATTCAACTCGAAGGCCATCCATCAAGAAACTAACGCTGCCACTCAACCCTCAGAATGCATAATTAGTTAAACAAAACATTCCTTTGAGTGGATGTCAGGGACCTGAACGATCGTGTCTCTTTCGGACGAGTCCCTAAAAGTCGTCGCTAATTTTCGACCTCTGCGATCGGCAACTTGGGGGGTCTGTAGCCACACCTACGACTGCCCGGATGGGGTCAAACGATGTGCTGAAATGATAACGAAGAAAAATTTTTCCAACGAGAATTAAAAGGATATCTGAAGCGATGTGGTGCCTGGCATTGGTGTTACGCAAGTGCTGAAAGCTCAGTCGTAAACTGTGTTCTTGACTAGATGTAGTCTTGATATGGGTGTGGAGGTAGGCCTCAAGATATGAAAACGAGATTTAGGCAGTAAAGAAATAAAAAATGGTTGAGTCCTAAATCATTGTATCGAAGAAAACCAATGCAAATTTTTGTTCACCGAAGAAAATCAGATGATTTTAAACAACTAACCAAAAGATTGTGACGTTTTAGTATGAGGTAGGCTGAATGGTTTATTGTCAAATAGGGAAAAAAAGTTACTAATTATAACTTGTTATTTTAATGGCATTTATAAAAATAGAAATAAGATTAGCCATTAAATTAATGAATTTCAGCTGAGAATTTATAATTATTATTGATATCGGTGCACAATTTACCGTTGCTGGTCATTGACCAGTCGTAAAGTTGATTTACTCAAAATGTAATTTTGTATGCATCAATGTACATACATATTCAAGATAATAAAAGTAAAGATAAAGCGTTGTATATAAAAATAAAATTTGTTGTAGAAAAGGAATATAATGTCGAACTCGCATATAGGAAGTGTTCCCCACACAAAAAGGGGGAAAAAAACTCATTCTTTTGGTTTCTAATGGAGTCGAGATTTCTAAATGAGATTGTAAAAAGGAAATTTTATTGATTGTAACTGTTGTATGTACATTTGTTAGGTTGTTGTTGTTACTAATGACACTTGGACAAGCCAAGCTCGCTATGTATTGGCTATGCCAATTTAAATCAATTGGGAGCGTCTTTCGTTTTAATCAGAGCACCATGAAGGTGAGTGTACGACTTTGCTCTACACACATGCCATAGGGACCCGTTTATAGGATAGGCAACCATTCACACCTCATTCATACAAGGAAAGGACAAAGACAGGATAGATAGAGAAAGTACATCCATGCCCGAACCGTGATTCGAACCCAGGACCTTCTTATCCGCAGTCAGGCACGCTGACCACTAGACAAGTTGGGCGGAATATTTGTTATGAAATCATTTATTTATAAAATTGAAATGAATGTAAAAAATCAACATGAAATTATGTAATTATGTGTTTCGGTTCATATGCTACAGATATTACTTATTTTGCTAAAAATTGAATTTAAAATGTATTAAAAACTATATTAATCACAAGAATTCCGGACAGTTAAAAATTGCCTTGGTACTTTGAATATTAAAATCTTAATAATATAAAGAGCTTCAAAATCTTTTGTGTGACTTTAAATACTTTTTATAAAGTCTATTTTTTTATTTTAATAATATTTGATAATATCTTTGAAAATCTCTGAACAAATATTTTTGATAAATATTCATATTTTCTAATATTTTCATAACATTTTTGAAAATCTGTTAAAAAATGAGTTTAAAATGTATTAAAAATGGTATTAATCAAGAATTATAGATAATTAAAAATAGCTTAAAATGTTAAATGTATTAAAATCTTTATAACATATAAAAAAACTTCAAATATCTTTGACTTTGAAAATTTCTATACCATTTTCCCATTTTGTCTCTTTATGATGTTAATGACATCACCCATATTTTTACCATTGGTAATTTCAGCTGTTTAATTAATAAAAACATACAGGGGCTTTAAGGTTTATCCAATAGTTTATTAACCAGATGTTCAAACAAACTAATGGCATACATATGGGCACTAATTTTAGTTCGTATATTTGCAACTTATATCCGTTAATTAAAACAGTTGTTGTTGCTTATGACACTTGGACAAGCCAAGCTCGCTATGCCTTTGGCAGTGTGAATTAAGTCAAGGGGGAGCGTCTTTCGTTTGGATGAGAGCACCACGAAGGTGAAAGTACGACTTTTGCTCTTATTAAGGTGCCTCGTCATTTTGAACCACGGTCAGGTGACGATGCCACACCTGAGCTGGCACCCTCCTTTCCACATCTACGCCACACCATCGGAAGGACTTTGGACGTCACAGATTAACGTGGACACGTCCCCAACCCACGGAGTTCCAGCAACCCAGTGAAGGAGAGTACACCGTGGTGACCTTCCCAACCACTGCCCGCGGCAAATGATGCTTCACTTTGCTGAGCTTACGGGAAGCGGCGTAATGCTAATGAGCCACTGGAGTTCTATTAAAACCGCTAAATTCATTAAATGACATCACTTTTCTTTCTTATTAAGTATCCAAGTGATTGGACACCTTAGAGAAAA
This sequence comes from Latrodectus hesperus, assembly GCA_037975125.1. Classification (NCBI taxonomy): domain Eukaryota; kingdom Metazoa; phylum Arthropoda; class Arachnida; order Araneae; family Theridiidae; genus Latrodectus; species Latrodectus hesperus. Next base: position 11,070,247 of record CM075860.1, on the reverse strand, counting down.
AACAACTTTTCACTGCTAATAAGTTACCATAATATCCTGGTGAAAGATTTTATTTCCTATAAACACTGCACATGAGGAAAACTGCTTAAAAACTAAATTTAAAAAAAAAAAAAAAAAAAAAAAAAAAAAAACAACAACAACTTAAAAAAATTTTTTTTAAAGTAAGCATAAAATAACAGTTAAATAAAATGCATGAAATGGAAACGTCTGAAAATAGATTCTAGGTGAGATAAATGTTCACCAAATGTTGAAGTTACATTTATTCACTAAAAGAAATCTCCATTCGTTATTATAAGGAATATGGTAATAACAAATCATACTATGTCACAAACAATAATATAAAGTTTGTGTAATGTTTGAAAATTTTAATGTACAGTTTGTTTTCGACAACAGTTTAGTTGCACTTGGTACAAAATTAAATGAATTTCGGAATATAATAGTAAAAATTAAATTTATAGGCATAAATTATGTGCTAAATTTGTAGTGTTATCGCATAAAATTATAATTTAAGAATTGTTAATTTTTACCTTTGTAAATTACAAGAATATTCTGTTTCGAATATGTATTCTATGGAATAATTCAAAATATAGAAAATTATAATAATATATATTACTAGAATATTCTATATTCGGTATCATTCTAAATTTCTAAAAAAAAAATAAATAAATAAATAAAATAAAAAATATTAAAAAAATAAAACATGTTTTTTTATATCTTAATATGAGACAATTAATTTTTTGATTCAGAATAAAAGAGCATTAAAACTCTAATACTTTAGAACAATCAGTCATTAAAAATATCGTTTGAAACATCCGAGTATTAAAAAAAATTTCTCCGAACCATCCCCTCTCACACCTTTTAATAAACGAACTGCCAATCGCTTTGACAGCATATTTTTTTGAATGTCATGTGACATGTTTACACAATCAATATTCAACTCACGTCAGTGAAAAATTTAAAATTGTGTTTGAGGTAAGGAAAAAAAAAATCCTCATTAGTTTATAATCGAAGAAAGTTATCCGAAGGTTAAGCTTTTTGAAGGACGATAAATTAACCCTAGCTGAAAAACAAAACGCGACGATATAATTTTCCTGAGCATTTCGCGTTGTGCGGAAGGCCTACACAAATTATTACATCAAAGCTCCTTTTAGGTATCAGTTTCGCTCTGAGCTAAGAAGAAATACTTAAAGCCGCAAATTTATTAGCCTTATTTAGAATCTTTAAAAACTTCAGTATAGATGTCGTCTGCTGGAATTTTTTTTCTCGCACACAAAACTGACGAAAAAAATCGTCTGGTGGAAAGAGAATTTTCCCCATAGCCAACAAAACAAGTAAAATGTTGGAATGAAAGTTATTTCGTCGTTTTCTTTATGGCCTGTTGCCATTCTTGGGAACGGAGTTTTCACGATAGTCATTAACAATAACTATTATACCCGTTGGCACGTGCGGCTTTTCTATTTCCATGAAACTTGTCGCCTTTGGCCACGTGCTCCACGAATATATAGTTTTTTTTTTTCTTATTTCTCTCTCTCTTTTTTTTAACCAAGTGGCATCAACTGTACACTTGTTTTTTCAGTTTTGATTGTATATTATATTGATTGAAAATAAATATCGTTTTCTTTCTTTTTTTCTAATTTATATAAAAAATGTTTTTTACTGAAATCACATACACAGGTGGCTTTTACTTAAGGACGTGTAGTTTTATGTACATTTTCTAATCAAGCTTTAGATAAACGGTCTATATATATTTTTATATTTTTTGCAAAGTTCAGCTTTTCAAGATTAATTTTCATTAGAATATTTAATTGTAGAATATTCAGTTCGATATATATTTTTGTTTCACTCAGAATTATTTTTCGTTATAGTGCATATTTTACTAATATAAATGTATTGAAAAATATGTTAATAGGACTTTAGAAAAAAATTTTTATTAACATTTCTTTGCATATCTTTTAAGAAATATTTTAGCACATTTTTTTATTTTGATTTCTTTCATTGAGAAAGAATTTGCATTGAACGTTTCTTTGGCTTTTGCAATGAGTTTAATTTAAGCATTTTTTATAGTGAAACATATTATTTTTATTACCTTTTTTAACATAAATATTCCAAGAATTCAAAATATCATTGAATTTAAATCTGTAATATTACATTTTAAACAGGGAATTTAACTTTGTACTTTGTAAAAATTCATTATATTTAGTTTAAAATATCTGTTTTCAATATTTAATATAAAATTATGTTTTCAATATGTTAACTTTAACCGAGAAACATAAGTTTAACAGTAAGACAGCAGTTTGTAAATTTGAAGCAGTTCTTTTCAACATTTAACTTTTAATGTTTTAAACTTTCACAATTTATGAATTACATAATATGAGTTTTATTTGAATAATAACGTCGAAGTATTTCATTAAAAGCATAATTTTTTTAATTATGTTTATTATAAATTCGTAAGACGTGTGCTCATAAATTTTTTCAGGAAGATTTTCAGGAAAACTCCTAAGCACTCGACATTGACAGAGATGAGCATCTAGAAAACAGAAAAGTAGCGTCTGTTTTCTATAGTTCAACAGCGGCTGAAATCGAACCTGAGACCTTTTATTTTGAAGAGAACATTCCTACTACAACCTTTGAAATCGATTATGTTAATTAAGACAGGATTTATGACTCATTGCATTTGTAGGGAAAGCGATGATGAAAATTAAAGTGTGTCCGAAATAACTGAGTTCATTACAGAATGTTTTGTGATAACTTATATTAATGACAGTTACAGTGACATTAAACTATATTTTGTCGAAGTGTACTTTGTAGGCTATATAATTGAGGTAAGGGTAAGAAGATGGTTTCATTTAAGAATATTTTTTTTATTGCAAAAGAGTTGAAACTAAAAATTTATTTTATAAGCAAGTTATATGAAACTAATTTTATCTCATCGTGCCCTAGTGTAGAATCGTGCATTACGAAGCAGTAGGTCTCGGGTTCGATCCTTGCTAGTTAAACCATGAGAGATGGATATTGTGTTTCTGCTATTTGCATGCATATTTGTCTTAGTGTGTACTTGGCAGTCTTCCATATTTTTTCGGTGATACTTGATTATGACCCATTATCTGCTGATGTTTGCAACATGATGACAAATTAGAATTATAAAAAATGTAAAATATTTTTTATTAATTATAAAGCATATATTAAAAAGCAAATAACTTAATTTCATTGTTATTTGCTTTTCAAAAGCGCATATTGAAAAGCAAGTAAATTAATTTTGATTAAATGCATTGAATACACTATACTAATAAATATATTTATTATGTTTTTAAATTTTAAATTTAATTCTTTGTTTCCCCCACAGAAACTTAATCGCTTTTTGTGAGCAATAAATTTCTTACATTTTATTTAATTTGAATTATACAAAATATGATTTTATAATTTATATTCTTCAATTTTTTATGTTTTTATAACTAGATTTTATAATTATTTATGTACACTTATTTTTGTTTTTTAAAGTTTTAATGTTGCTTGGGTTTTTAATAAAATAAAATAAAAATTACAAAGATATTACTCTTGGCGCAGCATGTCCATTTTTGGACCTTGCGCCATAAAACTCAACCAACCAATTAATTCTTGGTTTCTAATGATTTGATTAAAGTAAATAAATATCAAGATAAGGCACAGAACAATTTAGCTTGTGTTATTTATGAATTAGTCATTGGAAATTCACAAAAAGGAAAGTCTGGAAACCGATTTACGAATTGAATTTCGCATCTGTAATTACCTGTCCCCAACATAAAAGTGCGAATCGAAAGGTCAAAATTATCTCTTTTATGAAACTTAATAACATTTTTGAGCCATTTACATCGTAGAGGGAGAATTAAAACAGAGAGTCTTAAAATTCAACACGCCTTAAACAAAAATGAATCGGTTGAATTTGCTTTTCCATCAAAACGTCTATCATCACCTTCGAGTTGAAGGGAGAGATTGAAAACGATTAAATTACATCGCCTTCCCAGATGGGAGAGATTGGAATATTAGAACCCTACCTTAGCAGACGATAAAGATCTGCTTTTGTCGTTTGGACTGAAGCGGAGTTAAGTGATCGTTCGCAGGTCGAAGGGTTAAGCCCATCTTCATCATAGAGGACTGTAAAATTATGTGCGTTAGACTTATAAACAAGATCTGGATTTACGCAGTAGTAATATATTGTTAAATACGTGAATTTATTTTACATGTAATACTTCTTTTTATCGCATAATTATAATAAGAAATGGTAAGGTCATATGTTTCGTTAATGTTTTCCGTTATTATATGTAACCTTTTTCAATCTGTATAATGATTTTGAATAGCAAGTAAAGAATTTGTGATATAATATGCCAGAAAAGACAAATTTCTTTTGAATGCACGTACCGGAAATTTACAAACTAATTTTATCTTTAATTTTAATTTTGTAAACATTAGCGACTTGATATTGAACAGAATAAAGATTAAAAATTTAAACTTTGTGCCTCCCAACTTGTCTAGTGGTCAGTGTGCCTGACTGCGAAGGAGGTCCTGAGTTCGAATCCCGGTTCGGGCATGGATGTACTTTCTCTCTCTATCTATCCTGTCTTTGTCCCTTCCTTGTATGAATGTGGAGTGAATGGTTACTTACCCTATTAACGGGACCCTATGGCATGTGTGTACTGAGGAAGTCGGACTCCACACCAAAATATGGTTCAGTTGGAAAAGTGGAGCAGCGCACCCCATATTATGTGCCTGACTATGGTTAAGGAAGTCTTGGGTTCGAATCATGGCTCGAGCATGGATGTACTTTCTCTATCTATCCTGTCTTTGTCCTTTCTTTGTATGAATGGGGTGTGAATGGTTGCCTACCCTATAACCGGGTCTCTATAGCATGTGTGTACTGAGAAAGTCGGATTCCACACCAAAATATGGTTCAGTTGAAAAAGTGGAGCAGCGCACCCCATGTTGCCAGCCTAGCTGGCACACGACAATGAATGAATGAATTTAAATGTCAGTTTTATTAAAATAATTTTAAAACATGCCATGTATTTTCTAAATGAAATTGTATTGCAAATAAGTTTGCTGTAGAGAGAGGGTAAGGTTTTGCCACAATTCTTTCTCAATGTTGTTATGAATCGTCTTCAACGTTGTGAAGAATGCTCTCTCCGATCTGTTTTACGCCAGTAGGTGGCGCGGTAAGTCAGTGTGAGAAGAACCACCGACTAGAAAGGTCTTGTTATGACCAGTCTGCTACAAAAATATTAAATTGCTACAAATTAATTAATGCTACGTATTGTATTGAAATTATGTCAAATATGAGAAAAGTATTGTGTTACGAATAATAATATTATGTTACATATGAGAAAAGTATTGTGTTATATAATTAATTATGCTACAAATTAAGTATATTGTGTTTTGGAAATGTGTATATAGTTGTAGATAAATTAAATGTTGTGATGCGTGAAATTTGCCTACCTCTTGATTGATGAATCCGAGTCATTTTTTCTTGTGCTACACAATAATTGAGTGATTTTATTTATGGTGCATTAGACCGGGAAATGAGATACGTTTGGAATAATAAAGAAGAAAATCACAGGTAGGCAAAAATTTAATTATATGAAATTTAAGTAAAAAGAAAATTTTGTTACGATTTAAAAATGTCTACTAAAGACCTTGATAGATTAAAGCACAAACGTGCTATAGAAAGAACTATAACTACTAAACTTATATCCAAAATTGAAGTTTCTTTAGTTGATGAAGGAATTGATAAAAATGAACTTGAAGAACATTTAGAGGTTCTTATAGAAAAGAAAAAAGGTCTTAAAACCTTAGACTCCGAAATAGAAAATCTTATAGAAATAGAATTATTAGAACAGGAAATTAACGTAAGCGACGAATATCAGGAGAAGTGTATTAGAATTGCTAATAAAATTAGACGCTGTATTCAAAACAAAAACAAAACTAGCGTCGACAAAAATTCGGTTGAAAATTGTTCAACAAAAGTTCCGAGAATACTGCGAGCGAATGCACAAATGTTTCTAATGCAATAAAATTACCAAAATTAAATATTAAACAATTTTCTGGCGACCCTAAGTACTTTAATGAATTTTGGAATTGTTATGAAAATACAATTGAACAAAATTCTTCTCTTTCTAAAATTCAGAAATTTGCGTATTTGAAAACCTTTCTTACCGGACAAGCATTAAATGTCGTTTCCGGTTTTGAATTAAGTAGTGAGAATTATGACAATTGTGTAACATTGTTGAAGGATCGGTTCGGACGCAAAGACGTCATTATTAATACCTTTATGAATAAATTACTGAATTTAGAAAAGGTAAAAAATGTATCGAATGTTAGAGAGTTACGAAAACTTTACGATGAGTTGGAAATTTGCATTAGAAATTTAGAGTCCTTACAGGTGGCTTCGGGATCCTATGGACACCTTTTAATTCCAATTTTAATGAAATTATTACCCGAAGAGTTAGTAATTGAATTTAATCGGAATCGGAAATCTCATGAAAATACAGATGTATCTGAATTACTTTCGTTTTTGAAAAACGAAATTCAGTGTAGAGAAAACACTTCGCTAGTTTTAAGCGAAAAGAAATTTAGCTCCAATCAATTTAAAAATGTAAATAAAAGTCCTATGAGAAATTTGCCTTCAGCAACTGCTTTTAATACTCAAGTGAAATCCTTTAATTGTATATTCTGTTTGGGTCCCCATGATACGTTTAAGTGTAAAATGCCTGTACAAAACAAAATAGAAAAATTACGAGCTGAAAAAAGATGTTTTGTTTGTTTTAAGAAATTTCATCAAAGTAAATACTGTTATTCTAACAAATATCCTTGTAATAAATGCAAAAACAAAAATCATCATACTTCCATTTGTTTAAATAAAATAAATCCGAATGTTAATCAGAGGTAACGAATTAATTAATGAAATTCCGAATCAAATCAATGAAATAAATGAAGATCACGATCCAACGGTTCGCAATTCAGAAATAATAAGTTCTGTCTCCAGTTGTGAGGAAAATTCCGAGACTTCGAAATATGTATATTTGCAGACATGTACAGTTAAAGTTTTTTCAAATACGAATTCTGCGTTCACGCGTATTTTTCTTGACAGTGCCAGTCAGAGGTCATTTATTACGCAATCACTGGTTAATACGCTAAAGCTATATCCGAAGCGATGGGAGAATTTATCTATTTATTCTTTTGGCATGAAACAGACAAATGAAAAAGCGTATCCCGTGGTAGAAATAAAAATAAAAAGAAAAAATGGAAGCACAGTGAAGATCGAGGCTGTAGCTGTGCCAGATATCACGGCAGCGAAACTCCAGATGCCTTCATTACAAGTTAGAAAATTAATGAGAGCAAAACACTTGGAGTTAGCTGATTCATCATACGCAGGAAATGAATTGCTGGATGTGGGAATTTTAATCGGTGCGGATCTGTTTTGGGACTTCGTGTTAAATGAAAGGGTGAGAATAAATAAAACCCTAATTGCTATAAATACCATATTTGGATGGACGGTCGTGGGATCGGAATTTAAAGCAAATGTAAGTTGTTCTCAAAATTGCATCGCTGTTATGAAAAATATAGTTACAGATGATTTAAAAATATTTTGGGATTTAGAAAATTTGGGGATTTCGGATAAAAATGAGGAATTGTCAATTAAGGATAAAGAAATAATTACGCAATTTGAAAACGGGTTATCATACAAAAATAAAAGATATGAAGTAAAATTAATTTGGAAACAACTTCCCGAAGAACTAAATGACAATTTCGAAGTTGCGCATAGGCGTTTCGAAAATTTAAAACTTAAATTAAGTGAGGACGAAAAAACACTTGCAGAATACAAAGGTATAATTACGGAACAACTAGAAAATGGAATCGTTGAAGAATGTAACGATAAGATATTAAATTCGGGATATTTTATGCCTCACCGACCCGTAATAAGGCCTGACAGCGAAACAACAAAAGTGCGTATTGTGTTCGACGCGTCATCAAAAATGGAAAATTCTAAATCACTTAATGATATGCTTTATCCGGGACCAAATCTAAACCCAAATATTTTAGATGTAATACTAAAATTTAGGAGAAACGAAATCGCATTTTCAGGAGACATCGAAAAGGCCTTTTTAAACATAAGTATTGCAGAAGAAGATCGAAAATATTTGAAATTTCTGTGGTTTGCTGATTATGCAAATGAACCATTTAAAATTATGAATATGAAGCGTTTACCATTTGGGGTAAACTCATCTCCTTTCATATTAGCCATCACGATAAAGTATCATTTAAAAAAGTATATTGACACGAATCCAGATTGTTGCGAAATGTTAAATTCTGTAATGTATGTCGACGATGTTTTCCATGGCACGGAAAATATCGAGCAGGCATTCGAAATTTCTCGTGATGCGGTAAAAATATTGAATGACGCGAGCATGAAATTAAGGAAATTAACTTCGAATTCTAAACAATTGATAGAACTATGGATACAGGAAGGTCTTCTAAAACCGGGAGAGGACACTGCGTCACACTCCAAATTACTAGGGCTAATATGGGATTCTGAAAATGACATTATAAAATTAGATGTTCATACTTTGAAGGCCTCAGCTTCAATTCAGGAATACTCCACAAAAAGAACAGTTTTGGGAACTGTTTCAAAATTATTTGACCCTGCAGGCTACGTTTCCCCCTATGTTGTTAGAATGAAAATTTTGCTACAAAAAATATGGGTTAGGGGGTTGGATTGGGATGAGCGACTACCTGAAGATATTGAAGTTGAATTTAGAAATTGGCTAAAAGAAATAAGCTACCTAGAAAACTTGCAAATTCCCAGAAGGTACTTTGAATATGGGAACAAGAATATGGACATAAGTCTTCATGTATTTTGCGACGCGAGTATTAAAGCTTATGGAGCTGTTTCATATTTTAGATATCGCAACGCTACAGGAACTAATGAATTTAAGACAACCCTTGTAATTTCAAAAAGTAAGGTGGCACCACTCAAAACCTTGACCTTGCCTCGTTTAGAATTAATGGGTGCGATTATAGCTGTGAGAATTTGTAAATATTTAGGGAAATTATTTAAAGATCTAATTCAAGAAATATATTTTTGGACCGATTCTGAGATCGTGCTACATTGGATAAAAGGAACATCCAGGGAATGGAAACCCTTTGTCTCCAACAGAATTATAGAAATACAAGAAAAGTCTTGTCCGGCAGATTGGAGACATTGTAGTGGCAAAGAAAACCCAGCAGATTTATTGACCAAGGGGTTAAGTGTCGAAAACCTTAAAGAAAGTAATCTTTGGTGGAAGGGACCTCAGTGGCTTGAGGGTCCTTCTGAAAATTGGCCAGTCCAAAAAATATCAGAAAAATACGATGAACATCATGAGAGACGCAAAACGGTTTTAGTAAATCAATGTATTTTAAAATCCAGTGAAGCTATTATCGACATTAAAAAATTTAGTGATGTATCAAAATTTATAAGAATTCTTGCCTATGTTAAACGATTTGTAGCTAAAATTAGAAGATTACCGGCGGAAAATGGTCCACTTACCGCTACTGAATTACAGGAAACAGAAATCTTTTGGATAAAGAAGATTCAAAGAGAAAACTTTCCATCGGAAATTAAAAATCTAGAATGCGGAAAAGATGTATCAACGAGTTCTAATATTTTATGTTTAGCTCCGGTTTTAGATGAAAATGGCATTCTACGAATTAAGGGAAGGCTAAGCGAAGCCGATTTTATGATAGAAGAAAAACATCCGATATTACTTCCCAATAATTCCAGATTTACCGAATTACTTGTGCTACGTGAACATCGTAAAGCGTTACATGTAGGAGTTGCCGCAACGTTGACAATTTTGCGACAAAAATTTTGGATTCCTAAGGGACGACAACTCGTGCGGAAAATAATTAATAGATGTTTGATTTGCAAGAAAAGTGTAGCTAAACCGGCGAAACAAATGACAGCACAGTTGCCGAAGGATCGCATAGCTGAAGCTCCTCCATTTAGCGTAACGGGTGTGGACTTCACAGGACCAGTGTATATAAAATGGGAGAAAGAAACTAAAAAATCGTATATTGCGCTTTTCACATGTGCAGTCACAAGGGCTGTGCACCTCGAATTAGTTTCTGATTTGTCGACAAACAAATTTATGTTAGCAATACGAAGATTTTTCAGTAGGCGGGGAAACACACGCATATTTTATTCTGATAATGCTACTACTTTCAAACGTGCTAACAAGGACTTGCAATATTTTTTCGATATAATTAAAGATACAGAATTCAAGAATTTCATAGCTTCTGAGGGTATAGAATGGAAATTCATAGTCGCACTTGCGCCATGGTGGGGAGGCTTCTATGAGCGTTTAATGAGAAGTATCAAGCAACCTTTGAGAAAGATTCTAGGCAGAGCTCAACTTGATTTTGAGGAGTTTATGACGGTCCTTGCAGAAGTGGAAAATGTGTTGAACCATCGTCCACTCACCTATGTGTATAATGATGTCCACGAACCTGAACCTTTAACGCCTGCTCATTTTCTGCTCTCTGGACAGAAACTTCAATATCCGTGTAATTTTGCAGAACTTATGGGTGTTAATTCCACAAAACAATCCCTAGTTAAGCGCAAGCAATATCAAACGAGACTTATCAGCCAAATTTGGATAAAATGGAAAAACCAATACCTCCTTGATTTGAGAAATTCTCATTATTTGGGAACACCTGTCAGCAATAAAAATTTACAAGTGAACGATATAGTGCTCTTAGAAGGAAAAACAAAGTCAAAGTTCTTATGGACTTTGGGTCGAATTACGGAAGTGATGAAGGGGCGTGATGGACTGGTGCGCTCGTGTGTGGTAAAGACTGAAAACGGAGAATTCCGTAGACCAGTCCAACTCTTGTATCCCCTCGAGTTTCCAGACTCATAAGACTCAAGAAAAAAACTGTGAACTTTATATAACGTCTTTTTTTTGTTTGTTTTCATTGTTTTGTGATTTTTGAATTATTGATTTTTCTATAATTGTTAATAATTGTAAATGTTATAATGTTGTTTTCTTAGTATCATTTCAGAAAGGTGTGATAATTTGTAAAATTATCAGGTGGGGAGTGTGAAGAATGCTCTCTCCGATCTGTTTTACGCCAGTAGGTGGCGCGGTAAGTCAGTGTGAGAAGAACCACCGACTAGAAAGGTCTTGTTATGACCAGTCTGCTACAAAAATATTAAATTGCTACAAATTAATTAATGCTACGTATTGTATTGAAATTATGTCAAATATGAGAAAAGTATTGTGTTACGAATAATAATATTATGTTACATATGAGAAAAGTATTGTGTTATATAATTAATTATGCTACAAATTAAGTATATTGTGTTTTGGAAATGTGTATATAGTTGTAGATAAATTAAATGTTGTGATGCGTGAAATTTGCCTACCTCTTGATTGATGAATCCGAGTCATTTTTTCTTGTGCTACACAATAATTGAGTGATTTTATTTAAACGTCTATGCCAAAAGTTCTTATTTCAATATTTCAATTTAATGAATTCTTATTGGGAGGAATATATTTTTTTAAGCCGACTCATGGCTGAGTGTTAGCGTTCCTGACTTCTGAGCTGTGGGTCCTGGGTTCGAATCCCGCTTCGGGCATGGATGTTACTTTCGTTCTCTTTTCTCTATGTTTCTCGGTCCTTTCTTCTGTAATGATGTATGAATGTGGCCCGCCCTATAAACGGGTTTGTGGTGGTATGACGCGGTAACGCTACTCGTCTCCGTGACTTGGTACACAGGTGCCCGCTGGGTAACGACAAATGATTAGCAGTTTCTGGCCTTGTTGTGGCATAGAATTCGTCACCCAAAAGCCCGCCGTTGGAAAAAATATTTTTTTAAATGTTAATGTTACATTTTACTTAAATATAAAATATAGAGGACAGATTAACAGTTATCAGGTTTTATTATATAGATCTATATAAAAATAAAATTTGTCGTTTTTTATAGGTTTATTAATAAAATCAAATGCAAACGAACAATATATTCAATATAAAATTAAATATTTTTACTATATGTTCCTTTGAAAACATGTTTTTTTTCTATGAGATTCGCAATTTCTTTTTTAAAATATCGATCCATTTTTATAAAATTTCTCATTAAAGGGATATACAAGATAATTCCTTTGTATAGAATAATGACTTGAGTGAAGTATATCTTATGTTAGATAATCCTTTATATTATAAATATTTTTATAATATTTGATAATTTTCCTTTGACAACGCGTAATGGACAGGTTAACGGCCGGACTCTGTTGTAAAGCATTTATCAACCCCCCTCCCACCGTAAGTTAGGATTTTTCATAAATAGTATGCAGTATTCACATGTCACAAGGGGGGGGGACTCACAAGCACACGCCAATACAGACGTGCATGAAGAAGGCAGAAGCGAATGTCCTGCTGTAGTAGTGGTAGGGATCGAATCTGGAACTTTTAACTCTAGGAGCGATGTCATACCATCAGCCTACCTTCGATGTCATACCTTCGATAAGATCCGAAATATAGGACCTTGGTGGCCTAGTTGTTAGGACGTTCATTCTCGTTATCGGAGGGTTGTGAGCTTGAATCCCGACCCAATTGAAGATCCGTTGTGTTCGCTCATGGCGGATGGGGTACGTTAAATATATCGTGGTCGCAATGTCCTCCATGTGAAATGATACCTCTGAAAGTGGCCTTTCAAGTTTGGGGGTTTTCTGTTTGATCTCCGCTTCTAAATTATGAAGATCCGCTTTCTGAGCTACGATGGCCACCCACAGAGTGCCCCACTAGGTAAGGTTCCGCTCCTTGTGCTGAAAAGAAGAAAACCCTAATATCCGGTCATTATATAATTACAATAGCTCCAAAATATTTGGTATTTGCTATAATATAACAACGTAACATTTGAAATGAACAATTGGGAGTGTATTACATAGACCACGATGAATCTCATGTATTTACCCCTTGTATAAAATAATCTTACCTTTCATATAAGATTTTTTTATAGTGCATGATCTCTCATACAAGATATTAATTTTCTATAAGAACGGTCGAGCATTTGTGAAAGAAGAAAAAAAAATTATTTTCTGTAAAATAATTCCTTGTTTATGGTATTTCTTTTACAAGATAATCCCTTCTGTAAGATTGCTTTGATACAATGATATATGACTATTATACGAGTAATTTTAATGTGATTATTTTATACCCATAATCCCTTTTTTGAATATAATCCCGTATGTGTGATTTCTTTTTGGCTTTGATTTCCCATATAAGGAAGTACTTCGCTTAAGACTTCCCTTACACATTTATCTGAGAAGAATGTTGTTGCTAATACTCGGCCTACTCGGCTAATACTCGGTCTGTTGCAGCACTATAAAAGACCGAAATGGCACCTTATGCAATGGGGCAACCAGGGGGTGGGCCATCGTAGCTCTGACAGCAGGTTTTCACCATTTAGATCATGGGTTCCTAAACTTTTTTTTCTCGTGGACCACTTTTAAAGTTTTACTATTTTCGTGATAGACTCCTTGCTGCTGCATTTCTACTGTATTCTCAAAACTCCTAAAAAATATCACCCTAAATTAGGGGTGTTAAGAAAAAAAAGTAGCACATTTTCTTTTGTGTCCTATTTATTAAAATAATGCTTGTGGTTATACAAAATTATAAACATTTATTATTACAAACAGTCAACAATTGATAAAAAATCAACAATAAAAGATAGTCATACTTTTAATGAGACGGCACACGGGCGGCACTATGCAAATCTCGACATGTGGTGTACTCTTGTACTATTATCTATTGTTCGATTCAATTGTGTGTTTGAACTGAATCTCGAATATTTTTGTGTATTTACTTAGTGAATGATACGTGCCTACGTTGATAGGTAAATCCAAGACAAAATTTTTGTTCTTTATTATGAAAACCAGAAAATTTTTCCTAGACCCCATTTACAACTTGTGAACCCCTGTTTTCTTTTTGCATCTACGTGGCCCTCCGTGTGGTCTCCTATGGACCCCTGGGGGTCCACCTGGACTACTTTGGGAACCTATGATTTAGATACAGGAACAATGCAGAAGACTCCCATGATTTAGCCTGCACCACCAGAGATATCATTTCACATGGAGGATATTGCGACCATGGCCTACATTTAACGTGCCCTAGCTGCCATTAATGAACACAACGGATCTTTTATTGGGTCGAGATTCAAACTCAGTGACTTCCGATTACAAGAACGAATGCCGTAACCAACCAGACCACCCATGTCCCCAACTAATAAAAATAAAAACTTTTCGTTCAATCTGCTGGCCTCTCTGATATATGAAACCCATATAGCTACAGTTCAAATATTTCTTGCAAAAATACTAGGGAGAAAAAGCAAAGCACAACTTGTTTTACAAAACGTATTATATACCTCAAGACAAAATTTTATTTAAAAAAATAATGGATGCCCTATTCTAGAATATACAGAGTATGAATTTATTTGCTATTATTTTATATTTTTGTTCACTTTACTAACTTTGCCTTTTAACAGATAATTGCTGTAGTTTTGAAGAACAAGTGTGGGGACTGGTAAAATAGTTTTTAAGCTGGAGAATGCGTAAAATAGAAAGAGAAAAAAACATTAGATCTTTATATAAAACTTCTTTTTATCACTCTACTCTCTTTTTATAAGTAAAGTACTATTAGGAAAAAATATTGAGTATGTATTGTATAAAAATGTGTAAAATTTATAGTTAAAAACAACTCTAATTTTCATCAATCAGTGAACGTAAAGAAATTTTTTTATTTGAAAACTACATTTTTATCTCGAATTAGAAACGCATTTCACATCCACACACATATATATATCTATGTGTGTCTATGTGTGTGGATGTGTCAATATATATATCTATGTGTGTGGATCTACATATATACCACACACATATCCACACACGCATATATATAATAGATCTCTTATTATCAGTATCAATTGGTACCGGAACTCATTCGGATAGTTAAAAATTCGATTAATTGAATTTTTTCAAAAAAAGGGTTCATTTTAATTTTATCTTGAAAAAGCAACACAATTACATGTTGAAATACTAACAAGTGCTGTACATTAATACAATATCTGTGTAATGCGCTATAAAGAGAAGTCATTGCTTACTAAACATCTCGGTTAGAGTCAGTTGTTTCACTGGTTTCGTCCGTTTTCGGCCAGCCAAGTCACGCATTCACTTGACAGTGAGAATTTGCATGTGATCCACTCTTCAGCACTCACTTCTGAATATCCAAGAATTTTCAAAAGAATGTTTTTCAAAAGAATGAATTTTCTTTTTTAAGAGACACATCTCTGTCTCTCTCTCTCTTTCATTTTCATCTTCCCCCTTTTCTTAACTTTTCTTCTCATTGTTTTCTTCCATGTTTTCTTCTCATTTTCCTTCTTTTCTTTCGAATGATTTGTTTTTCTAAAATTCTGGAAACACGATTCAAATAGACGAATTTCAGATAATTGGAGTTCAGTTCTGCTGTATATATATATATATATATATATATATATATATATATATATATATATATATATATATATACACATGTGTATGTATGTATATATATACATGTATACATGTATGTATATATATGTATATATACATACACATGTGTATATATATATATATATATACTGTGTTTCTCAAAAAACTTCCTCAAAGCTATTTATTTACTTGTTTTGCGGGCGATCTCTATTTAATAAAACCCACAGGTCAAAAAGGCTCGGAGTTTGTTTTATCTGCAACATCATTCCAAGCATACATTGTCAAATGCATTGCGGTTTGAATGTCATTTTCATCAGACGATTGCAAGACAGAATCTCTCCTTCCAAAGGAGTCCTATCCTATTTTCCCTTCAAACGATTGATTACATGGAAATGCAATGGTAAAGTCAAAAGTTAGATTAGGCCGAAGAAGTTTCACACGGATTGCTTCAAAAAATCCGATGTGCATGATATTTGAGGCTGGGGTAATATTAATAGCTTTAAAAATTTACTCATATATAAATCAGAGGATTTATAAAAATATTTTCATTAAACTTCGATTTTAACCATTTACGATTTTAGAATAAAAACTCCTTTTTATCCATTACACTGACTGATACTTAAATGTTACGGTTAGTAATCCATAATTCAAAGGATTTAATACTCTTCAACAATCTCGGTCTAATTAGCCCTCGTGTTCAAAAAATGACCGTTGAGCGACAAACAAACCAACCAATCAGGTATGCATTATCCTAAGCACCTAGTGTAATTGCTTAGTGTGTGTGTGGTACTTAAAACAATTTCCTTTAATTGATAATTCTTTTGGACAGCTCTAAGCAATTTGTGGTTTCAATTTTTCTCTCTTTCATATTCTCTTTCCAAAAATAACCAAAACTCTCCTATTTTGTTAAGCTTTTGCCACGATGGGAGGATTAACCGCTTCAGGCAAAAATGACAAACTACGAGTTGCAGTCTTTCAATTATGTCATTAGCATAATTATTAGTAATCAAGCCTTGTAGGAAGACGAGTTTGTCTTCCTTATGTTATTTTTTAATAAAAAGCAGTCGTTTAAGAAAATAATTTCGGGTACTGCTTTTTTTGTTGATAGTCGGTTCTTTTATTTTTTCTGATAAATATCTGGAAATATTTCGATTTTTCGACTACTAAATGTGAAGTTTTTGACTATTGCCGTTCGAGTAGGAACTCCCTTGGGTAACAGTGCATCTAAAAACATAATGTTTTGTTTTTTCGGTAAACATATTTTGCAATTTTTTTTCAGGGATATTGTTAATCTTTTGAATGTGAAGTCTTGCATTTTTCGACACATAACTACCTTAAAAAGTAAGTGATATTGATAACTAATTATCATCAGAGAAGAGTTATTTAATACGTAATTGTGATGAATCTAAATATACTTTTCAAAAATATTTAAAATTAATAATTATTTATTTTCAAAAATTTATGTTAATATAATATTATTATTGATTAATTAAAGAATTAAGAAAAAGAAATATTAATTAATTTAAATTTTTATTATAATTTATAAATCCTGTGTATAGTTTACTAAAGTTTTCATATATTCAGTCATTCATGTGTTAAGTTTATCATTGTAACAAATAATAAAAATAATGCCAATTATACTTTTATTATAATAGATTATCGAATATTTGTTCTAATGGACTCGATTAGTGACTATTTCTTTCAGTGTGGTGGATTCGACTTTTGGGAAGGGAATTTTGTTTTGATGGTGGTTTTTGTGTTGTATTTAAACTGTTCATGGCAGTTGTACTTGCTCTCGCATGCAAGTAATGATCGTAGAGTGACAAACAAGCAAAATATTTCTCCATGGACTTCTGCGAGACTGAATACGTGAGAGTTTTCCAAGTTTTCTCAATTATTGGAATGAAATATAAACCAACGTCTCCAAAAATACTGGCAGCGGAGATTTATATACGTTAAAACGCGGTCTTCGACTGTTAAATTATCCATTATATATATTTACAGAGAGGAAGTGCGTCGTGAACGGGTGAAGTACGTCTGGAGAGTGATCTCCTGGTAAGGTCACCCAAGGAGTGAAGGCCTTGCTCAGCTAAGGTCTGCAGGCATAGGGGCCAAGTCAGACTTCTACCTTAAGTTCTAACATAGGACAAGGTGCTCCAGGTCTCCGGATCAACAGAAGCTGTCAAATTTTCCTCTTTACCATGAGTCACAAATTTAACACCATCAGAGATCTCTTCCATTGCTAAACAACTGACTTCTAAAACCTGGGCTGACCCTCCTGCTCACCCTTGGTACTTTCAAAGACATCCTGGAGCCGCCACAACATTTAAGGGCTCCAGAGTACATCAGACGACACTGTCTCGACTTTCTACTGGCCACTTGAAGTGTATGATCTTTGAAGACGGTGAAAGAAAATACTCAACATGCCCCAAGTGCGACAATGCTCCGTTTTGCCCGCAACACACCTTGAAGTGCTTGGGGTTTTCTGGTGAAGAGGCTGTGAAAAGTCCACATCTGCTTTTGGACTTTTTGGATATCTATGATCTCATGGATCTGGTCTAGTTCCACTAGACCAGATGGGGATTAGTCCCACCACCCACCACCACCACAGAGAGGAAGCGATGCATTTATGTATTGTACTGGTGGCTATTCAAAAAAGAAACCTGGCGCAGCTTGTCCTTATTTGGACCTTGCGCCATAAAACCCAACCAACCAATCAAAAAAGAAACACCTTAGATTTATAAAGGATCTTTATTAATATAGTGTAGGACCACTTTTGGCCCTGTAATATAGCCTTAATTAGCATGGAATCCTTTCATATAAGTGTTGAATAGTGTTTAGAGGAATATGGTACCATTCTTCGTGGAGATATTGGGAATGTTCTGGGATGGATGGTGATGAAGGATATCATTTCTGTATTGAACACTCTAAAATAGATTATAACGGCTCAAAAATATTGAAACTGGGTGTCGGTGGGACTCCAAAATAAATGTTTAGCGTTATTCTCATGGTCATCAAATCAAGATTGAACAAGCTGTGCGGCAGGGATAGGTGCATCATCATTTTGGGAAATTCCATCTCTTGTAGGAAATAAAGTTTGCATAATAAGATGAACCTGGTAAGCTAACATTTCTCCATTCTTCTTTATGAATCTTTATATCAGGACTGCGATATGTCCCAGCAAAAAAAAAAAGAAAAAAAAAGGCACGAAATGGCTTCCTACATCATAATAGATCCTACTCCCACTTGACAGCTGGAAGGAGACAATCACGATCATACGCTTATGCAGTTGTCCTCCAAACGTGCAGCCATCCTATTGTAAGGTATAAAAACGTGAAAAACGACTCATTAGATCATATTCTTTGTTTTCCCGGTACTTACGTATTATCGCAACCATATTGGCAGTTTATATAAGACTGGGCCAATTCTAAAAACGGAATACGCTGACGGGACATGGAGCGCGTAGTTGAAAAGTACAATGTGATAGAAATAGTATGAAAGAAAATAATAAATAATATATGGAGAAAAATAATAAGTAATTTTTATTTGTATAACTCTTATACCTTTATTTAACGATATATCAATTACGTTTTGGTGGAAAATATTGCAAATTGGTTTTTAGAATAGAATCAAAACAATTTTTTTATCCTTTTCTTGGTCTTGTCGCCATATGAATTCTGCCAAGTAACACTCAAGATGGTGTCTTGCTGTACCCCGTTGTCTCTTGTTTCTCCATTTCGCGGAACCCCACATTCTTTCGATTGTTTGGGTATGCGCACCCGTTTCGGGCTCGACAAAATTATATTTGTGTTTTACTCTTGAATAATTAAATCCAGTGATTTATTTTCTTTTACATGTGGCGAACACAAATCTCTATCATATAATTATTCCAGTCTATGACTGTTTTATCAGTCTTAAGTTCTTCGTCACAAAATTTGACTGTTGTTAATTCTTTGCACCAGCAATACATGAATCTTACTGCTGTTAATAATGGCATACGCGGCTTTCCTCAAACCAATTACCATTTCTTATTCCGGCGTGTTGATGACAGGTTGCAACGTTGCACTTCCAAAAAATCTGTTTTCCAAAATAAAGCCTTATCGGGTGAGAGGTGGTACATTTCCTAACGTCTGGTAAAATGTTATATTTCTATAAAAGTGTAACGGCATCTTTTTCGGTAAAATCCCAGATTCGCATTTTAATATTCTACCTTGCCATTTTCAAAGAACAGTTAGGCTGAGAAAGGTGGCAAGTAGGAAATTTGAAAAAAAGCACATGGTTGCCAATTCAGCGCCTTAGATGCGTGTGGCATTAGGGTTGCCAATTTGGCAAGTTATCCCGGAAGTTGGCATGGTTGCGATAATACGTAAGTACCGTTTCCTCTTATCAATCTGTCAGGCTTTCTAAGCGTGTTACTACTATAGACAACATTTGGCCTTGGCATTCCTGGCAAGTAGCTTGGAAATAACAGTTCTGCCATAAATATTCTGTTCATTAAAGAACCTTCTAACTGTAATCATTGACTCTGGAGAATACCAATACTGACTGATCTGCGCGGTCACTTATGTTGCAATTGTTCTCGTTTTAGACATTCGCTTCAATACCTGTCGGTCTCTTTCAATGAGCTTTTCTTTCCTACCAATATTTTGCTTTGGCGAGCTTGTCTTACTATCATAACATTAGACACCGCACCTCTAAAAATGCATAAAATGAGGAATGTTTCGGTCACAATTTGCTCCAGCTGGACGAGCTCTTAAAATTTAGTGTCCGTGAAAATCTAAAAGATCCGACATTTTACGCTTTTGAAAAAAAAATTCAAAAAAATACAGAACTTCAATAAAATTACCATATACTACTAGAATGTATACATAAAAAACTGCTAGCTCTTATTATGTTTTAATGCTTGTGAAACTGCTTTCAAAAATGTTATTTTTATTTACAGATGTTTCCATTTTATATTAATAACCACTTGTATCATCGCTAAAGCGTTTTTACTCCTTAAGGTGAAATATTTTGTACAAAATATTGATGGTGTTGCCAATCTCTTTCAAGAACCATCAGCCGTAAAACAATCCCCTTTGTTTTAAGTTTTTTTTAAGAATAGTGTCACCGAATTGATCCTATAAAATGGCGTCTCAGTTATCATATTCTGAGAAGATAAAAAAAAAATCGAAATTTCTCTATTTTGCAATTTTAGCGTTTGGAAAAAAAGCAGATGATAAAATTTAATTCATAAATAAAATTATAAGCAAACGATAAATGTAAAAAAGTAACTAAATAAAATGCGTATAAAAATAGTTTTAGAAAATTGGTTCATATAGGTATTTTTAATTCATTAAGTAACTCTTTCGCAATAAGTTTGATTTTATTAAAAAAAATAATAAATAATATGAATGAAATAAATATCTGATTTTTCTCTACATTAATGCACTGGTACCTATTAATTACGTAGCTTAACGTTTTTTCAATACATAATAATATATACTTGCATGTTTTCATGCCAACATTAACTTACTAATTAGGCATCAAATATTCTATTATACATCAAATGGTAGAATGATAATTATTTCAAAATACATTCCAATTTCTGCTCACCATAAAAACGATACCTTAAAAGGTATATTTTTCCACACGCCTTTGTCATCGAGCTTTTCAAAAATTCCATCATCGCCTGCATCTAATGACACGGTTTCATTTATCGTCGTTGTCATGATAATCAAGTTGTCAAGCGATATTTTTCTTCGGCCGGCGATCGCGAAAATTTGACGACAAGGGTATTCAACTTTCTTTGTTCAAATAATATGAAATGAGGATATGCAAGAAATTCGCAAATCAAATTCCGAATGCTTCTTGTTGCTTCAAGTATGTTACATGTTTTCGACTTTTACAAACGAGGAACAATAACTAAAAATCGCCGAAAGAGGGCGTAATTTCTCACGCGCGATTAATGCGAAAATATCGTCTGCTTAATTAACACCCCAGCAATTAAAAATATTATTAATTTGTGCACTTCTGAGAGCGGTATGGTTTCATCAAAGAAAGAAACGGTAGTGCGGTACGCCTGCGTGACCTTGGGCTGAAAATGATGAACCGAAAGGGCGTGCTTGTTTTGAAGTATATTTTCAGCTCGTGCCGGATAATCGTGATCGTACCTTTTAAAAGTGCGGAATAAACAAGCATTTACCTAGTGCATTAAGTAGCCTATTACATGAAAACACTCCAGATACACGAACTGGAATGTATTTCGAAATTCATCCCTCAAACAATACCGTTTTTAAAAAACCGTCTGCAAAAGCACGGTATTTAGATATTTGATTTTCAGAAGAACCCAAACGAGCGATCAATTTTATTTATATCATAATAAGAACATTTAAACTATAAACAGATCCTACTTGATTAATCTTCCATAATTGGCGTAATCCGAATTTTACAAATTTGTCGTTCGTTTTTATTTAGGGGAATTCCCCTTTTGTAGTGGTTTCCAGATGAGTATTTCTTTACGGCAAACATAGAGAAAAAAATCAATCATTTTGCTAGTACACATTTTTTTATCGTCATTCTATTACAATTTTTGTTATCACAATTTTTTTCTTTAAAAACGATAATTGAATATTGAAACCAGATATTGGATTACACATCACGTGTTGTTTACCGTGCAAGGTCTTGCGATGCCCATCCCGAGACAAATTTAATGACTTTTTAGGGAGAAAAGAATGTAATTAAATTTATATAATTTTATTTAATTAACCATTTGATATTTTTTAAATTAATTTTTTTTTCACATTTCTTTCTTTTAATATACTGGATGCTATTTCATGAGACTAATCCCAAATGATTATGAGATGAAAACACAGCCGCTCAACTTGTCTAGTGGTCAGCGTGTCTGATTGCGGATAGGGAGGTCCTTGGTTCGAATCCCGGTGCGAGCATGGATCTACTTTCTCTCTCTATCTATCCTGTCCTTTCCTTGTATGAATGGGTTATGAATGGTTGCCTACCCTATTACTAGGTACTTATAACATGTGTGTACTGACGAAGTTGGATTCCACACCAAAATATGGTTCAGTTGCAAAAATGTAGCACGCACAACAATAACTTCAAAACACAGAATTCCTGTTTGAAATTTTGAGTGCTGCCTTGAAAATTTATTTTTAAATGTAAATTATTTTCACGTTTCACACTATGAAAGTCAAAAAATCGTTGGTATATATTATTTTTCTTGTTTCATGCTTGTTTTGTGTTTCACCAGTTTAAAATTGGAGGCTATTTTTGTTTAGGGAAGTCGCCAAATGTAACAACTTTGTGCCAACTCAGCCCGATTATGGAAAATTAACCTGTTACTTGGATTGGGTATGGAAAAAAATACAGCTGAATCCTAATGAAAAAGTTATTTCTCATTCATCTTATTACAATATTTCAATAAAAACAAAGGAAATAAAAGAAAAGTCAAAATTAAATGAAAAGACATTCAAAATGATTAAGAAACAAAAACAAATAATATAAATTTTGAATTTTAATATAGTAATTTGAAATAACTAAGCTTTTCTTTTCCGGTAATTAATATTCTATAATATAAATTTTCCTTTACATCATGGAAAAACTATACAATTGGATTCTGAAAAGGGCCTAAAATTTATGCTACAGTAAATTCAAGATTAGTAGTTCATTAATTAGAACTATTATTAATTAGACGCAGGTCGATATCTGGACTGATATCTTTCACACAATATTAATGAAAAACATTAGTCCTTACCATCATAATTCCTTAATATTGAATTAAGGGCTTTTAAAAATAAGGTAAACTTTCTATTATTCGTAAGCGCTTAATCTATTTTGCGTAATATCTACCATTTCAAAAAATTCAAAAAAATTAAATAAATTTTTAATGAAAAATGTTTTAATGGAAGAAAGAAATTCTTGGGTGATTTTTCTATGAGAATTAAATCGATATATATTTTTAGATGTGGTCTACTTAAATCATTTAATTATTCAACTAAGTCTTTTACATTACTTATGGTGTGCATAAATTATTCAAATGCATATTTGTTTTGAATTTCAGCCATAATTTTGAGGATTATCCGCGATAGACGCGCTACAATTCCGTGGGTAATTTTATATGATCATGAAATCGAACTGAGTCACCGCAGCGCCCTCTGACATTTAAACAAATGTTTGTAAAAAATTGGCTGCGTTAAAATTATGTGACACAGAAGCAATTCTTTCAAAATAAATTTGACTAAAGAAACAGTATCAATACAGTGACAGCATGATTAAATTAAAATGTTGGCTGTTGGAGGCATCGCTACAACTTTGAGATCTATAAGATGCTAAAGACCATGACATTATAAGGACCATCAAGATAAATCGTATAAAATTTGCAGGACATATTTGCCGTCTAGACCCCTCCAACCTGACATACAAAATCTCGCATTACAAATTCATCGGGAAAAAACCAAGGGGTCGTCCCAAAACTCTGATGGTGGGATGCGGTAGATGAGGATCTTAGCATTTTAAAAGTGAAGAACTGGAGGTCTGTCGCCAAGCAAAGGCCGGCGTGGAAAATTGTTCTAAGGAAGGCCTTGGCCCACCTGGGCTTGTCGAGTCAATAGAAGAAGAAGAAGATTAATTGATTGCAATTTCTATTAATTGATGAACCTTTAAAAATTTGGGCACAGGTGCCGTATAATCCGTGATTCCGAATTCTGAATTTTTTTGGCGATTAAAAAGGTTGTCAAGATGACGTATCGTGACGTGCGCGATGACGTAAATACTATGTTTACCAATATATAATTTTCTGTATAATTCTTATAGGTCTCCATATGTATGACATAATAAAAACGAGGTTGCCAGATACTAAAGAAAAACTGCCAAAAAATCGCCAATATCAGAATTTGGCATCATGGTTTATACGGCACCTGTGCTAAAATTTAATCACAAAATGAAATTAATTGCTTTTACCCTTCTTGTTTAGTCATATTTACGATTTCGTTTGTATATACCACTATATTATTATCATCAAACTTCTATAAAGTACAATTTTAACTAGCGTAGAATTTATTTTTTAATTAATATTTTATTTGTTAAATATTTTTTCCTTTTAAATGAATATTATTTCGAATTGCATCTTATTTTAAAACAACTTATGATCTTTTCTCGAAAAAATTTTCAGTGTAATAAAAAAAAAAAAATAATTTTTTTGAAATACCCATTACTTTAGTCAAAAGTTGGCATCATAAAGTTTTTATAGCACTGAAATTTTTAACAATTTAAAAAAAATGTGTTGTAAGAGGTCTAGCGAAATGTATTAGCAGCAAAAGGATCTGAAGGGTCAGGATGGAAACATTTTTATTTTTAACTACCCACAATACAAATTATCGTTTTAATTAACAAATATTAATTACAAACGATAAGGTGAAGTATAAGCTGCTGAAAGTTCATAAAGTCTTGGCCCTTGGTGAAAAGGGTCGGAACATAATTACATTTTAGGAACGATTTATTATTGGCACGAGTAACTTATTTAAAAAAAATTCACATCCAATTTCTATTTCAAATTATTTTTTAAATATCTCACAAAAAATTCAATGAGTATTTGCTACTTCAAATAAAAGCAAGAAATGGGGAAATTTTAAGACTTCTAGGAAATCTACTTTAAGAAAAAAAGAATCGTTATATACTATTTTAGGAAACATTTATTCGCACAAAGAATTATTTTTAAATAATTTCTGATCACAATTCTATCCTGAAAAAATATTCAGCGTAAATTAGAAACTGCACTGAATTCTTAACCTCAGTTAAACACGAAAAAAATGTTACGAAACTTTTAGATCATTAAAATATGGAACACAAAAAATAGAATTATAACATTTCCTTTCAAGAACGATTTATTGATAGAAACACAAAAAAAAAATCTAATTTGAAACAGTTCAGGGTAAATAATCTTTTCAATTATTAATACATTATTCTTTGAGTTAACGGTTTTGCCCTAGAACATCTCTATCAGTTGCAAACCTTAATTTCACACGATTTTCCTTTGACACCTATTTTTCCTCAAAAAGTAATTTGCACCTTCAATTTACAACGTTTCGCACCTTTAAAATTACATAATTGGCGGGATTGTACACAATGGAATCCAGAGTTAGAGCTGACGAGGAGGAAAAATTGAGACGTCACTCTGAGCATGCGCGGGTGATTATACGTCATTACAGTTCCATCTCATTTTGTCTGTAACTTGACATGGGAAAGACAACGTAATTCCGCGATTATTCTCTAATGGAAAACGATCTTTCTCAAAAAATGCTCACTTCAGACGATTTCGTTCGTGACCAATCAATAACTAAAGTGTCAATAGGGATTTTTTTGCGAAGAGAGGGAGAAAAGAAGGGAAATGAAAACTCACAGTTAAAATTTTGTTCTATACTGACATATATGGTCGAGCCTCTTTTATCTATATAACTATGTTTGAATTAAAAATGTTTAAGATTGAAGAAAAGATAGTGAACATTTTCTTGTGTTTAATGTTCCAAATTAAACTATTAATAACATTTTAAAAGGAAAATTATTTATATCTGACAACAAGTATCTTCAGGCTATCATAAAACACATGATATATATATATATATATATATATATATATATATATATATATATATATATATATATATATATATATATATATATATATATATAACCATTCCGGAACTCTGGTCGCTTCAAGAATGGATGTAGGATTCTTCCCTCCTTTACAAAAATACACTGCACCTATGCGTGACTACTAGATGAAGAAAAAAATTTATATTGCATTGGATAATCCCTTATTTTTACACTACTTCATTCACAGGGGCTTTAAAAAAATAATGATATTTATTTTTTCGATTGTGAAAAAAATCCATTTTTGCTCACCGAAGCGAACGTGTTTTCGTCTCGCAGAATATGACGCCGGTCGGAATTGCATGGGATGCAAGGAATCTTGACTTCAGCAGTTAATAGCCGAGCTGGTAGCCGAATGGTTAGCGCTCTTGCCTAGTGACAGTTTGTGGGTTCGAATCCTACCTTGGGCATTGATGTTTGTAGTGGTTCGGAATTCACATTAAACTGTAGGTCCCGGTCTAATTAGCCCTCGTGTGCAAAAAGGATCATTGAACGACAAACAAATCAGCGCTTAATAATTCCGAAATTGATAGGAATTTTGAAACGAACCATATTATATTCGGTTTCTTTTTAACTGATTGATAAATGAGAAGACAGCGGGGATCAGCGTGATAAACAAACGAAATAAATCGTAAATATCTTTAAAAAATAATGAAGATCTTTATTTAAGTTTTCTCACATCTGAGTTCAAAGCATCCCGTTTCTGTTTCGTTTATTTTTTCAGAATCTTAACACCTATAAATTCGATACGCCTTTCACTTGTTCTCCGTTCCACTGGTGAGGAAAAATTAGTTTTTATTCTAATTTATTTCAATATTCTTCCTTTTTTTACAGCTCTTTCCTGTGTTCCTGTTTTAAATCTAAATTTATATATATATATATATATATATATATATATATATATATATATATATATATATATATATATATATATATATATATATATATATATATATATATATATATATATGTATATATGTATGTATATATATATATATATATATAGATAGATAGATATAGATATATATATATGTATGTTTGTATATATATATGTACATATATATATATATATGTGTGTGTGTATATGTATATATACAGATAGATAGTATACATATCTATATCTATCTATCTTTAATTCATTGTATTTTCCTTCAATGGGGAAAATAAAGGGAAAAATACAATATAATACTGAACATCTGGATTAAAAAAATCCATGAAAAAAATATGATCAAGCACACACACAAGTATTAAGCGTGAGTTACCGATTTCTCAGCAGCGAAATTTGAGGTCAAAGGGTGGGGGCGGGGAGAAGAAAACGAGAGGTCAAGCCTCGCCGTTCCTCCTTCGAAAGTAAAGGCTGCAGGAGACGATAATTCACGATTCTCGGTCTAAGAAGGGCGGCAATTTACACCTCCGAAAATTGCCGCCAAGCAATTTTCCTTTTGGCGGCTCCTTAGCAAAACCTGCCGAGGGTACCAGGAATAATAGCTTTATTTAAACAGCAGCTTCTTTGACACATTTCAAGCGTGGGATGCGCTTTGTTTATTGCGTCGCCCCGGGGTCTTGTTTACAGGCCTCTTTCGCATCAAACGATAGCTTTCTCGTTTTGAGGAATAAACGCGGTTTTTTAAAAGGTGCCTATTAAACGAGAAATTGCTATAGCTTCCTGCCGTTGTAGCTTGCTAGTAATAACATGGCTAAACCACACACGCATGTTGTATATCAGCAGCATGGGGTGCTTAAATTTTGAGCGTTGAAGCGGAATCTGGACATGTTTCCCTGATTATATTGTTGGTGAGAATAGTAATTTGGAGAAAAAGTAATTTATGCTGCTTTCACAGCTTTAAGAAATGCGAAAAGGAAAAATAAATTTTTCTGCATCTCTTATAAAGACAACAAGTGACAACACAATTTGAGAGAACTCTTTAAAAATGTGTGTTTGTGCATATATGAGAGGAGACAGAGTTAATTTGTTAACTATTATAAATATAACATTTTTTTCAAGTGCTTGAACAATTTACATGTTATGCATATTGAACCTTATATTCTGGTTACGTCAGTTACATGAGATTTAAGCAGCCATCTATTTAAAATCTCCTAGCAAGTGTAACCCCTTAACTGTGACATATATTTCAGAAAAATGGACCAAAAATGGAAAATTTTTTGACTGCTTAATTTTATTCTTTATATTATTATAAGAGTTAGAAAATGCTTTTTTATTACTAAAATAAAGTTTTAAATACAATAACTACTATAATTTTTACATACACATAAAACATTGATTACACATACATGAGTTATTCATATTGAGCAAATTAAACGAAATTTTGAAGCTAAATATAACTAGTATAATATAAAAACACAACAATATGATTTTCAATACATAAATTTTACAAATCTTTTACAGTATGGTATATCCCAAAACAAGGTACTGTTCAAAAGCCTATATATTGCACTTTTTACAATAAACTCTTGTCTCATGCCTTATTCTCTTCCCTTGTTCATCGGTTTTACGACAGCATATAAAACACTGCCTGGTTGGAGTAGATTTTTTCCCCATTGATGGGATGTGTTCTGGAAAGTGTCGACCTGTGAGGCGCAGTAAGCTTACACTAGGACGCCCTGGTCCTGGTAGTTGAACATTTGGTTTATTTAGTTCAACAATTGATTTTCTGAAGTTCATATTTTTCGCACCTCCTGCTGAAGTATGCAAAATAAAGGAGTTATTTATATAACGCCTGGTGTAGGAGATGGAAAAAAATTTTCTAGTAATATTTTTACCTCCTTTTCTAGCAACCGGGAAGTCTGTAAGATGTTGATCGACTTTAACATCACCTCCCATAGTGTTGTTGTAGTCATGGACTACCTTCAGAGCCAAAGTTGGAATTGGTAAAAAACTAGGACCACTTGTGTCATTTATTAGGAAAATAGGGAATTAAGTATCCTAAAGTAGAAACGAACTCAGCTCGGACTTCACAAAATAGAAACGTTAATTTTTCTTCTGCCCGAACTGAGTTCGGGCATCACAAATACTGCACGCAGTAATTGCCCGAACTGAATTCGGGCGACACTGGCAAGGGGTTAATTCATTGCTTCAAGTGACTGAAGACATTTGATTAGAAAACACATTATAAATTAAAACATTTTATAAATAAAAAATTTGGGATTTTAACTAAATTTCTCGATTTTTATTGAGAGTAATCCAAGTAATAGATAGAGAGAGTTGATGAATTATTCTAAAAAAAATTATTGATTCATTATATCAAAAACTATTAAACTGCAGGTAACAAAGTTTGTATAGATTATAAGCTTCCTACTGTAATTCTGTGCGCAAAGTAAAATTATGCTTATTTGAACTCAGTATTTAAAGTCTTTTCATCGATACGAAATGCAGACTCTCCAAAATTTCCTGCCAACATTTTACTTTTTATGACAATGATATATTATACCACTCTAGCCATGATATATTACCACATATTTAAGACTCAGACAAGCCACTTTCAAAATTTTGACCTGGTGACTCTTTTCCTTTTTGTTTTAAACCTTCTTTTTTAATATTCCAAACGATTTACATTTTTGAATTATTTTTTGAAAGTATATCTGCATAAAAACAAGGCATTTTATTCATTTTATGAAATACTAAAAATATTGAAAAAAGCAATTCTTAAATTTAGAATTGGAAAATCATTTAGGTGCATAAACTATCAAAGCATATTTTCTAAATGAAAGTTCGAAATTTTTTATGACGTATTCGAAAAAATAAACATATTTTGTCATTTTAACGAATTGTTAGATTGTTATTATTATTATCTATTGTTATTAATAATTATAATTTATTAATAATTATTAGTTTGTTAATATAATAATTACCTTGATTACTAAAATATTTTTCATTCACTGTCGTGTGCCAGCTAGGCTGGCAATATGGGAGTGCGCTGCTTCACTTTTCCAACTAAACCCTATTTTGGTGTGGAGACTGACTTCCTCAGTACACACATGCCATAGGAACACGTTTATAGGGTAGGCAACCATTCACACCTCATTCATACAAGGAAAGGACAAAGACAGGATAGATAAAGTACATCCATTCCCGAACCGGGGGATTCGAACCCAGGACCTCCTTATCCGTAGTCAGGCACGCTTACCACTTCACAAGTGGGTCGGCAGTGTAATAATTACCTTGATTATTAAAATATTTTAAAAGTCATGTATAAAAATGTGTAAAAATTCGTTTAATAAATTTGCAAATGCCATTAAATATTGCAAATATCTATTTACATTTGCAAATTATTAAACGAATTACTGTATATGTATTTCTAATTTTCTAGTTAACTTCATATGCAGTCATAACAGTATCTGAAAATCTAAAAATATATTATTTATGTGCTTTTTATTTATGTAAAACAGTAGACAAAATCCTGCATAGAGACACCAAGAGAAGTGAGACGCCACTAAAATAGACTCTGAAAAAGTTGATTAACGATTTACTTGATTTGAGGAAAAGGTTATTTCCGCCTACTGCGTAGTAATGGGTAAGTTTGTGATGATGAATTTAATTAATAAAATTAATCACTTTATGCAAATGAGATAGCAATTGTAAATGTGAGATTGTCTTAATTTGCGTCCGTTTTAATTTGACATATTTAGTCAAACCTCATTTATAGGCTTCTCACCTAAGTGTTGTTTGAATTTATGTTATTATTTTCCCCATTATTTTCATATTTTGTTATATGTTGACAAAATTTTTTATTTGATATTTGGTGACAAAATCCGTCACTAATTTTCGGTTATATATTGACAAAATTTGCCATATTTTTTTTCATCAAATTTTGTCATTTGATGATTAGTGACAAAATCTGTCACCAATTTTTGACTATATGTTGACATAATTTGTCATTTTTTTTCATCCAATTTTGTCATTTGATGATTGGTTAAATGACAAAATCTACACATAACCGAAAATTGGTGACAAAATCTGTCACCATTTTTCGGTTTTATGGTGACAAAATTTGTCATTTTTTTTCATTAAATTTTGTCATTTGATGAAAATTGACAAATTTTGTCACCATAAAACCGAAAAATGTCATCAGTTTTCGATTATATGTTGACAAAATTTGTCATTTTTTTCATTAAATTTTGTTATTTGATAACTGGTGACAAAATCTGTCACCTGTTTTCGGTTAAATGTTGTCAAAATTTATCATTTTTTTAAAATCAAATTTTGTTATTTGATATTTGGTGACAAAATTTGTGGCAAATTTTCGGTTATATGTTGACAAAATTTATTATTCGTACAATTTTTTCAACATATAACCGAAATGATGTATATACAATTCGGTATGCTTGCATTTTGCTGCCTACTTAAATGTAATTTTTCACTTATCAAATTACAATAATTTGTTACAATTAAAATTTATCGATTTACTCTTTGCAATAAACTTTATCTTTTCATTCTCTGTTAATCACTCTTTCAAATTATTTACATTTTCTATTTGGCTGACATTATTGACTTGTTTGGTTTGTTGATTGAAGGTTACTTTCTACTATATGATGCCATTTGACCTGAACCTACATATCAATGAGGATTCTAAAGGACTACAAAACAGATAGACCCAACTGGGAATCAAACCTACGAATTGCTGGTCTAAGGACTCAAGTATTAATTATGCAATTTCTGGCTTGGCTGGATGAAGTCTGAAAGAAATGATCATTGTTGAGGTTGCAAGCTATTAGAAGCCATAATTTTTTTATTGCAGTAATACGTCGAAAACAGTATGGAATTAACGGAATTTTTAAGGTTGATTTTTGTAAGTGGCTATTTGTAGATACTTTAAGACATTTTTCTTATTCCTTCATTGATTATTCACAAAAATTGCTTGATAATGAATATCAGTTGATTTTCTTTTCTTTTATTTGGTAAAATATATTTGATATTTTATGGCACCAAAACTCCAAAATCCTCGTCTTATATAAAAGAGAATTTGTCGTGAATCTTGTCATTTTGCGGAAGTTTATCAAAAACAAAACTCTACAATTTTCTTCTCTTAAACATCAAACTGAATGGCTAAAAGCAGTTTTTATTCTATATTTTTATAATTTTTTTTACTCTAAATTTAACAATGGCGTCCCGTAAAATAGGACATATATAGATTTTATTTAAAATGATAAATTAAAATAACGCCATCTAGTGGCTGTAACATTATAAAAAGTGAGATATTATTTATTAATTTCACATAGAGATGTGTGTATTATTTTTCGCCCCATTAACTTTTTAAAATATATGAATAAAATTTAAAAAAATATCAGAATGTACCATTATCTAATATTAATAATGAAACCAAAATACCAAATTACAATATAAATACAGAAATGCAAAATATATTGAATTTTGGTATTTGGTATAAGAATATGAATTACTCCAACACTTTTGTATTTCCTTATGGTAAAAACAAAACGATAATCAAATGTTAAAAACTATACATATTTTTATCAGTGTTAAATGTCCTAAACTGGATGCAAACTCTTCTCTAATTAGATTTTACGTTTTTATTTTATTTATCTCAGTAGCAGTTTTTTACAAAAGATATTTTATTGCAATAGTTTTTAAAAAACGATTCCCCCTCCCTCAAAACGATATTTTAATTGATAGTGCATATACTATTCACATGTTTCATTTTATTTGTCTTCATTGCACTTGTAGTAACAATTTGATTTTGAAAATGCTGATTATTTCAGATTTTGTGTATATATTATTTAAAAACTTTTAAAATTAACAAAATAGTTTTTTTATATATATATATATATATATATATATATATATATATATATATATATATATATATATATATATATATATATATATATATATATATATATATATATGTATATATATATATATATATATATATATATATATATATATATATATATATATATATATATATATTATATTAGACAGTGTGTGGGTGAGTTTTCTACGTGTTGCATCAGCTTGATTCTCGGCGGTACGTGGGCATGAGTCAGGTTTGGTTTGATGCGAGTTGTCAACCGGATGGCTTGCGCTCTTGCTTTTCGTTTCGTTAACAGTTTGTGGGTTCGAATCTCACCTTGAGCATGGATGTATGTAGTGGTTCGGAATCCACTTTAAACCTTAGGTTCCAGTCTAATTAGTCCTCGTGGGCAAAAATGACCGTTTCGCGACAAACAAACAAACCAAATCTGGCATGAGTTGAAACTTCGTAATTTAGAAACAGGGACCAAGCAGAAAAACCCTCGAATACTTGTATTTCACTTTTATCACTATGGATATATCGTGCCATAAATTATACTCTGACTTTTATATTCATTTTGGATTTTGCTGCGCATGTAGAGGGCCGGACGAAAAATGAATTGAAGAATTTTATTTTAATTATTTTCTGCAGGAATAAAATTCCTAGAATTGTATGTTAAATATTTAAATTTCCAATAATAAACGAAACCATAGAATCTTTCTATTTTTTAAAATTATTCTAGATTTGTCTACTTTTATGAAGTAATGATTTGTAACATTAGTAACTTAAATCATTATTTTTATTTATTTTTAACTAGACGTTATTAAATGTAATTGTTTTTGCTACTTTATTTCCTTTAATTTTAATTCTGAAATATTTTTATAAATAGATTCTGTAATCAATTCTTATTAGAATTACTATGTATACCTTTAGGCTTTGGAATTTGAAATCAGGGAAAATCCCCGCTTTATTTACATGGTTGTTGTTATTGTTTTCTTATTAAGTGTTAGGTGGGGGAGGGGAAACCCCGATTTCTAATGTGGATTGGGGCCCATTCTAAGTTGCCAGTCAATTTTTAATACCCCTGTTTCCTCCGCTTGGTGAAACATTTTTTCGTTAATTTTCCAAGCTGAGACCGTAATACTCACTTTTCCCGAAAAAAGTTTTAAAAAGAATGGATTTTATGTATTTATATGACTTATTTTTTAAATTTTCAAATGCTTCACGAAAAACATATTTTTGTTTTGTCTTCATATAATACATTCGTCACTCTTTTAGTTTCAGTTTCACAAATTGTATCAATATTGTCCCCACTAGATGGTAGCAGCGTATAAAGACCAGCTTTTTCCCTTTAATTTTATTTAATATTAATACTAGATGGCAGCACTTTGAAAGGCAAAATTATTTCTTAAAGTTATCTTTTTCCCCCATGTGTATGCTTTGTTGGTTATGCGTTTATTCGAATATATCATGTAATTACGCCTATTTTTAAAATTATTTTTTTATTTAAATATGTCACTAAAGCTTAATTATACCCGAAGAAATTTGGAAATATCCGAAAATTATTTTATAAATATAAATACAATAAATCAACAAATCTATGTAAAATTTATTAATATACTTTTAAAAGTAATATTTAATATTGAATGCAATTTAGAATAATTCTTGTTATTCTAAAAGTAATGATATTGTAAAGGAAATCAACATAATCAATTTACACAAGCATAATAGATTATAAAAATTTCATTTCATTTCAAAACATTTTTTATGTGAACCTAATTTTATTATATACAGTTCATCAATATTATAGTTACTCATATCTTTCCCAAATAAAATTAAAAAAAAAAAAAAACAGGAAAATTAAATTTTAAATGAATGTATGAAGAACTGAAAACATTTACTATCCTCGAATTTCTTTTTCTAATGTATAGTTTTTGAGAAAATCCCATCTTAGAATAATAACGAAATATTTGTTAATCTACAATTTTTCTATTTTATTATATTATTATATATTATATATATAACATTATTTAACTATATGTAATAAATATATATATATATAATATATATAATATATATATATATATATATATATATATATATATATATATATATATATATATATATATATATATATATATATATATATATATATATATATGTATATATATACACACAAAATACAATATTTTTTAATAAAAGAAAATTTCATCTTGGTGGATGATTTCTACTGATTTAAAAACATACTCTTCTTTCTTTTATCAAAAATACCAGAAATCTAAGAATTTTCGAAAAGTGAAAAAATAAACAGAAAAATTGTCTAATAATTTAAAATTTTATTAATGATGCATACACCTCGGCCGGCGATATTATAATACGATTTAAGTTGAATTTGAATTTCACTCAACATTAATAGGAGAGAATTTCACAAAAAAAAAAACAAATATCCTTGATTATTCGAATTATTAGTATTTATTAAAAAATATATTCTAAATTTTTTACTGAAAAATTTAGAATATGTTTTTATATTTATTAATTTATATAAAAATTTTAATTCGAAACTAGAAAGGAGAAAAAGATTGTAAAGCATTTTCGATATAATATTAGGAGTATCAACAAGTAAGACAAATTTGGTGTTGTTATATATTATGGCTTATTCTCCTTTTGTCGGACGAAGTCAGACAAGGTCCATAAGACCACTGACCCTGAGAAAATCTGATACAAAAGGGGGGATGAATAAAGCTCCATCTTGGTGAGCCCCATGCAGTCAAGAGAAAAATTTGTAGCTTAGACAAAAATTAGTACTTAGACTTAGATTGTCAAGACAAATTTGTAACTTAAGTAATCAACAAGGGGTTGATTGGATATGCACAAGAGAATTATTTTTCTACATTCTTTTATATTTAATTGTGCACTTGTCGGTGAGTTTTATACATTTGTGTATTTAATTATAAACAAATGACAAATTTTAATTTTTGTTGTATTTTTTAGAGCTAGATATCAATTCTTGTGAATACAGTTAGGAAAAAATTATAATATAATAAATATTTTGAAATATGAGTTTGTATTAAAAAAATTGCAAGCTAATTTTTTAGAATGCTACATATCTTTCATCTGATTGCTAATTTAAAGTTTGAAAAATTTGAAAGTGTGGGGAATTTCATCACTTTGCCAATTCACGCTAATTAAATCTTGTTATTTGAGTTAAATTATCTATGTTATTTTAAAGTGGTTACATATTTTTTCATATAGAATTAATTCTAATAGAATATTTAAATAGTTATGCTGCTGAAAAGAAAATTCAACACATAAACTTTTGTTACTTCATTTATAGTGCTGCCATCTTTTACAGCCCATAAGAGAAATAATCATATTAATATTTTAAAACAAACTTTTTGCTTTACTAATTTTTAGGATACTTTTATATATTTTCATAATTATTTATATTATGAATATATTCAGTACATATATTTATAGTTTCAATATGTTATTATATATTAAAATTAATAATGTCTTTTAAAGTTATTTTTATCATAGAATTAATCAAATATCGAGGAAAATGAAAATTCCTCATGAATTATAGGTATAGGACTTCAGAATTATAAATTATAGGACTTCAGAAATCAATTATAACACATCCTGTGATGAAATTATTTTTTCCCTAATATTCTTATTTATTTGGTTTATAGATTTTTACATTCTAATAAAATTGGGCCTATTTCTGCTGTATTTGAAATAATTTTTAATACTTGATTGATGTAAACAGAATAAGCAATAAATTACGAATTGAATAAATGTAAATATATTTGTGAAGAACATTTATATGTAGTTTTGTGGAGTAAAAAACTATCAAAATGGCAATAAAACAAAAAAAAATTTCTAATAAGGGTGGAAATTTTTCATTTTCTGTCTAATGATTAAAATACATTAAAAATATGCGGATATCGGAAATTTTTCGATAAAAACTCACCCAACATCCAAAACCAGCCATCGAGTAGTCTAAACTTTTCGCTATGACTTTCAAATATACAATTAATAAATGCGAAATTTTTTTGCATGAACCTCACTAAAAAAAATCAACCTTCCTTTGTTCTAGAAAACGATTTATGTCATCTCATATCTGATTAGCGAGGGCGCAAAATCGATTTCATTCATTTTAAAATAACTTCTTGCGCATATTTTCCAGCAGAATTATTTGTTTTGAAATGTAAGCTGCACCAGTAATAAAATATGAACAAAATTATTTTAAAAAATTATGTAATAAAATTAAAAAAATAAAGAAAATTATAGGACTAATTATTTTATAATTGGAGAAAGTATACAGATGAATTTCAGAATATTCAATTTTGGCAGACCCTACTTGGATGTAACATTAACAGCTCTTAAATGAAGCATAATATTATA
The DNA here is from genome assembly GCA_037975125.1 of Latrodectus hesperus. Taxonomy (NCBI): domain Eukaryota; kingdom Metazoa; phylum Arthropoda; class Arachnida; order Araneae; family Theridiidae; genus Latrodectus; species Latrodectus hesperus. Next base: position 11,032,893 of record CM075860.1, on the reverse strand, counting down.
ATCTACGTTAGGGCTCTGTTCGTCAATTAGTATTCAAAAAATTTCTAGGTGTTTATTGGTATGTTGAAGTTAAAAACATTTGGGTATCTTTATAATATGCAGACTAATTTTTAAGCGGTTATAAAATTAAATTATCTAACAAAATTAGACCAAGAATAAATGAAGGAAATTTAAGTATTGTTTTAAGTGTATCTAATGAATGTAGAGATATAAGTTTGAATTATTGGAATGAAAAGTTCCCTTGTAAATTTAAATAAGTTTTTAATTATTTTGACCAAAACAAAATGTACTGTTGTTTTCTGAAATAGGATGCAATAAAGAATATCAGTAGAAGGGTATATAAATGAATCACAAGGAAATAGGACAATTCTTTAACGATATTTTTAATGGCGATATTTTTAAATTTTTAGAAAAACTTTAGTTCCCCAGAATTTGACAAAAATGCAAGAGAAAAAATTATACGATTACTTTATGATAATTAAATTATCATGATTCATGCTTATAAAAATCATTAAAAAAACCTTATTAATATAGCCCTGATAAATTTGTGTGTACTCAAAAAATGTTTAATTTCTTTTTTCAATAAGAGAACCAAGATGAGTGAATGACCATCTGTTATTGTATTCACAATGTTACAATAAAATATTAGGATTTTTCAACATACAAATAAGCATATGTATGCTGAAAAATTTGAGCTACTTTAATTCTTTCAAAATAAAATAAAAAAAATCATAAAAGTTTTACAGATTCAAGATACTGAATATGGTACTATTTTATTAAATAGTACCATACAAAATTTTTCAAATAGCTAGTTCTCTACTTAAGGGAACAAAAAAACTGCACTGGTGTTTAACTACAGGACATAATTTTTCTGCCAAATAACTTAAAAGAATCAAGAATGTTAAGATTCTTTAAAATACATTATCAAATCTTATACTATTTTTACAAACAGTTGTGATTTATGAAATGAAAATTATCTGTTGCAATTTTAAATATAAAATATGCAAGATATTTTTTAAAATTTACAGATTTAGAAAATATTTATATTCTAGTTGAAAAAGAAATAATCATAGCTTTGACAAATATTTTATCCTTCAATAAATGTCAGAAAAATTTTACAATATTTAATCAAATTCTTGAGCTCACAAAAAGAATAAATAATTTAGCTTAAAATTAAGACATGTAACATTAATTATCAATATACATTTATATTATTTGCTGTATAAATTTAGAATTTTTATTTCAGTTACTATGACTTATGAATATGAAATTAGCAAAATCAATATGTTATTCAGAAAATTAATCCTTCAAAATTAGAAAGCTAAAAAATTAGCCATTCTATTACCATATTTGTATTAAATAAAATTAATGTCAATTTTGAAAAGACAAATTTTACAAGAAATTTCTGAAGTAACCTTATCAATAGAGAAAATAAGGATTACATTTGAAATCAAATAATTAAACACTTAGTGTTAGAATTATTTTTAAAATTTATGAGTAGTTGTGATTTACAATTCCACAAGTTAAAAAAAAAAAGCAAAATTCTATTACTCTGTCAATTGGTGAGTGAAATTATGTGCAATATGATCAAACAAATCTAGATTTTTTTTCCAAATGAAATAAAATGAAATGTGTAGAATTACATAAAACATTTATTAAAGATAAAAATGATACATTTCCTACACAATACACACAGTGGAAGACTAAGAACAGATTAAATGAAAGGGCACAACAGAACAGAGGAATGTCTTAACAGTTACACACAACAGTTTTATTACACAAGGTGAAGCATAACCAAAGATAAAATTGCATTGCTGATATCACAGATTTAATGCTATATACAAAATGACACACAAAGAATTTAGAAATCCATGGAAATCCATACAAGATTAAAAAAGCTAAGCAAATTTTTGCTTATCGTCAATTAGCATTTACTAAAAACTTTAATAAATAACATTCAATGGAATTAAAGTTTGAAGTAAACATCATAATGAAAGGCATCGAGTCTATTTTTTTAAGAAATAAAGAATTTAATAAAAATTCTGTTAAAATTTTGAAAACGAAAATTCTTTGTGTGTCACTTCACACAAATGGACAATAAATTGGCAAGTCACCATCCTTGCAAACCAGTTAAAGGAAAAATTTGTTTTGCAGTATATTATTTGTTCAACTTCCTCCCTTAGAAAGCAACCTCAATTTAAATAGTTAAAAATTCAAAATAAAATGCATTTAAAATTATTTTAGGGAATTGCTTCAAGTATTAGAAAAAGTTATTACTGAGAATTTGTATTTATAATTTCTTAAGCTTCGCTTTAAAAATAATTACAAAAATTTTTACAGTTAACAATAAAAATTTAATAGCTATAAGAAATTTTATTCCTATAAAGAAACAATATGTTAAGCGATTTTGAGTTATTAAGGAACATATTTTTTAAGCCCGTTTTCATTTTTATATTGTTAAAACCTTTATTCTTCAATTAAGGATATTCTCAAACTTAACAAAATGAAATATTTCTAAAGGAGAAAGTTGCAGCCCTACCCAACAATCTTATCTTGAAGTCAAATTTGTGCCATAAATGCATAACTGTTACAAGTTTAGCGTTTAACATTTAAAATTATTCCCATTGATTTATAACCACAGGGGAGAAATCATAGCTATGACAATCCACAACAAGAGCACAATCCTTCAGAGGGGGTATCTCTGCATACACTTTTGGAACAGGAGAAATCATTTTCCTCTGGTTGATATGAGTAAACAAACGTTTCAACTGCTCATATGTCACGAACATGACAATATTCCATGACCCAAGACGAATGAAAGATGGCATAAACCTAAATAGGGAGTAAAAGATACAATGAGGAAAAAAATAGAGGTATTTAAATTAACATACATATTACACAAACATAAAATACTTAAATATTAAGAACTTGTTAAATTATTCACATGAAAAATTTCTATCATTTCATTAAATTTTCCAAGTTTAAAAAGCATTTTAAATTTAAATCTTAAAAAATTAACATTCTCATTTCGAAAAAAAAATTTCTTTAAAAATGCTTAGCTATCCGATTTAATTTTATTTACTGAAAAAAGTTTAGAAATATTACAAAATGATTTTATAATTTGTATTTAATCACTTAAATAGTATTTTTAATTAAAATGCGATTAAAAATTTAAAATTAACTATGTAGATAAAACTTAGTAAAAAAATTTAATCATTGAAAACCTCAAAATGTTACTTTCAGTTTAATAATTAAATAAAGTGCATAGTATTTTAGTCACAATGCATAGCTAAAAATTAATTTAGTTACAAACGAGATTAATGATAAAAGATCTTTTGAAAGTTAAAATATCACAAGTTTTATAAACCTTTTGCAAAACTCACGAGAATTGTATGCAGCAAATTTTATTTTTGTATTAACATTGGAGTCAGAGTAATACAGAACAAAATATTTACAATTGATATACATCACAATTTATAACATATTTGAAACTTTATTTTATATCTTTTTGTGCAGTTTTAAAGAAGTTTCTAGAATTTAAAAATGCAGTAGTTACAAAATGCTAGATTTTTTGTTAGTGATGCTCATTAAATAATGTAGAAATGTTTTTGCACTAATCTAGTTGTTTCGATATAGAGAAGTTATATTTAATGTAATAAATTAACAAAAGCATTTCTTAAATAAGATCACTTTAATTTTATTTCATATAAGTTTCATTTGAGATTTTATTTCAAATTACTTAAAATTTTTAATTAAATCTGAAAAAAAGTGAGAGCAAATTATAGATGTACAAAATTTATTTCTAGAACTTTTACTCTATTTAAGAATTAAGTAGTTATTGCCTTCTTTCAATTCACAATAATTTGACATGACTGTCTAATTGTTAGTACACAAAAAGTTTTATTATTGTTGTTAAATTCATTTTGCATTATGTTAATGTTAGTACATTAACGTTTCAAATTAAATTTACTACTATCAAGGAAAACCAGTCAAAACTTAAAATGAAATGTTAAAGAATACTTTCAATGTTATTTATAGCAAATTTGAAAGGTTGATGAAAAAGTGTTACGTGTATCAAAATTATACATACTGCATCCATTTGAAAAAACAAATGGAATGGTTAGAAATTTATTTTACTTACCTGCAACAATATTTAAACAATATAATTTAGTTATTTAATTATTCAATAATGATTTACCAAAAGAGAAAAAATGTTAGCCTGTTAGCTTAAGTTTAGTTACTAATTTCATGCAAAAGATAAAGAGCATATAAACTTATTAACAAAAATAAAATGACTTTGCACATGAAATGATAGTGTGATTCTGCAACATCTCTTTGGAAAAATTTTGAAGTTATTGATTCTAAACAATATAAAGATTTGGGAATACTTGTTTATCTTAATACTATTAGAAATTTAATTAAAAAGTCTGCCAAAGAGATGCAACCAAAATCTTTGACAAAGTTAATTATATTAAGCAGAAACTAGGCAGATTCTATAGTGGAAGCACTGGAAAAAATAGCCCTTCTAGCATCTATTTTTAACAGAATGTTAAGGCAAATAAAATATTAATACACAGTTTGTTAATTTTACATTTTCTAAATTCTGCAGTAGAAATAAGTCTAAAAGAAGGATAATTTTCAACAAAAAGCCTTATGCACAAAGAGGATACAGTTAGAAATTTGACATAAATATCACAAAACGCAAGAAATAAAATTTCAATGTTAAAAATTGACAAATACAATGATATTTAATATGACAGTAATGTCATTTGCCAGAATGAACATTCAGGGAAAGAAAACCAATGTAAAAGAACTGGAAATTTTGAAAATAGTTTTGATAGTCATTCAGTATTTCACCTTTTTATTCATAAAGATAAAAAACTAAAGGAATTCAAAAATTTAGTTTGCATTGGAAGGAATTCAACAATTTCGAAACTAATTCTATAGTTCAGAAGAACTAAATATAGTAGTACATTGTCACTTCGTAGTCACATTTTGCACTGAAAAGCTAATTAGATTGCAACTTAAAGAGCACTTTGAATGGATAAAGCAACCATGCTAGAAGAGAGAATTAAGCTCCTAAACTGTTGAACTAAAAGCAATATTGCTAATCATTTGGTTGCCTATTCAGCATTACTGTTACAGGCAAATTTATAAAAAGCTTTTTAGATCAATTTAAACACAGAATTTCCAACATTTAAAAATGTCCATTACAAGAAAGTTTTTTTAGTAAAACTGAGCCATAAAAGAGATAAGAAAATATCAGCATAAAATAACTGTCTATTAGTACTTTTCTAAAAGACACATTGAAAATCAGAAAAAAGGGACAGAATTCATTAAAGGAATTTAAATAACCAAGTTAATTCTAAAATTTCAAAAAGGGTAGAGGATTCCTCCCTGCCATCATAGGTACATGGGCAAGGAGCCTGGCTCTTCATTCGTCCTCAATTGTGACAGAGCCACTAAAACAGCAATTTCCAGACTAGCAAGCTACCACACATTTCGAAGGCAGGAAAATCTTTGAGGTTTTCTTCAAAGATCTAAATGTAAAACTAAGCAGGCTTCTCCTAATCATATCTTGGACTGTTTGGGACTTTCCAGAGAGGGTATATACTCATCCTCCTTTGGTCCTCGATTTCCTTAGGGTCAACGGTCTGATGGACCATGTCTGACTTCGTCAGATATTTGGAGGATAAGTCACAACAAATAAAAGCAAGAGCTAAATTTTATCAAAGTCAATAAGGTGATCACAGTGCAAGAATAAAAATCGCTATATAAAAGAAACTAAGATACAATTTTATTTATATTCAACTTAAAATCAAAAAGGTTGAGAATTTCAGTGTCTATTAATGAGCCAAATTAAAGAAAATTTGAAAATAAAGAATAGAACAAAGAAATTAAGGAAAAACAGTATACACAAGTTTGACATGCAAGCTTATACATTATAAGTTTCACACAAGTAACTAAGAAATTTAGTTTGAGTAAAAGTTGAATTTGTTAAATCACAATGAACACACAACATTCACACAAACACACACAAAAAGTCGAGTTACGACAATTTTTTGATTTGCGATAAAAAATTTCCACCTAATGTGTTTTCTCAAGGGTGGCAAAGTCTTAATTGTTTCACAGTTAGAGTTAAACGTTTGGCAATATAAATTAATTTATGGGGAAATTATTACAACACAGGGGATGGAAAAAATCTAAAATCCCCTTATACCTAAATGCATTGTTGCAAAATAATTCAAAACATTTTTCAAAATAAGGAAAAATTAATTTTCAAAACAAACCCTTTGTAAAAGGAAGTTAAACCACCCTCTTTAAACATCTTGATGGCACAGTCAAAGGCACCTGCATATTGACCATGGTGCGAGTTCATAAAACGTGTCTTCACCACGTCTACTGGAGACGCCACCACAGTGGCACAGAAACCAGCAGCGAATGCAGAAGTGAAATGACACGGTACATTGTCAGTCATTAGCTGTTTGCGTAAAATGAATTCTTTAATAAGGTCATAACAGACAAGCTCCGCTGCATTCACGATACCATTGCGTGTGATGTTTGGTAGAGTACCTAAATTAAAGGGGGCATATTTAGTACAACATGGAACAATACAGAACATGACCAACTCACCAGTGGCCAAGTCTATATTTCAATTAAAACATAATAAACTTAAATTTTAAAAATTAGCAGGCAAATACTGCCTAAGCACCTGCCTATTAATAAATATTTAAGGGTATATTTAATCATAAAAAAGAAGAATTAAAGTACATCATAATCACTTACACAAACCATTTATAAATTTTAGTATTTCTTTACATAGTTACATCAATAGCTTTACAAAAACAAAATTCATATCTAAGCTGTTGTAATAATTACGATATTTATGGTTTAGCATCGATGATAACTAAATTTGTATAAAACTGAAAATATCAAACTCTTGGCAAATAGTGCCAAAATGAGAAATACTGGTTTACAAACTGCTGACTAAGCTAAAAAAAATCAATAATATTATAAAGCAACTTTGCTGAAGGATGTAGATAAATACTAGTATTAGCAGCAATATAATGATTAGCGTAAGCATTATGTAGTTTGATAACTAAGCTTAAAAAGCTTATATAGCCAAAGATCTCATAATATAAAGAGTCAATTTCAAAAGATTCAAGTTCCAAAGCAAAAGGCTTATGAAAAAATTTATATACATTGGCAAATATATGTTTAAAACTAAATATGCCAATATAATAAAGCTTATGACATCATTAATGCTGTAAAAATTTACAAAGCTGATTAATGGATCTTTGAGCTTTCTGAACAAATTCAGATTTTAAAAAGCAATAAGGCATATGCTGAATTGAAAATCTGTGACAAAAGCGATGAAAAAGGCTGCTAATACAACTCGATTCCTTAATTCCAAGTTTATCATAAATTCCTAAATAAACGAAAAGCCTTCAAGATTTTTTTTAACAAGGCTTTTATTAGTAAATACTAATTGAAAAGTATAACAGCATACAGCTAATTATTATACAATTCAATAAATTTAAAGACTGATGGCTAATTAAAATTTAAGAGAACTTTCAAAGCAATACTGCTAAAACGTATCATAAACATTATCATAACTATTAATTCACATTACTGCACAGAATTTAAATAAGCATTCCTATTATTTTAACAATTTTGATAAGTTCTCTTGCAGCAAATTTCTAATCAAATGACTTGTATAATTACAATTTGGATAATTTATCAAAACCACAGGAAGCACAGCTTTCGCTAAGGATTTAGATCAGTTTGAGTAACATGCTCATAAAATCAAAATATTAATAAATTTGATAATTCAAAATTTTTAAATTTTGACAGTTACCATCTTTTTGGCACAATTCTCATTCTTAAAAAAATTAAAAATTTAAATGAGATAATTAACTTTTTAAATTTATACTAGAGAACTGAATTTTTTCATTAAGTATTATTAAAATATTCTATTTACATACACAGGAAGTTTCTATAACTTGATATTAGTTTTAAATTTCATAACTTATATTTTCAAATAAGTTGAGCTTTTATAAACAGCAAAATGTTAATTTGTTTTCTACAAAATTAATCTCTGCTGCTTGTTTTATTTAAATTATTTTTAATTCATATTGAAATGCCAAAAAGGTGATATGTATCATTTCTAAAAATCATATGATGTAAAAATATTTATAAACAGCCTGTTTTTATAATGGACAAATTCCACTATAAAAAAACAAGCATTCTTCCAATAAAGTGTTCCTTGAAGTGTCTGCAAAGAGAATCACAGTTAAAGGAAATTCATACAGTTAAAATAAACAAAGTTCAAATCACAAATGTATTTTAAGTAATAAAAAAGATTTTTTCAACATTAGAATAAACAAAGCATTTTAACTAAGTTTTTATCTAAATTGTTATAATTAGTAAAAATATTATCAATTAAAATTTATCTCAATTCAATTTTAAATAGTAAATAATCAGGTATCTTAAGTTGCTCAATTCATTTTACAAAACATTTCTTGAGAAATTAAAATACCTTTAAATTTTTTAATATTAATATCCATAACTTTATATTGCTGATGATTACACAGAGTAGTGCTAAAATTATTACAAACTTAAAGTTCCTTAATTAAAAGACTAAAGTTTTAATATAATTAAACTTGGTTACTATTAAGATAATTACACATTTATTTTAATGAAGATTTCTAAAAACTTTCCTTTATCTTTAAATTGATCTCATAGAAACTATCATTTTCTTTAGTTAAGTATACATCCATTGAATAGTTTATATACACCCAAGAAAAGCAATTACATATACCTTTATTTCCTTTTAATTTATTTAAGATCAATATTGTTTACTAAATCAATGAAAAAATATCAAAACTGTTTTATTACCTTTCCACAAGCCTTTCATTCCCTCCTCTATTGCAATAGTTCTATATGCACTCATTGTACCAACATAACGAGGAGCCATTCCAGTGACTTGAGCCTGCATTCGGACTTTGACAACATCGGTAGGCTGAGCAAATACGACAGACATGCCACCTGTAGTAATTCCAGCTAAGATACGAAGACCAACATGCCCAGCAGGTAGAGTCCCTGAAGCTTATCAAAATGAAAGTAGAATAATTAATGACATTTTCAACCCAGTACAAATTATAAGTACTGGAAACACCAATTTTTACGGATTGACATAAAATAAAAAAACAAGGTTCATAAATCTGTAACATGAAATTCACTTTAAAAATTACAGCAGCAAAAAGAGTAAAGAGCTCCTACCATTTAAGTTTAATTCTGTTAAAATTGGATATTTTTTAAGGAACAGTATAAAAATTTTCAGGTGTGGGCAAAACTGATTATTCAAGACCGAATGTAATTAACCTATAAAGTTTTCTGATAAAATTACAATACATTTGTCAATTTAAACAAAACAGTCAAAGATAAAAAATTATAAGCATCTTCAAAATATATTAATTTAAATTTTTTTGCTCAATCTATAAAATTTTTCAAATAAAAGTACTCTGCTCACATAATTTTTAAAAATTTAGATAAATAGGTTTCATGAGAGTTAAAATTCATAGAAATTTTCTGATAGAGTTGACGAGTCAGATATTTCAAGAAAAATCTGAACTCTTTAATCTTATAATAAAAAATAAAAAAAAACTCATACTGAATACATATTTTACAAATTCAAGAGTAAAGATGCTCAATTTTTCATGTAAAAAAAGATTAGTAACTTTTAAAAATCACTTTTAAGGGAGATAATTACCTAGATTACTATAATAGTTCTTCACAGAATCATACAACCCAATTCTAACAGATGCAAAACACATCTGCCTCTGCAAGCCAGCACACAAGCCGTTGTACAAACTCTTTGGGCCTTCCTTTTGCACAATGTTCATCATCATGCTGAACATTCCCTTCTTTACAGCAGTTTGAGATTTTAAAGCTGCTGCACCTTCACCTTGAATCTAAAAAATAACATCACGTTAGAAATCAAAATACTAAAATTAGCTATTTATTTTTACTACAAGCTGATAAAGTTCTGTAGAAAACACATCCTAGTAAATTTATATAACTATAATGGAATACATAAAAATAAAAACATTCTCTTTTTAAATTTTCAAGTCAATTTCTTAAATTGAGTACAAATGTAAAATAATTTTCTAATATAAAATATGTTGTCTTAAGTATTTAAGATCATAACCTAAATATCTACAAACCAAGTGCGAAAATTAACAACTTATGCAGTTAAGAGTTACATATCACATTTTCTTGTAAATATTTTTATTGCGATTTAATTCATGAAGACAGGTTATTTACACCTGAACATTTAAACTTTCCTAACTTCCTTGAGTGGCTTTCAATAATTAAATATTATGATGTCAAAATGAATTAATTTTCATAAGTATTTTGATTATTAGTTTAAATATATACTGAATTATAAGTTTATGAATGTCCTAACTTAATTAGCGCATTAAAAATAAATTTTACCTGAAGTCTCACTTTAGCTACATCCAAAGGGAATGTGATCATATCAGCTACGCAAGCAGCTGTGCCAGCACTAACAAACTTCACACCTACAGTTGGTTCTTGTCGAGTAGCAGATAAACCGACCATCTTTGCTTCTTGGAAAAAGTGGATTTTCTGAAAATACTTTAATATGGATTCTAATCCACTGGAAAAATCTTGTTTGTAGAAATTTTGTTAGAAACTGAAAAAGAAATGTTTAAATTATGAATAAAATTAAAAGAAATTTAATACTAGCTTACATCTTCATTTTCAATTTTGTTAAGATAATTTCATGTCTTTTTAAAAGAAAAATCAACTTATACAATAAATAAAAAGACATAAAATGTGCACATCTTGAATTAAACAAAGAAATTATAGCTTATATTTTTTTTATAAATCACTAACAAAAGTATTAGTAATTTATTAATAAAAACAAAGTTCTATATTGATTAATCAAAATATCAAGACTTTATATTTAAGCTAATGTTAGGATCAGATTTTAAATTCTTACTATTGCTTAAAGTCTGAACTTCAGAAAGTCTCTCTACAGTAAAAATTATCCTATTATTTCACATATATTTTATAAAATATTAAAGAGTTTTTTATATATCTTTCAGTAACTACAGTTTATTAAATATTCATCAAATATGTAATCATTAATTAAAAACATAATGATTGTTAAAATATAAGAATGATCCAACACAAAAATATAAATGTTGAATGGAAGAAAAAAATTCTAGAAATTATGGGAGTTTGTGGGTTGCTCAGTTGTCATTTGTACGAGAAATAATTAGACTAAAGACACAGTTTAATGTGCGATTCTGAAATGCCATAAATATCCATGCATTAAGTAGGAATCAAACCTATAAACTAATGAACATAATAGGATATTAATTTTTCATCTGCTAGCTAAGTATTATGGGCATGAATAACTGGTCAAAAGTAAATTTTATTATGCTTATGTCAAAGTTTCAAAGAAAAAAAAAAAGATTTGTTCATAGTAAGATTTAATATATAAAGATAAGAAAACCCTAAAAAGTTATTTATAGTCTTAAATTTAATAATCTGCAGATAAATACAAAAATGCTTGATAAGAATAAAGTTAAGAAATTTAAAAGAGACACATTCAGAGTGATATGTTTGGGACTTTTCATTCACATCAAAAACATCTAATATTATCATACAAATATTTGAAAAGGAAACTAAACACAGAAGGTAGTACTTACAATATATCGATATTAATAGTTGCTTGGTATGGATGACTGCCTTAATATAAAATGTAGATCAACTATATCTCATATTACTAAATGAAGAAAATATACTACTCCAATATATCGAGATCTCAGTGCCACGACTGACTAGATGTTTATTCAGTTTAGTTCTATGACCTACGTTTTTCATAATAATAATGGCCTGAAAAAGAAATATTGGATTAATAGTTGCAAAAAGTGAATTGCATAATTGATATTCAATTCTTATAATTTGTTAAAGATTTGAAAAAGCTTAAAATGCTTTTAAGTTTTTATTTATTAGAAGATATCACTAAAATTTCAAAAGCATTTATTAAAATTATTAGAATAATTCTAAGAATCAGAATAATTCTAATTAGAATCAAGTTTTAATCAGAATAATTCTAAGAATTGAACAAGATTTTAAAATAGTAAATGCAGATTATCAAAAGTTCATTGTTCACAATATTGTAGAAAGGATTAAAAATCAATAATTAAAAAAAAATTTAAAAGTTACCAAAATTTAATATTAATGCATCCAATTTATGCTTAAACTCATTTGATTTGATAATTGAGAAGATCCCAATTTTTTTATATTTAAATTAACATAGATAATTTTAATACAATATCACAATCCACTTAAAATTTTCTTTAAAGGTACCAGTATAATGCTCGATTCGGTAACACTGCCAAAACTGGTATTTCAGATTTTGAAATCAAAATAGGAAGAAAAAAAATTGCAGCTACTAAATTTAAACATTTATTTTGAGACGCGACTGACATTAATAAAGTCACGTCAAACTCATTAAAATAAAACGACAATTATGGCATCTGTTCAATTTTTCTTTTAGAGTTAGCATGAAGACAGGTACATAATTAAGGAGAAATTACAGCCGAAGTCTAATTTAAATTGGTGTGATTTAAAATTTTTGAAAACCCAGATTTTATACCTCCACAAAATTTTTTAAATACAGCATTACGGGAAGATTTTTAGTCGTTAAAATTAATATTTTAGCCACCTTTAACTAGTGAAAATATTTCTCATGCTGTTTGAGGCTATTTTGCAATGTATTTATTTCTGCTAGACCAAAAGTAAATTTATAAATTAAATAAAACAAGCATTCTGATCAACAAAACAGCATTAATCGATAACTTCGAATGACATAAACGATGATCTTTTACTCATAACCTAAATATATATGTTTTTATTTAATTGATATATTAGACGAATTCATATTTTTTAGAACGAAATCTCAAAAACGAAGAGTTCTTAAACAATAAATATTGGTCAATATTACTTTAAATACAATTTAATATTAAAGAAATGCAACTGAATAGTAATCGGAACACAATTGGGTCACAGACCTTGCGGACAAGATACCCATGCTATAGCGCAAAAAAATCAATATTTTTAATGTTCGTAGTAGGCGTAAAAAGGATCTAGAAATTTCTATTCTTATTTTCAGTTATAAATTTTAATTCAAATTAAATGTATTTTAAATCATAAAACATTAGTAAGTGTCAATTTATTTAAAAATTAAAATTTTAAAAAAATCAAGAAAAAATATTAAACCTCTAGAAATCAATAAGGATCTATAACTTGAAATTATACTGTGAAAAATATATTAAAATATTATTCTTAAGTTATTTATTACAAAAAATAATAATTTCGAAAATCGAGCCAAGACAAGATTACAAAGACTGACACCGATTTCACCCTAGCAACAAGATCTCTCAAAAGGTAAGAGGAAATTCAGAGAGAAAATTTGAGTGTACTTACTCGCTCAGTTTCCATTGAAGTCTGTGACGATCTGAGCGCTGCTGTTATATAGAAGAGAGTGTTAACCAATCAATGAGCTCGATTCTGAAGGAGTGATCCGTGTGGCCAATCACTGCACGTTTTCTTTGTAGCCGGGATTCAAGGTTGAAATCTTGATTTTTCTCATAATCGAACATATGGTTTGATTAGATTTGCTTAAAAGAAAACACATGGTGGGGAGGGGGAATAAATCATTTTGAAATCGATCTTGTTATGCTCAATATTTGTTTTAAAAATAAAATCTCATTTTCAAAAATGCTATAAAAATGTCAGTACCTTCCTACACGTGTTACCGAATAGATGTAATTTTTTTCAAATAAATAGTTTGGAAATATTTTAGTGTTATCTGTGATTAAACATTTTAACTATAAACATTTAGTAAATATAATAACGTGCATTTTTATATAATACCGTAAAACGAAAGAAAAGCTTTATGTATTTTAAATAATAAACTTTATAAATTTTTATTTTGTCAACTTTGCATTTTTGATTTTTTTCTAATGGATATTATAATTAAAGCCATTTTAACTTAACCAGAAATGACAGTTAATTAAGAAAAATAATAAATTTCAATTTGCTTTTAATTAATTCAATAGATATGAAAGCTGACTAATAATGTGAAAATAAAGTTCAAAAGCCTTAGTGTTCAACAACGAGCAAAAAATATAAAAACAGGTTCTGTCATTGTAACTTTTTTGGATGCATAAAATAAGAGTTATTTAATTGCCTTATAGGATTTCTGGTTGTAAAAATCAATCTCTATATTCAGATTTAATGCAATTTAAAATTATCAGCACTTAGAAAAATAAATTTTGTAGGAAATTTTTTAAATAAATAAGTATTTCTTCGTGAGTCCGAATTTCATATTTTCATATAACAATGTTAGAGTTTATTTCATGATAAACAATATAAAAAAAAGGTTCTCTAAATTCTTATTAATTTTAATTGGACCTTGATTAACCAAATACACTGAGATATCTGACTGCCACAGATAATAGGACATTAGAATAATTTGAACTGGGAAAAATATCTAGAGTAGAAATATTTGTATTAATAATGGTTATATAATTGATACACTTCAAATTTTCATTATAATGATAAATGATTCCTTTTCGGGCTTGATTATCCTTCATAAGAAAAAGAGATAATTGTCACGAGAAAGTAGACAAACCTCAATTTCTAGAATTTATATAGCATTTTTATTGCTATATAAATATTTTTTTAAAATATATTTTTAGAATAACTCCAGTATCACAAACTTTACTTTCTTCTGCATTAAGCAATTAAAAAATCTAAAATGAGAGAAATAAAATATTATAATTAAAATAGTTACAGCAAAATAAAGTATTTTCAAGATTAATTTTCATTGTCAAGGGTGTTATTGATTTTTTTTTCCCTCAGTGTTCACACCTATAGAATACTACTCCGAGACTAGACTATGATGTCACATAATAAAGAATCATATCTTGTTCAGAGCAGAGACGATAAGATGCAGTCTCATTAAAAAAAATGCAATAATCTCGTCATAATATTTTGGAAAATACTTCCTCAAGAAATTTATCCCTAATAATTCAAGGTCATTGAGATAATCGAATTTCTTCGTTTGGTTTTGGATACTGATAGGTAAATTGCAAGAAACTCCTCAAAAATATATTTAAAGAAATATTTATTTCAAAATCAAACTATATGATTAAAAGAAAATTGTCTAATATTGAAAAATAAAATATTAAAAATCAAATATATATATATGAAAGCATAAAAGCCTTTGTAATATTAACATTGCAATTTGTAAATTTTGGATTACTACACGAATTACATATTGCCTTGTAGTCTTACAAGATATATAATTCTTGACAACATTCGAAATTAAATATGTAGTTACTAAAACTTTCTTAAATATTTTCTACCACTGAGAAAGTTTTTCTTTTCGTATTTGTGGTAGCATTCATTTAACGCAAGGGAGAAAAAATCAGAGAAAATTCAAATCACTCACTTCGACAGATAGTATGATGAATAAAGAGAACTTTATTTAATATAATTAATAAATATATGAACCGCCCAACTTGTCGAGTGGTCAGGGTGCCTGGCTGCGGATAGGGAGGTCCTGGGTTCGAATCCCGGTTAGGGCATGGATGTACTTTCTCTCTATCCTATATTTGCCCTTTCCTAGTATGAATGTGGAGTGAATGGTTGCCTACCCTATAAACGGGTCCCTATGGCATGTGTGTACTGAGGAAGTCGGACTCCGCACCAAAATAGGGTTCAGTTGGAAAAGTGGAGCAGTGCACCTCATGTTGCCTGCCTCGCTGGCCCACGACAACAACAACAATAAATATATGAAACATTTAATATGATGAATAAAGAGAGGCAATATTTAATATAATGAATACAGAGAAGTTACATTTTGTATGGTGAATAACGTATGTCTTATTTGGTATAATTAATAAAGAGATGTAACATTAATCCTCAAGTTTCGTCATCAGTCATGACGAATTTTAGAAAATTCGTTCCTCAGAATGAAAAGTTCCAAGTTCGATACCCAATCTTAAGACTATTAGATTTATTGTTTAATTTTGAGCAACCGAGAAGCTGCATAGAGAGTTTCCGTTTTCAATATGCCCATCTATCGAAGTGTACGCTTGGGAATTTTCCAGTATCTCTCTACCCTGGTGACAAGTGAATGATTTCCACTATCTACGGGTCCATTTGGAAGATAAAATGAGGTGTAAAAACACTGTAAGATCCTAAATTATAACAAATATCTCTATCCTGTCTGTATTGCAAAATCTAGCTAATTTTCAATAGTAAGTGGAATCGAACCACACTAATCATCCATTTCGAAGAACGGAGCTGATAATTTAGATTATTCCATTTGAACCAAAAAGATGCTGTCCTTAGTTTCAGGACAGTAGATTATGATGCATGTCTTTAAATATTAAAATCTATTTCGTTTGAAAAGGAAATGTGAATTGTGTTTTCTGTGGACCACAAGCCAGTTTAATCGAGGGTTACCTAAAGGCATCTAAAATCCCATTTGAAGTTGTTAATTGCATTTTCTTAACTATTTTTTATTGATTGTATTGCTGCCTAACCTGTGTAGTGGTCAGCGTGCCTGACTGCAGATAGGGAGGTCCTGAGTTCGAATCGCAGTTCGGGCATGGATGTTATTACCTCTCTCTGTCTATCTTGTCTTTGTCCTTTCTTTGTATGAATGGTTGCCTACCCTATAAACGGATTCCTATGGCATGTGTGCACTGAGAAAGTCGGACTCCACACCAAAATAGGGTTCAGTTGGAAAAGTGGAGCAGCGCACCCCATATTGTCAGCCTGGCTGGCACAAGGCAACAACATTGATTGTAATGTTTTCTGAAATTAGAATATTGTAAAATATTTTCGTACTGCATCAACTTCCCACATAGGGGTGGTTTAAATTTAATTGGAACCCGCAAAAGACTTGTAAATCTCAGAATGAATTTCTTTTTCTTATAGGAAATATATCAATATTTGAAGCCAAGGTGGTTTGTTTAGTTAAGGCGTTCGATCTTGTTATCGGAAGGGAATGAGTTCGAACCTCGATCCATCGTGTTCACTCATGGCTGCTGGGGCAAGCTAAATATGTCGTGGTCGCATTGTCTTCCATGTGAAATGAAACCTCTGGAGACACTGGTGTAGTAGACACTGGCACATTGACTGGTGTTGAGCCGAAAGGTGGAAATCCTTGATGCCGGGTATTATATGACAACATATATCAATGCACGTGCATCCACTTCGTTATGATAATAAATTAAACAAAAAATTATATGATATGTGATACTTTATACAATATTCCATGTAATAAATAATGTCAAGTAAGTGTTGATGTCACTGATTCCGAGAAATGTATTATTAGTCTATTATTCAAGAATTTGGCGATATCGTTGTGGCAACTCAGCCACAGTAAATCCCTAATGGGGAATGAGAAGCGCATCTTCCCTATCCGATGGGGAATCTAGCACAGTTGCTATTTGGATGCGGTCGAATGAGGACCGTATTGGCACCAGTGTATCACGGTGTGGAACTCATTTTATGGAATATAATCATGAAAATTGTTATTTGTTAATTGTTATTGTTAAAAATAAAATATTAAAGGCAATAGGACTTCTTAATGAAAGGAAATACACACGCAACAAATTGGCAACGCAACAATCGTGAATACTTTATAACTTCTTTTGAATCTAAAGCTGCAATAAATATGAATAAGGTTACAAAATTTATAAATAAAACAAACAAAAGAACAATCGATTTAACTTATATGATGTTTAAAAGTGCTTTCGTTTCGATGTTTTATTTTTTATTTGTATTATAGTTGAGATCTTGGTACACTTGAAATTATTAATTAATGTTTTATATGTTTAATTTATTTTTTGCATTGTTTATATTAATTAATTCAAATAGTTTTATTGTGACATAATTTATGTAATTAGTTTTATTATATTGTTACTTTTCTGACTTGCCGTTTCTGCCGACAAACATAGCCAATTGGCTCCCAGTTTTAGACCAAAGTTAAACAACAGGATCAACACCTGAACTGATGTCCTTTCAATAATTAATATACCATGTTGACGAAGATACGTTAAACTGAACCACGACAAAAAGCCAAGCCCAAAATGAGATTCGAATCCACGAACTGTTGAACCGAAGGCAAGCACGCTAATCACTCGGCTACCAGCTCAACCCTCTACCAAATTCCAATGGTATCTTAGTTTCATTAAAATTGTTTGCCTATTTGAATTTAAAAACCCACACACACTGAAAGTAATCATTCGCCGAGTAATTCTAAATTGTGATTGACATCTGAGCTATAATTATCGTCTTCTAAAATTCCACTTTCACAAAAAGATTGGGAAATACAGGAAATTCTTAGTATCGTGATATCCTGATGATGGGATGATATATATATATATATATATATATATATATATATATATATATATATATATATATATATATATATATATATATATATATATATATACTTGGGTGTTTTCGTGGTCATCACATTTGATATATGGTTAGATATCTTTGAAAAAAATATTGTGGAAAATGCAAATTAAATATGGTTTTTTTTTCGATATTCCAATCACATGAGCAAAGTTCCTTTTACCTTATGCAAAATTATCCGCTTATCAGTCGAAATCTACGAGCTGAAGCATCGAAAATCACCTCAATATAATATCAATATTAATGTCGGCCTTATAAAATATCAATAATAATGTCTTATCCTAATCATTCTTTTATCTTGAGACTAAAATTAATTCTGAATTAATGGGAAATGTTATCATAAAAATTTACATTCCTTTGGTGTTCACCAAACCTCCATACCACACCAGTGGAAGCACAATGAGGTTTTTAGACCAAAAAACAAAATTAAGATTATCGGTAGTTAAGAGGAAGATTTCTGGACATAATGACGAAATTCTTATAGACCGTGACATAAAAAACACCAGCGAATTTATAAAATAAAGTTGGTTGTGAAATCTCAGAAGTTTAGTGTGAAAAGGCGTCATTTTTGCTTATGAAAGACTGCAAATTCAATTCGATAAATGAAGCTACAGTATGATGTCTCTCCGCTGGTGTGGTGTGAAAGTTTGAGGGATATTGATTATATATATATATATATATATATATATATATATATATATATATATATATATATATATGTGTGTGTGTGTGTGTGTGTGTGTATATATATAGTTTATAAAACATATTTATAATTTATAAAACATTATTTCTAAGAGATAAGCTTATTCATATCACTCATTATTATGATAATACTGAAAAAAATATACAGTATCATGTAAATTATCACTAAAATGAATAATAATTATGTTATATATGCCATTGTACTATCACACACAAACAAAAACTATATATTCATAAGTTACAAAGTATTACCTCACAAGTTATGATTGTAGTATATTAACATGAAAATGTTTCTGAAATTAAGTGAAATCATAAATTTTAAATTGCCATTTAAGAATAAGAATTAAAAATAATCCTTAACATTATATGGAAGTTAATAAATCATATTTCACATTATGTTAAAGGCTATTAATTCCTATATACTTAAGTAAATAATTAGCATTTTTCGTTAATATTTCTAAAATAATTTTTTGCAAATTTTTTACAAACTTAATTTTAACATGAAAAATATCAAAAATTGCGTATCTGTTGACAATTAAAATGTGTTATCAATCAGTGATAGTTCTTCCAGATGTAACTTTCCCAAATTCTTAGTAATAATAACATGTGTGATCAATACGAACAGGGAAAAAAGAGAGAGAATAGGGGTGTACAATAGTTAAGTTCAACCATGTTTCCCTCTCCCTACATACACAGCTCAATCATTTAACAAAGGAAGTGATCTATTAATCGTTTTCACGTCGTATGCAGGTGGTTTCGAACAACAAAATCAAGCCATATCAAATTATCAATATGAGAAACACATGTTTCAAACGATAAAATTTCCAAATGACTGTGAAGACAAATAATCGAAGTACACGGATGAGCCCAGCAGGACATTCATTTAAGAACATCCCCTAACCTTTGTTGCTTTCTTTCCTTCTGTCCAACTGTCAGAGCAAAATGGATCGAATGTGAGGAAAGTCCAAACATTCCAAGGTACACATATCGTAGAGAAATTCAAATGTCACTATTTAAAAGAATACTTTTTGACAAATGTTCGAAAAGTTTTACGAATAGCAAATTATTTGGGCATCGTTTGCTTTTTCAATGCTTGTGAAATTGATCTCATGTATTCATTCACATAACATAAATACACAAATGCATCCAAGGTTTAAAATTTAATGTAAAATTAAATTTTAAACCTTGACCATTAAAAAAACTAAATATAACCTAAAATTAAACATGAATTCTTGTTAGAGGGATTTTAAATAAATTTAATATAGGAAAACGTATAAAATCTAAAAAAAAAAAAAAAAAAAAAAAAACTAAATAAAATTTAATAATTGAAAAACACAAAAAATTTCATTTTTTTTTACTCAATACTAAATAATATACTACACTACAGATATTTTTCTTTTCAATGAAATGAAAAAGAATAAATGGAGGTAAAAAATTAAAAAAAAACTTTAAAAAAACTTACACAAACAAACAAACAAAACACAAACAAACAAAAAACACAAACAAAAATAAAACAATTCTCCCAATATCACTGGTTGTTTCGGTAGATAAATAAGTTTTTGCATATTTTTCTGGTTTAACAGCTATTTTGAAAACTCGCAGTTTAAAGAACAAAATCAAATGACATTAAAAGCGATTTATTATTAGCATAAAAATATCGGTCTTTCTATTTTTTTTATTGATATCAATTTCCCTTTTGGTTGAAAATTGTCTTCATTGTTTTAGATATGAATTACAAATATAAAGATAAGATATGAATCACAAAAAACTAAAACAAATGCTTAAGGCAGAACAGTAGTTAAAAGAAAAAAAAATTGATTAATTAAAACAAGCATATAAAGCCCTTTTTATGCAATTAATCAATGACAAAACAAAGAGAAAAACAATTCTAATATTGTCTTAATTATAACGGAAAAATAATACTTGCAAAACACAAAAAAGTTTTTACTTTTTTCCAAAGAAAATGAATAAGCAACTACTGTAACAGGGAAAAATTAGTATATTTCTAACACAGATCTTTTTTTTAAATAGTTACTAAAAATAGATAAAGAAAGCAAACAAGCATATTAAAAGTGGGTAAATGGTTTATTTGTCTCTAAATTATAATTTTTTTGTACATGAATATAATTATACCCGCTAAAAAGTGTAATCGTAAATTGGAGTAAACTTTTCATGAATTAAATCATGAAGACGTTTTGATAAAATAAAAATCCTATTCTTCCTGGACAACCTTTTTATGTTTTAAATTAATTTATATTTTTACTTTAGTTTTTTTATATGGCAGTTTCCCTCTAGAACAGGAATATATAACTCTGGTTAAGTTAGGTTATTAAGATACCAACAAACTATTTTTGGTGATCAAACCCGCTAAATACATCTGAGCATATCGTAATTTTGAATCACGATTGAGGGACGAGTGTAATATCTGAGCTAGCAACACTTCTCCTCTCAGCACGATGATCTTCAGTTGTGTCTGGTATTGAACCCACAACCATCTGGATACTAGTAGGACATCTTATTCCACAAAACTCCCTATATAATAGAAAGGAGATTAATCTCTAAAACTCTGAGTTTAAATTCTCATCATTTTAACTTTTTATAACATTTATTCACTCATTCATTGTCGTGTGCCAACTAGGTTGACAATATGGGGTGCGCTGCTCCAACTTTTCCAACTGAACCCTATTTTGGTGTGGAGTCCGACTTTACCTGAGCTTATTAATTGTTATCTTGTGGCTGAAAAGACACAAGAAATAACAAACCTTTCTGCATTTGCAGGTGAAGCCTCTGTAGTAGACCTTGCTGAAAAAGACAAGGGAACTCAGAGGCAATCTTGTAAAGGGGCAGTAATGAATCCTTCACTTGAGGTAGAAATGACCTCCAAACCATCTTCTTCTGGTGAAAGTCAGGAAGCTATCCCTAGCATGACTGACTTTCAGACCAGATGGGACTATTTCAGCAAGACCCTATCTGCTTGAAATGTCATACGCAAGAGGAAACGGCAGAGCATATCATTTATGAATGCAAGGCTCTTGCCCTCCCTAGATTAACTTCTTTAGGCATCATCCATACTAGAGAGTTACACCTAGACTCCATTAAAGGGTCATCGGACTTAATTAATAAAGTGGTTGACCCAAGCAACTGGAACTAGGAAACATTGGGTTTGGAGTTAATGGTACAAAATGCTGATAAAAGCAGAGGTGCCCAATGACATACAAACCCAATTCAAAGAAGAAGAAGAAGAAGAAGTCCGACTTCTTCAGTACACACATGCCATAGGAACCTGTTTATTGGGTAGGCAACCATTCACAACTCATTCATACAAGGAAGAGACAAAGACAGGATAGATAGAGAGAGAAAGTACATCCATGCCCAAACCGGGATTCGAACCCAGGACCTTCTTATCCGCAGTCAGGCACACTGACCACTAGACAAGTTGGGTGGCATATACGAGTGTTAGCATATGTTTAAGAACATGGAAACAGAGTACAGAGTGGTACTTCGGACCACCCCCAACTGATAAAATGAAAACAATTTAGGTGGAATCGGGAAGAGGATCTAGAAACAGAAACTCTCAGTAAACCTACAGGACTTGTATAGTACTGTATGTTTGAGAACATGGAACAGGAATAGACTACTGTTGAATAACAGGCATTGCACTACTGTTGAATAATAAGATATGAATTACTGTTGAATAACAAGAGATAGATATATTTTTCTATATGACTTCATTGGTGTGGACATTTGAGATATTCGGGTTTCGTATCTTATGATACATGAATATAGGTCACAAATGACGAAACGTTTTTCTGGAAGACAAAACACTTTAGAAGCATAAATGATTTGAACAGCTGCAAGGCTAGCTGTTATATTCATATCTGAATCTTCTCTCGAAGTACTACAGGCTACACCCCCAGGCGACTACCTGTGCTTGGTATCTAGATAGCCTGGTGCCTCTTCTGATTACACCCCAGTCTTTAATTTCGTTTTGCACAACTTAGATATCAGAATTTCAAATGTATGAACTAAATTCAATGTCTATCACTTGGACGCGATGGCTTAGTGGGTTAGGAAGTTGTTCTCATTATCAGAAGGTTGTAAGTTTGAGCCCCGACTTAACTGAAGATTAGTCGTATTCACTAATGGTGGCTGGGGTGCGTTAAATGGGCCGTGGTCGCAATATCTTCCAAATGAAATGATACCTCTCTAAGTGAGGTGGTAAGTCTAATGAGTGATAGGTCAATTAATAGGGGTTCTCTGATTGATCCCTGCTTCTAAATTACGAAAACTGCTTGCACTAACTAATAAAGCCAACTAATGGCTAAATACAGCGAAGCATTCTGGTGCAACAACAAATATCTATAAATATAATGGTAATTATATAATCTAAATAATTTTTAATTTTTAGTTATTAAAATTATTGTTAGCTTTTAAATCATGAAATATTGTTAGTTATTAAAAGAATAAATTAGAAAATTTTTTTGGTTTGTTCTTTTAAAGCTTATTATGGCCTGGTAGAAGGATCATGACCTTCGAAATGCAAGGTTGTGAGTACGATACTAGCCACTCAAGATGTTGCATGTTTTCTGCGTGCTTATTTGTTTGGATGCATGTTTAGAGATTTCCGTGTTTCCTCCTTTGCAACAAGTGCATGACAATGCAAAATAAGAGCAAATACGAAGTTTCTGGGTACAAAATGCTTTTAGAAGACCTGCCTAGGCTTTTAAATCCAGTAATCCAATTAAGAAGTTTGACAGAGGAAAAATTTGGTATATTTTATATAAACTGTTGTAACACTCTTACGATAAATTCTAGTTTTTCAGTATGCAATGCCAAACTTTGCATTTTTCAATTCCCCCATTACAAAATTTATGTTCGCATATTTATGGTAATCTAGTACTTAAATTTATACCTTTGTGAATTGCATATTATCATCCAAATTCATACCTCTTATTCTCAATTGTAATCATATAACTCCCATTGTTTACAAATACATGAAATCAAATCAAATAAATATTGAAAAGGGCCTAAATTGGTATGACTATACAGAGAAAATCGTATGTAAAATTTTATTAATATATTTGAATTAAATAAACAATAAATTCATGTGTTCGATATGAATACTCTTACTATTAATTTACTATTTCGATATAATTAAACACAATTTTTTTTAAACTTTAGCTTTTAAGTACAAGCAATATTGAATTATACCAATCTTGAATTATTTTTAAGTTCTATTATTTTTATTTATATTTCCATATATGAATACGTAAATGACTGGAAATAAAATTAAAAACGAAGGAATAAAAAACGTTTTCCTTTCAGATAATCGTTTTTATCAAACCACAAAGAGAACCTGTTGCAACACTTTTGAGATTTGGCACGGCGCCAAGAAAACACTCGTGTGCTTGAATGGCGCAGAAAGCTTCCGCATTAAAATTTGGCATGGGTCTTGTAGTCAAATCAACAAAATTAACGATTGTCTCGGAGCAACGAACACTAGTCATGGTTTTACCACGTGATCAGCAGCTGCAGTTGTAGTTAAGGTTATTGTGAAGTTTAGTAATAAAAGTTGAAATTAAAAATCTCGTCTTTAAAATAACTTGTCAAAGTGAAATTTCAAAAGATATTTGATAATACACAAACCGAGTTTATTTCAGTTCGATCTTATTTTAATATATCCAGCGTCTTCTAATAATGACATAAAATATATAAAATAATTAGAAATTCTTATACGGAAAATTTGAATCTTAAATTACGGAAATTATTGAAATATTACATTATTTTTTGTGCACAGTATTATTATCATATTTTTAGATAATATATTGTAGGCTATTGTTGGCAGATAATACTGCTATTTCTAAATCAGTTATAGGTGATGAAATAACATATAGTTTCAGGATGTTTGATTTCATTGTTCTTGCATATCTCCGTTTAAAATGGGATTCGAACCACTACTGAATTCTAAGCCTAATGTAGGAATTGAACCTACAAGCAGTTGAACTAAAAAATTCCTGAAAGAGAACCATTCAGCTTGGTTATATGTACTGGAAATGAATGTAAAGATAATATCTGTCCTGTTGGATGCTTGAGAATTTTCTGTTTCTTCCCTAATAACATATGAAAGGAGTTAATTATTTGTAGAAATTAAAAGTCTAATTTATTTTTGCTGATTTAATTCACGACTGTCATGTTGTGAGAAAGGTAACAATCTCTGGAGAAATGATAAGATATCGTTCAGTTGGTAAGCTGTCCACAGTGAGGTGTCATGTCTAATGTTTTGAAAGAGTCACCGGTTAAATGCTACAACCGCCTGTTCTACGGATGAAATAGTATTAGTTTTCATAGCAGCTATTGTAGAGTAACGAAAAAGTTGTTATTATTATTTATGACACTTGGACAAGCCAAGCTCGCTAGCCAACGGCTATGCGAAATTCAGTCAGAAGGGTGCGTTTTTCGTTTAACCAGAGCATCACAAAGGTGAAAGTACATCTTTGCACTAAGACTCCTCCGATAGATGGCACCACCAAAAAATCCACTCTCTTAATTTTGATCTGGAGGGAGGAGGGAATTTTCTCCAGACCATTATGACCGATTACACACATATTTAAAGACCATGTATTCGGTGGCTCTTTGGCATCATTGGGTATCGAACCCAGCCTTTACGGATGGAAGGCTGATGCCCTAACCACGAGGCAACCACGACCTTACGAAAAAGTATTTCTGTTATAGGCGTTTATCATGAAGGTGCTTAGGAATTTTCTGATCTCCTTTTCTTGCACTGCAATATTTATAAAGACATTTTCTCTATTAAAATATGGATGATAAGAAGCCTTCTGTGTACAGCAACTTTCACTTAGACTATCCATTAAAGAATGTGAAATATAAATTTTTTTTTAGCAGGACCGATATCTTCATACAATTATGATGGCAGATACGCAGTGAAATATTCGATGTAACCTAATAAAGGGAAAGTACTCTTAAGGCAAAAAGCCCCGGGTTCGATTCCAGCCACTGTTGAACAGCGGGAGGTGAATGGTGGGATTCTGCATGCGCATGCGTCGGTGTGGTTACTTGAGAGTTTCGCAGGTTACTTCCACTGACAAATGAATACAATTCAATATCATAGAAAAGCCTCCCAGAAACCAGTTTAAGTGGTGGACATTACACTAGGCTATCCTTAAAACAATGTACGTCTGTCCAGTACGTGGCCCCAAGTTACGCAATAGATGATCATTCACATTATCTTTTCTTCTAATACAATTATTTGCAAAAAGAAAAAAAATTACAGTTTTTTCCATAGGGAGTCGTTTTTATTATTGGAAGGTAGTGATTTCGAATCCCGGCCGACCGAAGATCCGTCTTGTTCGCTAATGGCTGCTGAGGCAAGTTAAAACTGGGCGCGGTCGCATTGTCCTCCAAGTGAAATGATAAATTTTATGGTGGCAGGCCAAGTATTGAGGATCTTCTGCTTGGTCTTTGCTTCAAAATCATGAAGATCCACCCGGCTGTTTCTATCTAATTGGTAGAGTTCAACTCAGGGTAAGATACAGGGAAGCAAGCTGGTGCAACAACAACAGCTTTTTGAAAGAAACTTGAAATTATTAACTTTAATATATCCCTTACAAACCCTTAAAATAAACTGAAACCCCAATTAAATTCCAATGCATTAGTATTTGTGTACTTAATTGTTTTCCATAATAATTTATTTGTGGTTGACTTGCCATGGAATTAATTTATATTTAAATTTGTGTGGTAATGCTGATAGAATTTTTTTGACGGTTGCTTTTAATTTTAATTGTATTTATACCCTGATATATTTAATATTTGTTCTCTTCAATTTTTATATACGTGATCGTTTTTGAGTAGTTTGGGGTGTTTCGGCATGGGAAGAAAAATTGTGGTTTTGTGTCAATATGGTCAAAAGCTCTAACGAAGCTGACCATGTTGGTATTTACTTCTATTTCTATATTCATATTGCAATCGATTTTATAATTAAATTAAAATTTCTATTGTATAATTTTGATTTTTAAAATTTTGAATTTTGTAATATATATATACAAATATCATGCTTTGAAATTCTTAGAAGGGCGTTGCTGCATATTTTCTTCATTAATTTTATGTATGAGGACACTTAATGATACATAAATGAATCATTCATAGATCATGTCATGTTTCACTCTCGACTAATAAGCAATTACAGGAAATAGCCTCATAATAAGTTTGGAAACCATACGATATAATGTTAAACATATGAACCCTCACTAGAGATAAGCAGACGATTTTGGGATGGACGCATGAATAGGTATACTGCGGTTGTAACCTCTCCATTTATCGATTATTTCCTCCCAGCCACCCCCTCCGGAGTGTACCTCTACAGTCGGAAGTGTCATTGCCTTAGAAGAATCTAGAAATACAGAATCTAGATTTAAAAAAACTTAATTTGCTTAAAAAAACTGCTACGTTATCAGGTGTTTCATTTTAATTATTGTTGTAATAAGCATGTTTTTATATACATCACGTATAATCCCTTAACCTTCGATGAAAGATATTTATATATTGTTCTTTCAAAAAATCTCTTAGTAAACTGAATCTTAGATGTCCTAAGATAATGATAATTTATCTATTTACTCTTAAATTATGACAGTTTAGAATAATAAATTTAGATATAATTAAAGATTTAACTAATTTTTAACTAAATTAAGATTCAAATTTTCCATGGAATTTAGATTCATTGAATTTATAATTTATTAAAATGATAAGAGAGAGAGGATAATATCATTTATATTAAAACTATTATCGATTTAAGAAAATTAACATATTTATTCTTATGGTATATGATCAAGTCGAAAAATTTATTAATTTTTATTGCTTTAAAAACTTTTTAAAGAGATAAGAATTATATATGTATAAGTAACTTTTAAAGTTTCCAAGGAAAACAATTCCAGTAAAATGATGAATATAACTTGGCAATACTATACATAATTATAGGAAAATATTTAATTTTTTCACTTAAATTAATCCGCATACTTTTTTTTCTCTTATATTCTTTTATTTTCTCATGTCTATCTATTTTTTATCAGAATTATAATATTCCTATATATATATATATATATATATATATATATATATATATATATATATATATATATATATATATATATATATATATATATATATATATATATATATATATATATATATACATATATATATATATATATATATAATTTCGATTATTTACTAACAAGGAATATATACGTGAAATTACTGACCGATCCTACCTTTACTATTCTTCCATTATTATCAAACTCATTTCATTTACATTTGAGGGACACGTATTATTTTATATGTAGTTAACCGGCAAAATTAAAGCAACTGAAGTAAAAAAAATTGTAGTCATTAATTTATGGTTATAGTTAATAATTTAAGAATATTGTCTCTGATCTTTTAAGGATTTATGAATTTAACACTTAAGAGGGCAAAACTTAAGAAGGTTTTTAAGAGAATTTAATACTTAAGAGAGATTAAAGGAGAGTAAATATTTTAATTCTGAGGTTGTATTAAAACTTGTCAAGTTGGCATAGAAACTTAAACCAATTTGTCATCTCATTTACAGTCATTTTTTGCACGAGACGGCTAATTTCAGCGAGATTTGAAGTTTAAATAGATTCCAAAATACTGAAAATATTCACACTTGAAGAGAGAGTCGAACCTAACGACTTCTGAATGGAAGACGTGAGTGCTTAACCTATTGAAAGCTAGGTAAAATTTTTGATAAAAGATGAGCATTCCCTTTTTTTCTTTCCTTTATTTATTTACTTTTTTATGTTCATACAGTTTGTTTTCGCTACAAATAAAGCATTTAAAACTAAGATAAAAAATAAAAGAAAACATTCCATTCCATTTCTTATTATCTTAATAGAAAATTCGAAAATTATGAAGTTTTGAAAGATTCAAAGTCGTATTAAGGTTGCTTATTCGGGGAAACATGATATTCATTATTACAGTCCTACTTTGAATGCACGTGCGATTGCACGCATATTTATATTATGTCTAAGAGAGTCATCCAAACAGTCTATATTTCATGTAAAATAACAGGGTAATTGTATATAATTGACCTCGGATAATTATTGTTTGTGTGCTTCGAAATGAATGAATTAAGCCTGGCATTACGATTCACTTCCGTTTGTCAACTGGCTTCTACCTCTTTTTCACTCATTCGTTGACCAGATTTTGAAACATCAGAAATTATTATTCAGGGTTGCTTGTTATAGTTAGATAAATAGCAGCAACACAATAACAGATAAATATCAAGTCTCTCTCTAAGAATCTAATTTTAGAAGATGGATTTTTCAATATCATTCATTGCCTTATTGATAAAAAATAATGTTAAGATTTTTTTCTAATCTGGAAAATTAATTTTTCGATAGAATGTTGCATTTATTCCATAAAATGTATAATTTTTGTGTAAGTATTCGGGTCAATGTGTTCTTAATCTTTAAAATTTTAGTTATAAAATTATATTAGTTTTTAATTAACTTTTAAAATTTTTTATAATTTTAAAGCCCATAATGGATACATTAACTTTAAAAACAAAAAGTAAATAAACTTCAGTGAATAATTTTTAACTAACGATTAAAAATTATTTATTGATGTTTATCATATTATTTCTAATTGAATAAAGAAAATAAAAGTTTTATTATTCATCGTAAATAATTCAGAGTAAAATATTTGAAAATTCTTCTCATATCTAAAAAAAAATTTTAAGAAGAAATTAAAAAAAATTTTTTTTAAGTAATTTGATTTCATGATACCACATAATATAATTGGCATCTTAATCTCTGTTGTATAACTTATAATGTCCACAGTTTTTGCTCTCAAAGAGGTCGAAATCACGTGCACCAGAGTGAAAACCCTGAAAGTACTTAAGCATTTTTTTTTATAAAAAATGTGCCTGGCGAAAATATCAAAGCAACATCCAACTGCCAGATCCATCCTGATAAAAAATAAAATAGGACCTTGCTTTTCCATGGTTGGGATCAAACTTGAGAGATTCCAGGTTTGATCCCAACCACTGTTATATTATGGGATGTTGCTGCTTTTATTATGCACGTTTGTCAAAGTGGATGCTTGAGCGTATTCGACATTCTCCCCCTCCTTGCGATACGTAAATGTATTATCTGTTCGGAATGTTTTTTCTAATGCCCGACTGCCCTTAGGCTATAAGGCGCGAATGAGAGGGCATCTTATGCATGCATACATAGCGGTGCAGGCGAGCCTCGGACTGTACTTTCAGGTTAACGGGTTTGGAAACTCCCCCATCATTAAGTGTCTCGTCATTTTGAACCACGGTCAGGTGACGAAGTCACATCCTCATCCTCTCCACATCCACGCCACACCAGCGGAAGGACTTTGGACGTCATATATTAACGTAGGCACGTCCCCAACCCATGGAGCTTCAGCACCCCTGTGAGGGAGGGTACGTGGTCACCTTCCCAATCACTGCCCGTGGCAAATGATGCTTCACTTTGATGATCTTAAGGAGCGTCGAAGCTATTGAGTCACAGAAGCTCGACATCTTTCATAATGGGGCACCCAGTGGGTGTGCCATCGTCGGCCCCAAAGTTGAAGGAATAAAGAAAACAAGCACAGAGAGAGAACGGGACATCCATGTCTGATCCAGGATTCGAACCCAAGACCTACTGCTTCGAAATTAGTGATGCTAACCACTCTATCATCAGTCTGCCTGTGAGGAATGTTAAAATGCTTTAAAACAATTCTCAGCTGTCTGTTCCCTACGCGATATCAAATTAAACATCTCCCATAATTCGGCAGTGTGTTATCGAACTTGAGACGTTCTATTGGTGAAATTATGGCCCTTCCACTGAGCCATATTGCATACTTAAACTTAAAATAATCGTATTGTATGCGTGAAAATCCATCGTAATAATATGAATTAATCCATTAAACTTGCAATTGAAGCAGGTAATAACTGTGGTCAGTGTTAAGAGAGTTATTTGGGGGAACATCTTTAACTGACCAAATATATTAAACGGGTAAAATTATTTGACTTGGACGGAAATAGAAAGGGAAATGAAATTTTCTTTGATTCTCTCTTTCAATGTTGTCTGAGGTTTATTAGTTTGTGGCACGACGATCATCTTTTGGCAACTAGAGTGCTAATTACCACCGTCGTAAAAGACGCACATTTTTTTTTTTGAAAATACGTCTGAAAAACGGGGATCATCTTTATACGACAACACTAAGCTTTTGATTACTTTCATTTATGGAAATTTCCTCCATTCGGAGTGTTTCATTTTCTTTTATTCTTATTTCCTTTCTCGGAAGGTGGGAATATTACAGTTACACAAAGATCAGTGAATGCGCATGCCCAGTCGCCGACGACCGTAGCTGGGTTCGTTGAAACTTTCCAATTTTTGCAAACGATTTTTAAGCGTGTGGAATTTCTTTTCAATTTTCATAAATTTGTTGGCAAGTGATGCCTTCAAAAGAATGTCGGCATTGGTATAACACAGTATACTATTTACGAGTGTTTTTGTTGTCGTGTGCCAGCTAGGCTGGCAATATGGGGCTCCACTTTTCCAACTGAACCATATTTGGTGTGGAGTCCGACTTCCTCAGTACACACATGCCATAGGAACCAGTTTATAGGGTAGGCAACCATTCACATCTCATTCATACAAGGAAAGGACAAAGACAGGATAGATAGAGAAAGTACATCCATGCCCGAACCGGGATTCGAACCCAGGACCTCCTTATCCGCAGTCAGGCACACTGACCACTAGACAAGTTGGGTGGCATATACGAGTGTTAGCATATGCTTAAGAACATGGAAACAGAGTACAGAGTGGTACTTGGGACCACCCCCAACTGATAAAATGAAAACAATTTAGGTGGAATCAGGAAGAGGATCTAGAAACAGAAACACTCAGTAAACATAACCTACAGGACTTGTATAAAACAAAGACGGTGGTTAAATCATTTAAGAAGTATGGTATGAGCGATGCACTGCATGGTACAGAATACAATTTGTTGTATGATGACACAAGTGTTTCTCTGCGTAGAAGAAGTGATTCTTCATGATCTCTGAAAATGAGTGTCTGAATGTTGACGAAAAAGATTAAAAGTTGTACTTTTTGTCAGAGAACGACTTTGTAGATTATGTATATTTTCAAGAAAGTACAACTTTGTAAATACGATAAACCGGTACAGTTTCGACATTAGTTAGCTTCGATATTATCTACTGTTGTACAACTGGAAACAGATATTGCCATTTGTTTTTTTGGCGTATTCATCTGTTGAAGTGGGTGCTTGGGAACTTTCTGGATTACAACTCAATACCTATTAAATATTTTCTTGGATGACAAATGCATTGTGGATTTGAAGTCATTATGTAAAAGACCCTCTTTGTACAGTAAATAATGCTTTTGATAAATTTTTGTCTGTGCATACCCCTGTCTAAAATAGTATGACCCTTTCTGAAATTTTTTACGGTGCATCTTTACAGTATGAAATCTCGAGATATTTTTTTAGATTCTATCTATAGCTGGTCCTGATTTTGGAGACAGTATTGTTACATACTTTGCTAATAAGCCTTATAAAATAATTTTAATGCGATATAATGAATAAAAAATATTCATTGCAGTCTTTGCAATAAATAAATTATTATTTATAATAATTTAAAATATTTTTATTATAAATAATATTATTTATAATAAATGACTGCATTTAAAATGGATTATGTGTGTATAAATTATGTGAATATTCAGCTTAAACTATATGAATATTCTGCGAATCAGATATGATTAGATTAATAACGAATATTAAATGTATTTATTAAAGAATATTAAAAAATAATAAAAATTCACATGCACACCATTTTTTTTAAAAAATGAAGACTGGAATTTTACTTCATTGAATTCAATGACTTTGCAATTCGCACTATTTTAGCAGGATTCATGCGAAAAGCATTCTAAAATGAATGGAATGATTTTTCTTCTCTAGTTTTGATATATCCGACAGCCATAGTTAGAGTAAATATTTTATTTACGTTTATTTGGCCTGCTTATACTGCTCTGTATTCACGCTTCATACATAAGGTCTTATTAACCGAGATCTAAGTCTTTAAGTAAATTCTAAATTACAAATATCCCCACCTGAGATGGGAATCGAACTCACGAAATATTAAATTAAAAACCAAATCATTTGAAATCAATGAGGCGCTCTTCAAGTAGCTGGTGGACTTGAGGCACTTTATATAGTAATTTGATGTTTTATCATGTTTTATTTATGTTG